>JAAGEH010000286.1:40614111-40634237 GCA_011751065.1 Lasiurus cinereus | reverse complement strand
TTCTTCTTCTTCTTCTTCTTCTTCTTCTTCTTCTTCTTCTTCTTCTTTTTCTTCTTCTTTTTCTCCTCCTCTTCCTCCTCCTCCTTCTTTAAATGAATATTTTTTATTGATTTTTTTACAGAGAGGAAAGGAGAGGGATAGAGAGTTAGACACATTGATGAGAAAGAAACATTGATTAGCTGCCTCTTGCACACCCACTACTGGGGATGTGCCCACAACCAAGGTATATGCCCTTGACTGGAATCAAATCTGGGACCTTTCAGTCCCCAGGTCGATGTTCTATCTACTGAGTCAAACTGACTTCGGCTGTTTTTCTTCTTTCTTCTAATTTGCTAAATCAGTCCTTCACTTCGCCTAGTCTACTGTTCAGTTGTGTTTGTTTTTTTTAAATTTTAGCTATATTGTTCTTTATTTCCTCTTGATTCTTACATAGGTTGTTGATCTCATCCATCCATTTTAAGAACTCTATGACCCTTATTCTGAATTTGAGTGTTCTGATCCACATTTTTGCTCTCACCAAAGGATCTAGGTGTCAAGTCACATGGGACCTGTGGCTGCAGCATTGGGCTTGGTGGTGGGTTGCATGGTTGCATGTGGTGGCTGCTCCTTGGGCGGTCACTAGTGGTGACTGCTCCTCCCACTGACCCAGGTAGTGGCTGCTCCTCCCACTGACCCAGGTAGTGGCTGCTCCTTGAAGGTTCATGGGACGGCTGCTTCTCACATGGTCATGAGCAGCAGTGGCTCCTCAGGGGGACATGAGCAGTGGCTACTTGTGGACAGCTGCTCCTTCAGTAGTCTCAGGTGGCAGCTTCTCTCAGGCCATCTTGAGGCAGCTACTCCATGCAAGTTTGTGGGAGGTGGCTGCTCCTCAGGAGCTGTCATGGGTCAGCTTTTCCTCATGTGTTTGTGGACAGTGGCTGCTCCTCCAGTGGTTGTGGACGGCAGCTGGTCTTAGGGATACTAGAGTGGTCATGGTGACTGGGGCTGCTATGTAAGGCTCAGGTGTTCTTGCATGGTTGCCAAGGCTGGGCTGTCCCATAAGTCTTGGCTGTACATATGTATGATAGCTGAGCCCAGGGCTGCTGTGTAAGGTTCAGCTTTTTGTGCATATGGTTGCAGAGCCCAGAGCTGTTTTATAAGGCTCAGGTGTTTGTGTGCTAGTTAGCTGAGCCCAGGGTTGCTTTGTAAGGCTCAGCTGTTCACTCATGTGTAAATGGTCATGGTGCCCGGGGTTAAGGCTAATAGCTGTGGGGAGGAAAGTGTTCTCCGGAACTCACAGGAGCCCTCAGCTTGGGAGGCTGGAGTCTTGGTGTTCATGGGTTGGCAGCTGAGGCAGCAGGACCCTGGTTGAAGTGAATGTAGGATCCCAGGTGGTGTCTAAGAGCAACCTGGGTAGAGATGAGGCTGGGCTCCTGTCACAGCTGCTCTCCCCTTCAAGATGGCACAGCCTCTAAAGCAGAGCTGGCACTCCAGGAAAGATTACAGCACTAGCAGAGGCTGCCCAGCTGTGTGAGCCTGATCTGTCAGCCCCTGAAGGTCCTATGAGATGTAACTATCACACACACACACACACACACAGACACACACACACACACACACACACAGGTTCACACACTCCCCCTTTACTCCCTCCCTCCCTCCCTCCCTCACACTTTCTACCTTACTGCCATCCTGCTGACTGCCATCTTGCAATCACCCCTCATCTAAATTTTGGTCGCTGGTAACTACGTGGCTTTTAATAAGATGATTTGGCTTACTTTACCCCATACTCATCCATGCACTTGGTGCAATGACTGATCCCTCTAGGGTTGGAGTACCTGGAGAGACAAAGGGGATATTCTCACCTAAATAAAACTACATTAAGATAGCTCAGGCTCTTTGTACATGGCAGATATGGGAATAATGTTTTAATTTAAAGAAGGACATGGAGGCACAGAAAAGTTAAATAACCTTACTTAAATTCACAAACATAACATATGGAAGTCCTAGAATTCAACATTAAATGTATGACTCCAGATCCCCAGTTCTTAACCACCCATATTACTTCCTTCTAAAGATTACCAAATAGTTATATTTCTCAAAATATTTCAGGTTGTTTAGAAAGTAATGTTGCAGTGGAGTTACTTTTGTGTAACAGATGAGCTGGAAGTTAAGTAAAAGAGAAAGTGTATGAGAAAGTACTGTCTTTTTTAGTTCAGAGAAAAACGGAGCCCCTTCTCACTGAATTAAATATCTTAGTATAGATGAGAATAATTTATGCTTCACAATTTGCACTCTTTTAAACAGATTTTCCTTGGAGGCTGAAGCTGTAAGAGAGAAGAGCTTCCCAGAAAGAACATGAGAAATGACTCTTTCAGCACTGCAGCCCCACTACTGAGTTTAAGGCATATGGGCAGATGTATACTCATCTCAATAGCAACATATTCCACCCACCCTTTTTCATAAATACAGAACTTTGTTTGGAGAATGATATGAAGTAATTTCAAAATACCCATTATAGGAAATTAAACTTTTAAGTCAATGTGCTTTATTATTTAGAAGGATTCAGTGGTTGAAAGTTCTTTTCTCTTGTCACAGGGATAAAACATGTGATGTAACATGAGCCCCAATTGCTCTTCTTACACACAATTTGCAATTAAGGTCATATCATGTCATATACTGCACACAGCAATTGTTCAATGTTGTGCTCCAGTGATACACTAAGTACTATATCATTCATCCTAGATAAATCTCTTGAAAATTGCTTCTAAAAGTCTGTGCCAAAAATGCTCTTGAGGTGAGCAATTTACTATGCTTTAGCTATTAAGATACTTACAAGTATCTTAATACTTCAGGAAATTGGACACAGTACCCTGTAAAGCATGTTGTTCTAAAGCTTGGCTTCAAACATTGCTACCTACCATCCATTAACTTTGACTGTTGTGTTTAATTAGTTGTTAAATCTAATACTATAATAACATTCAGATATCAGAAAAAGAGAAATACTGAAATCTCCTACAGTGTTTTTTGAATCTGAATCATCTGAAGGTATTCATATCTGTGCTTTTTGCCTTATATGTTGTATTTATTTTATTTAGCTATTTAGTGAGTCAAGTTAGTTCAAGCCATTTGCAGGTTTGCTCTACATTTTTAATCATGATTACTTTCCCTGGCACTAGTAGGCACTATGTTGGCATCACATACAGATCATATCAAGTATTAAGAAATAAGACTTATTTCATACTTTCCCAGCAATATCAATTGTCATTTATTGAATTTTATGACATAAACTCCTTTAAGGTGAGCCAAATCTGTTTATTTTTGACCAATTTAAATGGCAAACATATGCTTCTAACACGTAAAGTATAGATAGCAGTAGCAACAATTAAAAGGTTGGATAACAACTCAAATGCATACTCAAATTTCAAAGCTCAACTTAATGTCTCTTTCCAGCATAAAGCTATTCCAGACTTTTAATTGTTGCTAGTGTTATATATACTTTACTTGTTTTTCATTCTACAGTGACTCCTGCCAGTTTCAAAATCACAGTACTTATTCACTTACTGACAGGTAATCCAAAGCAGCCACTTTATATCTTTTGAAGTATGATATTGCCACTTAGCATGTGTTGATATTTCATATTTTAAATCCCACAGTAATGAGCATAACAAATTTGTAGTTTAAAATTCTGCCACTGAATGAGTAACTTAGTTTCTCTCACTGAGAGATTTATCCTCTTTTTAAAGTAAGCTATAATTTACTTTAATAAAATGCATGAATATTGTGTTCAGTTCAATGAATTTTGGAAATTTTATACACTTCTGGAACCATCATTGAAACTTTTCCATCACCCATGGCTGCTCACTCATTCCTCTTTGCTGCCAGTTCCTACCAACATCCTCCTATCTGGGCCAATCATTCTATGATTTCAATTATGATAGATTGATTTTGCTTGACTTTGACTTTATATAATTCGATTCACTTATAGTGGAAATTTTATGCTTGTCTTCTTTTTTTTAATTTTTATTTTTAATTTTTATTTACTTATTATTTTTCCCCCTATTGCCCTCCCTACCCCCCAGTACATGTCCTCATCTGTTCCCTCTCTTCCCCTCCCTTCCCCTGCCTTCCCCATTGCCCTATATCCCCTGGCTATGCCTACACACACACATGCATACAAGTCCTTTGGATGATCTCCTATAGGCCCCTCCTCCCCAACTTCCCCTGCCTTCCCACTGTAGCACGACAGTCTGTTCATTGCTTCTTTGCCTCTGCGTCTGCTTTCCCACTCCCCCAGATGTTGTCTTTAAAAACTTCTTGCCCCTGTAGGCTAGCAATAAACCCACCAGAGCAAAAGAAAAATGATTGAGTCCCAATTTCAATGTCCGGTAGCTTTGAGTCCCAGTTTCAATGTCAGACAATTCCTTATGTGTACATGTCACCAATGGTATCTGGATACTGGACAAATGGTGGCGATTCCGGTCCGACTCTCTGATTTGGTCCTGGGCATCCTGTAGTGATGCTCAGCTGCTAACTGCTCACATGGCAAGGCGTCGTCAGCATCTTCCATCTCTGGACTGTTTCTCCTCTTGCTTTTGTGGTTGGTGCAGACCTGTCAGTTCCTCTCTGTTGCACTAGTCCACTTGGTCTTGGGGTTGTTTTCTGAAAATATATAAACATATTCTCCACCAAGAGTTAATAAAGGAATCTTTTCTATAAAATTGACTTGGGGTCCTTTTTATTTTTGCCTATCTGCTTTTCCTTTGGCTTATTTTGACACTATGTGTGTTTTTCATGGGTGTCTTGCTATTAGCATTACAATGGAAATTAATTTTCTAAATGTAATTTACTTACCAGATATTTTTCCTTACATGCTATTATCCTACTCCCCCCCCCTTTTTTTTTTGATTAATGGAGAATTTGGTAAAATTTTTAATGCAAGCTTGATAACTTTAAATTTTAACTTTTTGCACACAAATATGCCTGTTTTCTGTTCATTACATATTAAGCAATTTTACCATGAGATGAGCTATCAATAGAAATTTTAATTAATACTTTAGAAACAGCTTTTTGTCCAGTACACTTAAATTTTCTTGAGTGTTTGCTTATTTCAGTTCACCAATTTAAATTAATCTGAAAGCTTGATAACTCTTTTACATCAAATTTAATACTCTACCAACAATCTTAGATTACCCTATATATATTAGTGGAAAGGTTTATTTGCATTGAGTTGGCACTGAGCATTCCTAGTGCTGGGCTGAATTTAGATATAGGGCAGCTGCTGTTGGCATGTTTCTGTCTGTTACCTGGATCCTGATCTGAGCTGGGCCATGTCTCTGTCTGTTACCTGAGTCCCAATCTGTGCTGAGCATGGGAAGCAAGGTAGCCATGGGCACAGGAGACTGCCCTCAGCAGGGGTGAAGGTTGATGGGCGCGGTGAGAATCTGTGCCCCACCTCTGTTGATCCCCAAGTTCTCTCCTGATGGCTCCTCTGTGACTGTGCCTATCTTAGGTTGTTCCTTCCCTGAGGAATCTTACCCTTCTCTGGCTAACCAGTCATCCTCAGGGGCCAAGCAGGGAGTTGTGAGGTTCAGTTCTGTCTCCATGGTAGCCTATGCCCCTGTGGCCTCCAAGCCCAGCACCTTATGCTTGTCTTCTTTGGTTTAACATAATATCCTTGAGATTCATCCATGTTTCTGTGTGTGTCTCTAATTCATTTGTTGTTCCACTCTTATGAATAAAACTTTTTTTTTTTCATTTTCCGTTTGTTGACATTTGGATTGTTTTAAAACGTTGGGAAGGAACTCTTACCATTTGAAGCAACCTGGATGGAACTGGAGAGCCTTATGCTTAGTGAAATAAGCCAGTCTATGAAGGAGAAGCACCACATGATCTCACTCATTTGTGGATAATAAAGAACATTGTAAACTAATGAACAAAAGGATAGATACAGAGGCAGTAAAGCATCAAACAGACTGTCAAATTATAGCAGGAAGATTAAGGAGAGGTGGGGTAGATAAGAGATCAATCAAAGGACTTGTATGCATGCTTATAAGCATAACCAATGAATATAGACACTGGGGGGTTGGGATATGCCTGGGAGGGAGGGGGAACAACGGAGAGCTACATATACATGTATCACAATAAAAAAATAAATTAAAAAAAAACACAAAAAAATTGTTGGCCATTATGAATCTATGTTTTAATTTGTCTTGAGCAAAGTTAGTATACGCAAGAGGTCTTGAGTAAATCTTCTATGTTAGTATTTAGAATTACAGAAAAAATTGTATATTGTCTTTGTAACCTTACTAAATAAGCTTATTACATTAGATTTCTTGGGAGATTCCTTAGGTTTTTCTAAGTAGACAATCATTGCATCTGTGGATAAAGTTTTAATTTTTTTATTTTAAATCTTTATGTAATTTATTTTAGTTTTTTCATTATTGTATTGGTTAGTACCTTTAGTGGCATTTTTATTAAATTAATGAGAAAAAAATTTCCTCAACTTATTGTAATATTACACTATTAAACATGATATTAGCTGTAGTAGAATGTACTTTTTGTAAGTAATTTTTTGATTTAAGGAAGTTTTTTTTTTCTAGTTTGTTTAGTTTTTATCATGGAAAGGTAATAAAGCTCACTTGATTTTAATTCATAGTTTCTCTTTCTCTCCCTTACTTCTCAATCTCTTAATAGCACATGTCTCTTCATTCTGTACTATCAAGGTTAGGCAGGATTTCAAAACATCCTTCTATATTTTCTGAAAATATTACATTTTATAACTTGTTGAATACAGATAGAGGTTGTTAGATGGAGTTTATAGTATTTAAAGCTTATCCTACAAATTAATTTTTTCAATGTTCAGGCACTTTATTTATAAGTTAGATATCTAACTTCAAATGATATATGAGCTCACTTACTAAGAAATTAGAGTCAGTTACATCTATATCATTTATTATTTACTCATACATTTACCATCAAGTTGAGTCTTTATAATGTGAAAGTTGAGGCATATATATATATATATATATACATATATATGACATATAATATATGTAACTATAATAATATATAATTATAATATAATATATCCTATATAATAAAAGGATATATATATATTCTATAGAACCTGTTTTTAGATACTTTTATCTGATTAGAGAGGATATAGAATATATATACATCTATATGTATAGATATATAAGTATATATAGAGAGAAAGGGGATATAGAATATATATATTATATGTGTGTGTATATAATACATACATACACACACACATATATGTGTGTGTGTGTGTGTGTGTGTGTATGTATAGTATTGTACATTATAATATTACTAAATATTACTAGAGACCTGGTACAAGAAATTTGTGCACTTCAGAGGGAGGGTCTCCTCATCCTGGCCTGTGCCCTTTTGCAATCCAGGAGCCCTTGGGCGATGTTCGACTGATGGCTTAGGCCTGCTTCCTGAGTGAAAGTTAAGGCAGATATATATTCTATAGAACCTGTTTTTAGAACCTGTTTTCAGTAGGACATTCTTAGCACTGCCACAGAAGCAAGAGAGGCTCCTGCCACCACCGCTGTGCTCACCAGTTGTGACCCTGGCTTCTGGCTGAGCGGCGCTTTCCCTGTGGAGCACACTGACCATCAGGGGCAGCTCCTGCATTGAGCATCTGCCTCCTGGTGGTCAGTGTGTGTCATAGCAACTGGTCATTCTGCCATTTGGTCAATTTGCATATTATCCTTTTATTATATAGGATATATTATATTATAATTATATATTATTATAGTTACATATATTATATGTTATATTATATATTATAATATTTGACTGAACTATATGTAATATATAACAATAATACAAGGAAGAAATGATACATGTAGAAAACATTATTTAAGGTCAAAGCAGAGATCATTTGATCCATTTGGAAGAATTTATCATAATAACCTTCCCAAAATAATAGAAAATTTAAATGAGTGTTTACTGAAATATATTATTTTATTTGGCATGCATAAAGCATTTACAAAAATACAACATTATTTGTTATTACTTAAGGTTCTGAAAAAAGGAACTTTTGTAGGGTAACATTAAATAGAAATGTACTCATAGTCATGTAATCTGGACAAAATGATATCAATTATAGAATCCAAGTGCTTCCCTGTCTTCAAGAAAGAGAAGGGCTAGTTAGAAGTATTGAAAGACTATTGCAAATAACATCCACATTAAAACAATTTTTATAGGTATCTCGCATTTCTGCATGTCTTGCTAGTAGGGTCTTGATGGCCTTTCTTCTGGCCTATTTTTTCAAGAGTATTTGTAATGCCTACATTTGTAGCAAACACTAATGTTTATTGTCCAGTGCAATAAAGATAATATCTTTTTTCTAGGATACAGGCCAAGTAGGCTTACAGTCCATTATAAAAGATTTGTGTTTCCTAAGCTTGAGGTTATTTAGCAGTGACACAAACCTACTGTGTGTATAGCATTCACTTGAGTCCCTTCACAGTGGGCTCCAAGACTTGGGGTTTAAGGGAATAAACACAGGATGAAGCTTTTTGTGTCATGGGTAATAAAGTCCTTTGTCTCTGATCCAGGAGTTTGGCATCTTCTTCAGCATTCACAAACTGTAGCACATTACTTGTATGATGGGAGGTAGAGTAACATATCAGACACTTTACAAGGCAAGAATTGGAAAAGAGACTAAATAAGTTGGAAGATGGCAAGGATATTAAATTAATTTAAGTAGGAGAGACTTTACTTGCATTAAATTAGTGTAGCTATGTAGACTGTCTAAGGTTTCAAGATGCTGAGGAGTGGACAACTGGTAGAATTGAATTTAAGCACTACCTCTAATTCCTTATCACGTGAGAGTTCTAAATGGGTTGAATACAAGGTTATGTAAAGGATTCTGCACATCCTTCAAAACCTGGTGTTGATGCTTGGTGGAGAAATTAGAAGCTTCCCTGTACCATTTTCTTACCTTCTACTAAGAATAGGCATATTTCTCTGTTAGTTTAAAAAGGAAAGTAGGCATTCTGATCTGGTCATATTAAACTACTAATCATACTGACTGTGCCTAAAAATAAATGGGGCAATGGAACTAAATCAAAGTTCCTCTACCATAGAATATAAATTTTTTAACATTTAGAAATATGGATTTTAACCAAAGACTTATTATTATAACACAAGTTCTACAAATGACTTCCCACTGAAAATATCTTGATAAGATAGCTGATGGATTTGATAGGTAGTTTGTAGAAAACTACAACTGAGCAAAAGAGGGAAGCTGGTAAGATGGCCTAATCAGTCTTAATCTGACAGCCACCTTTTCACCCAAATTTCAAGTAATATGACAAATGACATAATCCTTTTTGAGTAGTAGTAACTAGTATAATTGTGGAGAGTACCTACCAGTGCTGAGAGAAGATGGATTGGAAATTTTATTAAGTAAAGTTGAATTTAACAATAAAGGAATGTCTCAGACCAGCGGTTCTCAACCTTTGTAATGCTGTGACCCTTTAATACAGTTCTTGATGTTGTAGTGACCCCCAACCATAAAATTATTTTTATCGTTACTTCATAATTGTAATTTTGCTACTGTTAATGAATCATAATTAATTATCTGTGTTTTCTGATGGTCTTAGGCTCTATATCTGTGGTTCTCAAACCTGTCCATCACAACCCTCAGGTTGAGAACTGCTAGCTGGGTTGCCTAAAACCATCGGAAAACACAGATGTTTACATTACAATTCATAACAGTAGCAAAATTACAGTTATGAAGTAGCAATGCATATAATTTTATGGTTGGGGATCATCAGAACATGAGGAACTGTATTAAAGGGTCACAGCATTAGAAATGTAGAGAATCACTGTTTTAGACACTGGGAAACACAGGGTTAATCTAAACTTTGAATGAACTTGACTTTGAAGTGGTAATGGGTTGGAGTTCAAGACTTCATTTCCCTTGTATCAGACTGATTTATAATTTATTAGCTTTTCTATTGACATAAGTAATTTTATCAAAAAAAAAAAAGCAAAATCTATCTAAACATCAAAAGATGTCGAAAACACTAGGACAGGAAACCAACTAGAACACTTTTTAAAAAAATATATATTTTATTGACTTTTTACAGAGAGGAATGGAAAGGGATAGAGAGCTAGAAACATCGATGAGAGAGAGACATCAATCAGCCGCCTCCTGTATGCCCCCTACTGGGGATGTGCCCACAACCAAGATACATGCCCTTGACCGGAATCGAACCCGAGACCCTTCAGTCTGCAGGCTCTATCCACTGAGCCAAACCGGTCTCGGCTAGAATAATTTTAAGATAGAACAATTAGCCTCAGAAAGCATATCAGTCTGAAAAAAACAGTAAATTTAAAGCTTTACCATTGGATTACATAGGGAAATTTTTATATCATTGGGGAAATTTTTCTCTAAGTAAAGTCCAAAAGTCTAGGTATGGAAGTATAAGGAATAGAAAATGGTATTTCCTGTCCCCCCACTGCCACATCCCTGGTAAATATTGAGACCACACACAACTGCTCTTATTCAGTGATTTTATGAAAAACAGGTTTTGAATCAGATAACCTGAGTGATGTTACACTTGTACTTGTACTAGAGGCCTAGTGCACAAAAATTCATGCACTCTGGGGGTCCCTAAGCCTGGCCTGCCCCTTCTCACAGTCTGAGAGACCTCAGGGGATGGCCTTCTGATGGCTTAGGTCTGCTCCAGCTTAGGTGCCAGCCAGCACAACTCCACATCCCCCATTGCCATGCCCTCCCTCCACTGCCAATGGTTTCTGCTACCTTTCCCTGTAATCACCATCCCCTTGCTTTGCCTACTGGCATGCACCTTGGCTGTCCTGACACTGCCTATTCATCAGCCCTGCCCCCCACTGAATGGTCATTCCAAAGTTTGGTTGATTTCATGTTATGCTGATATTATATAAGACTGGAGGCCCAGTGCACGAAATTCACGCATTGGGAGTCGGGTGTCCTTTAGCCAAGCCTGCACCTTCTCTAATTTGGGACCTCTTGTAGGATGTCCAACTGCCTGTTTAGGTCCCTGGGATTGGGCCTAACTGGAAAGTCAGACATCCCGCTCACAATACAGGACGGCTGGCTCCCAACTTCTAATCTGCCTACCTTTCTGATTGCCCTTAACCAATTCTGCCTGCCAGCCTGATCACCTCCTAACCATTTTTATGCCAGCCTGACTGATGCCTAACTGCTCCACTGCCAGCCTGTTTGCCCCTAACTTCCCTCCCCTGCAGGCTGGTCCCCCCCAACTGCTCTCCCCTGCAGGCCTGAGTTCCCCTCCCCCCACAACTGCCCTTTCCTATAAGCCTGGTCACCCCCAACTTCCCTTCTCTGCCAGCCTGGTCACCCTTAACTATCCTTCCTTGCAGGCTTAATCACCCCCAACTTCCCTCCCTTGCAGGCCTGGTCCCTCCCAACTGTCTTCCCTTACTGGCCTCATCACCTACAACTGCTTTCCCTTGCAGGCCTGGTCCCTGTCAACTGCCTTCCCCTGCTGGCCATCTTGTGCTGGCCATCTTGTGTCCACATGGGGGCAGGATCTTTTGACCACATGGGAGCAGTCATTTTGTGTGTTGGAGTGATGGTCAATCTGCATATTACTCTTTTATTAGATAGGATAGAGGCCTAGTGCTCAGATGGGGGCCAGCTGGTTTTCCCTGAAGCATGTCCCAGATCAGGATGGAGGTTCCCTTAGGGTGTTGGGTGGTCTAGGAAAGGGGCCTGTGGTGGTTTACAGGCCAGCCATGACCCCCAGGGACCCAAGTGGGATTTATTTATCTTCTACAATTGAAACTTTGTAGCTTAGAGCAGAGGTAAGCCTTCTGCTTGCTCCTTGGTGACAGCCATTTCTGTTAAAATTTATTTATCTTCTATAATTGAAATTTTTAAATCTTAAGCGGAAGCCTGGGACAGCCAGGGTATGTGGAAAGCTTGGCTTCCTCCACCACCATGGCAACCCAAACCTCCCTCCTGCTCTCACTGAGGCGATAGCCATCTTGGTTGGGTTAATTTGCATACTTGCTCCTGATTGGCTGGTGGGCATGACTGATGGGCATAACTTGTGGGTGTAGCTGAGGTATGGTCAATTTGCATATTACTCTTCTATTAGATAGGATACTTATACAGTGAAATTCATGTGAAATAATGGTCAGATATAGTCAGAAATAATGGTTATGTGTTACACTTTTACTTGTGTACTTATGATGACCCTGTGATCAGCCTCAGGGAGACAACTGGAACTATATTTTAGTTTTCATTTTTCTTCTTTACCTATTTCCTGGGGAGTATTGTTTAACCCTGCTTCTCTTTTATGAGTTTATGTATAAAATAGAAGCTAGGAAGATAAGAGAGGTGGACCTGGTTTGTTGCAGCTGATATGTGTCTTTTAGATGGCATTCACTTCATTGATTCCTAGCAATCAGGTTGAGGAAGAAAGGAAAAGCAAAAGGAAGCTCCTAGATGGGAGTACCTGCCCCAACTCCTCCAATTGGGCGAGGCTTCAGTGTGTGTTGGAGCAGTAGTACACTATAGAGCTAAAGACAGGGTCAGAGAGCCTCATTGGTTGTTCCACCAGGAAGGTGGCATAGTAACAACAACAATTAGAATTCCCAGGCGTGGTGTTATGAACAGCAGGTAGAGATAAATATTCCTTCTGGTTTTGAGAATCTGAGGAATGCATGCACTAAATACTCATTAAAATGCTGAGCAATTTGTTAAGTGTTGTCAGAGAACGTTTTGTGGAGTAATAAATGTGGCACATTGCAGCTGTCTTCTACCAAGAGTAGCTGCCTAACCACATCAGAATGTCTATTCACTATATATTTTATATGGTTTGAACTGAAATTCAATTGATAATATGTTTCAATTTTTCCTGAAGCATTGATTGTCAACAAGAAATGTACAATATCCTAAAGAGTTTTGAAAATTTGTAGGGACTATTTTTTTGTTTTGTTTTGTTACAATGACTGAAGGGAGAAGTGCCAGGTACTAAAGGCTTTCAATGGCCAAGTCCAAATGTGTTGTACATTCTGAAATTTAATTCTTACTTGATACAGCACATGCTTTGTAGTTAAAGTAGTTAAAGTATATTTTCAGAGTTTTAAATATGTAATATAATTTTCAATGTTGGATACTATGATATAAGCTTAAATAAATAATACATTTTGCTTGTTATTTTTTAGCATTACTCAGAATTGGTATTCATTTAAAGAAATTGTAATTTTGATGTCAACAATAATCATGGCACTTGAGTTCACAGTACAACATTCCTGTGCTTATTATGCATTTGTAGCTGGCTGGGTTCATGCTGAATAAGAATGTGTGTGTGTGTGTGTGTGTGTGTGTGTGTGTGTGTGTGTGTGCGCGCCCAGGTGTGCATGTGTGCACTTGTATGTGTGGACATCATTCATTAGATCTTCTAGTATACTAGTAGTCATACTTAAGCATTTATAATTAAAACTATTTTGTGATAAATTACATTATTTTTTTCTCCCTGACATTAAAGTGGTTATATTTTTTAATATATGTGCAATAAGTGAAGTGTTACAATATATTTGTTATTAAAAAGAGGGCTTTTGTTATGAGATACTTTAGAACTATTTCCCTAGACTATGCATGTGTCTGGCAGAGCAACGCAATCTGATCTACGTTGCTACCATCCTTAGTGCTATTCCCTGTCACTGTGCCATCCACAAAACAAAGCATGTTGGTATGTGGTAGGTTTGCACTTTTAAGCCCCCTCTAGAAGCTGTGTCAAGGACACGGATTAGTAGGATGTTATGTTAACTCAGGCCATGCTGGTGATGAGCAAGATGTGTCTGTTTTTCGAAGCATGAATATTGTTCCTTTCCTCAATGATTTTTCTATATCCTTTTCTTTGAATTTTCCAGTTATGTTTCTAGGTATTTTTATGAATATTGATAACCAACTGAATTTGTTTGTCTTTCACTGACAATTCACAATTAATTAGAAATTGATAAAATTATATAAAAGCTCACATGAGTTAGAAATCAAATAAAGCAGGCTCTAGAATAGATAGTGATTTCTGATCATCCTGTTTATTATTACATTAATTATTTCTTTCAGTGTTTCTGTAGAAAGCTGTTTTTATTCCTGACTGATTCAGTAATATATTTTGTTATTCAATAAGTTCTGTAGGACCATGTTATGTTAGTCACTTTTCATCACTTTTAATAGAAAGCCATATAAAAAGTACTTTTAGAGACATATTCTAAAGATAGGCTAGATCCAATAGCTTCCTTTTTATCTTTCTCTTTATTTCTCTTGGTCTCTTTGGTAATTGGAAAGTCAGCTTATTTAAACCAGTTGTGTTAATGCAACAGTGGTTTTGAAACACTGTATTAAGAGACTATTTTAAAGGAACCACTCAATAAATTATTAACAGCTTAGATAAAAAAGAAAATAGCATATAAGGAATAGTTTTATGGCTGAAATCTGACATTCACAACAGAGAAAAAAGGGGGGAGAAGTCTTTCTTCATTAGCAGCATGACCAAACCACTTAGGGATTTTACTCCCTCACATCCATTATTCCATCTATTGTCCTAATTTAATTTTCCATGATTTTCCTGACAGTGCAGGTTGGCAACTCTTAAGTATAGTACAAAAGGTTTGCAACACTCATGTTAATAATTACACAAGCTGTTGAAGCTTTCTGCGGAAGGGCTATTGTCAAAAATATCAAATTTAGACAAAAGCAGAAGCTACAGATGTGAGTGGAACTGGAATCCCTGAGAACTTTGGCTTTAAATCCACAGAAAGAAGCCACCTTATGAGGCATAAATGTTAATAATGTATTCTCACCATTTGGAACCTTTTGAGAGCTCTAAACAGGAACAAGATCTTTGGAGACCTGCCATCAAATTGTTGCTACTATTGTCTCTGCTGTCACTTGCCAGGGCCACTTTGACAATGTAAAACTATGATTTCTACATTCTTTCTTACTGAAATAAATTAGTTTTCTAAAGTATATATTGGCCAGGTTTAGAACTTCCATTTCAAAAGTATAGTTTTCAAATAGTGAGGGAAAAGTAAACTTTAGTCCATTATCCTTTTACCTTTTCTTTAAGGATGCAATTATTTGCCCTCATTTCATCCTTTGTTTGTCATAGGAGGCCAAGTTCCCCACAGTGTGAAATTGCTTCGTACCACCCAGGCCCACATATTACCAGTGTCCTATACCTGAAAGCTAGATGCTTTGAGCAAAGGAGGTGGCCAAGGATAATTATAAGAAGTCTTCCAATATCTGTGTTCATCAATATGAATCATAGACTAAAAGAAGCATTAAGCTTCATTAAGTATCACACACTATCAACAATGAGAAAATACTTTTGTAAAAAATAGCATTTAAATATATTTAAAAGAGATGCCTCATATACAGTGGAGTTACAGAGATATTTGAGATATATAGCTAACACATTTTTACTCTCATAACCCTATCTTCCCCAACTGAATGGGGAGAATGTTATTGTCAAGAATTGCCTAGCATTATAAGCAGAGAATTATTCAACTTTGAATTTCAATTCCATGTTTTTTTGGTCAATTGAAAAATAACCAGTCCCCAAAATAGGCTATTTGTAGAAATATAAAATCTTCAAGAAAAACAAACAAACAAACAAACAAACAAAAAAACAGTGCCCAAAGTTTCCACTCCATATTTGCACAGCCTAGTCCCACATCTGGCAGGGTTAGCTGTTGTTCCCCATTACACTTCATTGTGTATAGGGTCTGCACTGCTGTGGGTCTGCATGGCCATGGGCCATATGACTTCTAGGATCATATGGCAGGCTAGCACACAGTCAAGTGCAAGGAAGTAGGATACAAAGAGAAAGATTCCTTTGTCTGGGAATTATGTATTCCCAAATTTTCACGGGCTTGCATTGGGGTCCAACTTCCTATCTAACTAATTTTGTTCTCCAGACTAGACTGATAGGCCAGCATCTTCCCTAAGTCATCCAGCTTTATAGGATATGAGCCTATCTTCCCTTTTTTGGGCCCCTTCCCCTAGTGGTTTGCAGGGAAAGTACTGGCCACTTTCCCACGGGTGCCCTTCCACATAAATTAATTATGAAACCTAAAGTGGATAGAGATCTCCTAATTGCTCTTTGGTGCTCATAAATTAGCTCTATTAAAACAGAAGTAAAAGGCATGTTTAGGCAGGAAGAAAATTGGAGACAAGGGTTCTATGTACAAATAGACTAAACATGGCATTGAACAAGTACTCAGATTCTTATGTCATCTCTAAGTAATGAGGAATGAATGGGTGGGTCTGCCTGGGGTAGGATGAAGAGAAGTGTCCTTGTAACAGAGGCACCTATCTGAGCGGATCTAGGCCACAGAGGAGGAAGCAGTGGAGTCTCTGGTTTTAGCAGCAATAGAGGTTGTGAAAGGAGCCTAGAGGCATCACAGCAAAGTGTTAACTGCAGGGACTCAACAGTGATTGCTTAAACCCAGCCATGCCTCTTAATGGATCTATGATTTGGGGCAAGTTATTTAATCTCGCTGGACCTCCATTCCATCATCTATATAAGATTAGTCATAGTGCCTTTTTTAGGGCTGTTATTAAACTAAATCAGCTATAATTATAACATATTTAGAATAACATCTGGTCCACAGTTAACATTATATGTGTGCTCATTAAATAAGCAGAGTCAGCAGTGGGTAATGGCCAACTCCTGTGAATAATTATGATGTGTTTCTCCATCCAGGAGAACAATCAACTACACTAGTCATAGGCACTTCCTAGTGGATGCTTATTGGACTGAGACTAATGCCTGAAGTAAGGTGAGATGTGGTTTCATCACTATTGACTATCCAGAGAGATAGCAGGTGACAATATGTAATTAGATACCCTTCTAACACCACTATGATTTTGCATAACCTTCTCACATTACCAAGATGCCACACAAGGAAAAATTAAAAAGTGCCTATTTGAGAGAGCTCATGAAAATCCAAACATTTACCTAAAGAAAAATAGTAAGAACAAGTTTTCCCACGTTTTATCCCAGCAGAGGCATTGTAGATAAACTGAAAGATGAGATTAATTATAGGTGAAAAACATAAAGTTTCTGTAACTATTTTACTCTTTCATCCCATTATATGTTCTATCTGAGTCACTGTGTTAAAATCAAACCCTATAAACATATATGTGGGAAGCATGAAAAAGACGTCTGGATGCTTGATAGTCAAGTCCAGTGAAGCACAGAAGCCTTGTTGTGAATACACCAGATGTCCAAGGCTACCCTGAACATGGGAATCCTAATAGGCTGAGATACCATAAAAAGCAGTAAGGCCACAGTATGCTGTGCCTTGCTATAGGCAATATTATTGTTGTCATTATTGGCAACTAGCCTTATTTGTCTCTGGAGTAATATACAGGTCTCTGATCAGCTAGTTGAGAAGCAGAGGTGGTAGGCAGAGAATGTATATCCTATGTGTACAGGGGAAGCTAGAGAGCTCAGGCAGAACTAAGAGCTGATACTGCCATGATGTAAGGCTAAGAGCTCATAGAGAGCTCAGATATAGCTCCCATGTTAACCAATCAGTGTGCTGGGCAGGGGAGACATGAGAAACTACTGAGTCAGAGAGTTCAGTGTAAGACAGTGAGTTTAGAGGCAGCGTGTGGCTGCTGACATAATATCTGTAAATACAGATATTGCTGCTACAGTGTGGGAAAGATATGTATTTATCAGATAGTATCCAGCTGCCTGCCTGTATGGACTTTGCTCTGAAGGACTGTGTGGCTGTATGGGACTGTTGGGCCACTAGCTTCTCCAATAAAGACTCATTCTTATACACTCACAACCTCTCATGACTACTCCATCTAAAACTCGGCATCCTAGGAGTTCCAGCCCCTGGCAGAGAGGCTCGGACCCAGCTCCTGTTGCTAGTGAGCAGAGGATAAAGGAAGAACTTGGACTAAGTTCCTAACAATTAGTACAGTGGGCAGGGTTTGAGAGAGAACTTTCTCTGGTGTAGTTGGGAAGAATTTAAAAGAATATATGGACTCAGAGCAACTCAGAGCAGCAATGCTGAGCAATGCTCTTGCTGGGTCTGACAGTATATTTTTGCTTCTCTGTTTATTTGTTTGTTTTTTTAGCTCTGTGCTTATCAATAGATAGTAAAAGTAAAAGTACTATCTATCCTGAATCAGAGCAGTGCAAGTTTTATTTTCTTGAAAGAGTGTGTTCTTGATTATGGAACTTTTTCAGAATTACATTGGACAACCTCTATATCAAACAAATTTACTTAAATCTATTACATAACTCTTCCCCTTAATTTCATACTAAATATGGAATCTCCAATAGCTTGAATTTCAGAAACTTTCTGTAAATAAAATATTTTAGAAAAGAGGGAAGAGACTGAATAACATCACAAATTTTATGTACCTAAAGTATTTTGTATTTTTAGATGGATTTTATATTTTAGAATATTTGGGATACCTATGATTGTCCATACTCAGCTCTTCGATAATTTGAATCAATATTGATGAAATAGTTGTTATGTTCTGTATAAAAGTAGCTCATGGATTGGGAGAATCAACATCATTAAAATGTCCATACTACCCAAAGCAATCTACAGATTCAACACACTACCCATTAAAATACCAACGACATATTTCACAGACCTAGAAATAATTCTTCATAGATTCATCTGGAACAAAAAAAGACCACGGATAGCTACAGCAATTCTGAGAAAAAAGAATAAAGTAGGTGGGATCTCAATACCAGACTTCAAGCCATACTACAAAGCAACTGTTCTCAAAACAGCCTGGTACTGGCACAAGAACAGACATATAGATCAATGGAATAGAATAGAGAACCCAGATATCCACCCAAACCACTATGCTCAATTAATATTTGACAAAGGAGGCATGAATATTCAATGGAACCAAGATAGCCTCTCCAATAAATGGTGTTGGGAAAATTGGACAAATACATGCAAAAAATTGAAACTGGACCACCAACTTACACCAAATACAAAAATAAACTCAAAATGGATACAGGACTTAAACATTAGAAGGGAAACCATAAAAATACTAGAGGAATCCACAGGCAGCACAATCTCAGATATATGCCGAAAGAACTTCTTCACTGATACTGCTCCAAAGGCAATGGAAGCTAAAGAAAAAATAAACAAATGGGACTACATCAAAATAAAAAGCTTTTGCACAGCAAAAGAAACCATCAACAAAACAACAAGAAAGATCAATGCATGGGAGAACATATTTGCAAATGCTATCACTGATAAAGGTTTAATCTCCAAAATCTACAGCCAACTTATACAACTTAATAAAAGGAAGATGAAGGATCCAATAAAAAAATGGGCAACGGACCTAAATAGAATCTTTTCAAAAGACGACAGAAGGAAGGCCAAGAGACACATGAAAACATGTTCAAAGTCATTAATCATCCGAGAGATGCAAATCAAAATGACAATGCGATACCATCTTACACCTGTCAGTATGGCAATCATCAACAAATCAACAAACGACAAGTGTTGGCGAGGATGCGGAGAAAAAGGAACCCTTGTGCACTGTTGGTGGGAATGCAGACTGGTGCAACCACTGTGGAGAACAGTATGGAGTTTCCTCAAAAAACTAAAAATGGATCTCCCATTTGACCCTGTAATACCACTCTTAGGAATTTATCCTAAGAAATTACAAACACCAATCAGAAAGGATTTATGCACCCCTATGTTCATAGCACCACAATTTACAATAGCCACAATTTGGAAACAGCCTAGGTGCCCGTCAGCAGATGAGTGGATTAGAAAACCGTGGTACATCTACACAATGGAATTCTATGCTGCCATTAAAAAGAAGGAATTCTTACCATTTGCCGCAACCTGGTTGGAACTGGAGAGCCTTATGCTTAGTGAAATAAGCCAGTCAATGAAGGAGAAGCATCACATGATCGCACTCATTGGGGGATAATAAAGAACATTATAAACTGATGAACAAAAGGATAGATACAGAGACAGTAAAGCTTCAAACAGACTGTGAAATTACAACAGGAAGATTAAAGTTAGGTGAGGTAGATAAGAGATCAATCAAAGGACTTGTATCTATGCATATAATCATAACC
>JAAGEH010000286.1:40546080-40612423 GCA_011751065.1 Lasiurus cinereus | reverse complement strand
GGGGGTTGGGGTATGCCTGGGAAGGAGGGGGGGCAATAGGGAGATATGTATAAAAAATTAATAAAAAATAAAAAAATAAAATAAAATAAAAGTAGCTATAATAAAACTAATATAAAGTATTAAACACTAATTTTGGTTTTATAATCTCTGAAAGTTTTAAAATATTATTTTATAACTAGAGGCCTGGTGCACAAAATTTGTGCACAGGGGTATGTGTACCTCAGTCCAGCCTGCACTCTCTCTAATCTGGTACATTCCTCTCACAATCTAGGACTGCTGGCTCCCAACCACTCACCTGCCTCCCTGCCTAATTGCTCCTTATTACTTTTGCCTGCCAGCCTGATCACCTCCTAACCACTTCCCTGCCAGCCTAATGGAAGCCTAACTGCCTACACCTGTAGGCATGATAATCCCTAACTACCCTCTCCTGCAAGCCTGGTCACCCCTAACTTCCTTCCCCTGTTGGCCTGGTCACTCCTAACTGTCCTCCACTTTTGGCCTGGTTGCCCCCAACTGCCTTCCCCTGCAGGCTTGCTTTCCCCTAACTGCCCTTCGCTGCAAGCCGGTCCAATTGTCCTCCCCTGCTGGCCATCATATGGTGGCAATCTTGTGTCCACATGGAGGTGGCCATCTTTGACCACATGGGGGTTGCCATCTTGTGTGTTGGAGTGATGGTCAATTTGCATATTATATCTTTATTATATAGAATTTTTAATTAATTGAACATAATTTTGAATTATTAAAATTATTTCAGTAAAATTTAGCCTTTGTATCTGCTTAAATAAAAGAGAAATTAATGTGAAACCTAAGAATTTGTTTTAATTTTAGTAAATTAACAAATGAAGTCATGTTTATATTATTGATAATGGTAATCATTATTTGGTTTGGAGTCATCTACTAATCTATTCCAGATACCTAGGTTTTAATTTTATAGTGTGTATGAATCTCCACCCATTTCAATAAGTAAGACAAAAAGGACTTCCTAAAGACTAGCAAATAAACATTCTTCACAATAGAGAGAAATGACTTTCCTTTAAAACCTTTTTGTTGTTGTTGCATTATGTATTATAATTACGACAGCATTTGTACACCCTCATAAGACTTACAAATTAAGATTTTATACCTAACTTTCTCCTAGGATAGTACCTCTTTGAAATGGCTAAAGCAGATAATAAGAGAACAAAGTAGAAATAGAGTAATTAAGTAAATTATCCAAAATTATCCAGATAATTAATGATAGAGAACTGAATGGAAACAATAAGTTTTGGACTAATGTAACATGTATGTAATTGGCTAGCCAATAGTTAAACAGGCAAAACACAATGAGAAAGCATAAGGTTTTTAAGTTCAGTTTATGCAGTTGAGACATTTAATAGTGAATCTCAGGAATGAGTTAAAAGGACAAAAGCAGACTGCAAGATCATATTTACCTGCTTAAGACAAGTGAGCATTTCACTTTTTTTATTGCAACAGTGTCAGGGATTCTCAGGAGATGCAATCTTTTTTTTAAGGAATTTTGTAGAAAGCATTAGCAGAGAACACATTTAAAGATAACAATTCTCCTCACCACCAGCATGTAATAGGACAGAAAATAGGACACTGAGCAGAAAGAAAGAACAATGTGCTCTCTGAAATCTATGCCTTACTATTAAAAACCTCTCTATGTGTGTACCAATTCTAAGACCACTCCATAGTACCAATGGTATGCAGGATCAGGACAACAGGTCTGTGGAATAAAAGGTCTGACGGCCCTCTTTTAGATCTTGTGTTTAGTACCTGAAATCCTCAAACCCCACCCATTTGGCCTTTAATCTGTTTTGAGGGTTTGTGCCACTCACTTTTTCATAAAGCAGACTTTTGAGGTCAAAGGAATGACCCCCAAAGGGTCTCTTTATTGGAATGGGGATTGGATAGAATTTGTATGTCCATATGTGAATGTCAGACTTTTAATCATGTAGGATGAAGTTCAATCTTTTACCTAGATTTTCAGGTCATTGTTCAGGTATATTTTCAAGGTAGATTACTTGATATATTGTTTTTACTAGTTTTGTACCTTGATTGAAACTCTTTAACTGTTTGGACATGGGACACCCAGCCTTCTTTTTGCACGCTTTACCCAGACTCTATGATTGTCAGGAGTAAGTTTTCAGATTTATAGTTATTACACATCGAATTAAAGGTTACTATAAATCATTCTATTTTAATATCTTGAAATTCAATGTCACTATTTGATTCTATTTCAATAGCATTAATTCCCGATGTCACCATTTCCTACAAGACACTGATTATTTCTTACTTTGCCTAAGACACCTGTGATTTTTCCATCTTCATCTCATCTTTCTTTCAACCTGGGCTTCTGCTTTGCTGACTAAATACTTTAACTAAAATTCATTAACATAACATCTGCTAACAGCATTCTGTAATTAAAATTAACATGAACTCTCTCCCCCAATAAGTGGCTACATTCAAACCCTGAAATGTGGAACAAAAAGGTATACTTGAATATTGCATATTCACCTACTCTCTATGGTCTCTCAGCTTCTATGCTTTTGCAGGAATTACTTATTCTACCTGGAAACTATTTTCTATTTTCTCAGATTGAATACTTTTTATTCATTTCTCAAGATTCAGTTCATGTTTTCTCTCCTCTGGGAAGCTTCCCCTGTGCCCTTGGACTGTTAGGTGCCTGTTCTTCATGCTCCCACCTTTCATAGTTCCATTAGCACTCATCACTGTTATTGGTTTTCTTGTCTGTCAACTCGGCATACTAAGCAAATTGAGATTAGTGATTGTGTTTTTTTACTTGTGAATTCACCTACAAATATTTGTTTGATCAGCTTCAATCTATACACTTGTGAATCACTAGCCAGGTGATGATAAAATACACAGGCCCTGTCATTTAGGATCCAACAAAAAAAGCATGGTTATGATATCATTATAATAACCTGTTATTATTTAATAGAAAAGAAGTAAAGGGAGACTAGATAATGTAGGCAGGACATTTGTATAGCTTTGCCAGGAAGCTGCAGTTAATATTCTCCAAGTCTATTTCCCACAAATCACTGGGAGAAGGGACAGGACAATAGACACATGTCCAATAAGATCTGGATGAAGCGAGAAGATGATTACCTGTCAGTCACACCTGGAAACAAGTCAGTGGCCAGAATAGGCGTAGACACTGAAAACATGGGAAGATTTAATCTGTAGACTCCTGAACAAAAGAAGTTCTCTCTCTTGCTTTCTTGCATCCCAGGCTCCTGGCTCTCCCATTGCAGGGGGCGCACTCTCCTGCATTCACACATATGGCTCATGGCTGCGTGGGACCCACACAATGGACTAATGGACTAAATCTAGCTTGATGCTATATTGGTCTCAGCTCCACCACGTAACAGAAACTCTAGACAGGTGTCTTGCTTTTGGTCCTGCTTTTGATCCTGTGGGAGCCCCAGCTACACCTTTTTTTCAAGATTAAATTAAGGAACATGGGACTTTGAACCCAAGGAGTGTAACCCCAACAAAAATAATGCCTTTTACCATATCTCAGGCTCCTCCAGAAAGGCTTATTTTAGCAGCACCCTATGAACCCTACTTCTCCTAGCAATGGAGAAATCCCACTCATATAATCTTCCAGTAACAGTTAACAGTCACTAGACATTATAACCTGGCTTAGATGGAGTAAATATAGATTCTCACAGCAATTTAAATGAAGGTCACCCAATTTTTTCTTCCTGGAGGAGAAGCATCCTGAACAAAGTGGGTCTGAGCTGACACCTGTGAAGGTTGAGTGTCTGGTAGGCCAAATGTCTTTTGCATCATGTGTATATGTGATATGTTCTGAAATCACTACATTGGTACTAATCCAAGAACATAACAAATCTAGTGTGTCCTAATGTGGAAGGCAGAAGTTATAGAAACAAAAGAGGGTAGAGCTACAAAGATTAATAAAAGAAGTTCTAATCAGAATTAGGACAAAATCACTGTCCAGCCATTCTAATCTCACCTGCCTGCTGGCCTGAATTATTAAAATGTAAGTTATATATGCGCATATATATATATATATATGTATATATATATATAATTTCTACAATTCATAACTTGCTAGTTTATAGAAAGTAAGTACTTCAACTTCAATTTTTTTACTCATAGATATGACAGTTTATTCTTTCTTTGTCTTTGCAATAGGATGAAAAAGTGTACTGAAAATAATCTAAAAATATAGTAATTATGAGTGATTTTTAAATCAGTTACACATTGGAATAAGTTAGAAATTCCTAATGTCTATCCATACAAACAGTTATGTTACTTGTGTAGGAATATTTAAAATTCATCTCATATTATGGGTTCAGATTTTCTCAACTATTTTTAAATATACAGTGGTACCTCGAGATACGAGTTTAATTCGTTCCATAACCTTGAGGCATGGGAAACTATGAGACGCTCGAGTCACAGTAAACTGGTGGGTCGTGTGCAGCCGGCCGATCCGAGCAATTACTCCTATCTCAAATGTTGCTCGGATTTCAAAGCAAAAATCTCTTGCTCAACAGCTCGTATCTCAAAAATCTCGTATGTTAGGGCACTCTTATCTTGAGGTACCACTGTATTTATAACACAATATATCAATTTAAAAGAACATACACACATAAACTATGGACATAGGCAATAATGCAATAAAGTCTGGAGGTAGTGGGACTAGATTGGAAAGGGTTAATGGGGGAAAAAGGAGGATATCTGTAATAATTTAAACAATAAAGATAATGAAACAATAAAATATTAGTTATTATTTAGAGATTTATATTTACTCATTAAAGATAACATTTAAAGTCTGCATTCTCTGTTTTTAATAAAAGAATGAATATATCAGTAAATAGTACATTTTACTAAATGAAGCAAAAAAAAGGGGATCATTGCTATTTAAATGTGTGACAATTAACATGACCTCTTCCTTTTAAAAGCATGTCACAATTTGAAATTAGTTCCTTGTAAATCTTTGAACAAATATAATTTTATGGATAATAGATCATACCATGAGAATAAGGCTTTGTCTTTATAGCCACTTTTGATATAAGTAATGTCATTTCCCAAAGCAATCTTAATAACTTTGATGCTCATGGATCACATTGAATACACTAAATTTAATTAGTTCAGCCCACAGAATAAACCTAAGTCAAACATTTGGTCAATGTAATTTACTAAAGATATTCTATATGAAAAACATTTTTCTGTTAGTCAATAATCTTTTCTGAATGCATATTGAAGGGTGAGAAAAATCTTAAATTTGTTTGAAAATATAATTTTAAGAATGAATGTCAAAGGCCAATCAACTCTATTAAGTACACACAATCTATTCAAGAAAGTGTTCCGTAGGTCCTACACAGTTAACTATTTTTAATAAAACAGATGTTCTTTTCTATTTTTGAAATTTAAGAAAATGCTAACAAAATACAGCAATATTTAAGCTATCCTTAGTAATACTTTTCAAAAACCTACACATTTTATTTCCACTTGAAAAAATATTTGAGTGGACATCTACATAGTTTTAATTCTTATTCCATGATTTTATAGAATAGAAAATTTGAACCTGGCTTTCTAGTTGTGGTTTGTAAAGCTCTCTACTTTGTTCTCACAATCAAATTTTATAACCTATTCATTTTATGACTAACTGTATAGCAGTCAAGTCCTAAATTTATACATTTGCATTATAAGACTCAACAAAGAATTTAATATGAACTCTAAAATTTAGACATATATTAACTTTTTAGTGGTATCTGAATGTCTGCATCTGAATAGTAGTTTATTGGAACACAATAAGTAAATTCATGATAACATAAATTATAAGAGTTTTCATTAGAAATCATAAAAGTTAAAGTGTCTTCACCTTTCTTTAGTTGTGACATGGTTTACAATAAGTAAGTTACTGTTTCAAAATTAATACAAACAATTTATGAAATATGTTCTTTCTCAAAATACTTATACAAAGAAATGGGCAAAATGGAAATAAGCTGAAATCTTTTAAATGTTAAAAACAATCTTCCAGTGCAGCAAATGCTCTTACAGATTGTGATATATAGCCAGTGGATACAGGGCAATGGGGGAAAGCTGGGGTGGGGGAAGAAAGGGGGATGGATGAGGGCATGTACCCCCCCCCCCCGCGCGGGTAATAAAGAGAAAAATAATAAATAAATAAATAAATAAATAAATAAATAAATAAAGTTATTATTGATTGGTAAAAAAAAAATAAATAAATAAAAATAAAAGACCACCTTAAAAAAAAAAAGAATTGTTATTTCCAACATAGTTTGAAATGAATTTCTGCTAAGAGCTACAAACATTTTTAAACAAAAGCTTGAATGTTTCTTTATCAGCCATTGTCCTTTTTGTTCTGCAGGTAGCAAATAAGATAAAATTACAATTTCATCATATTTCTAGATCTGAATTTAGATCTGACTAAAATCATTCTTATCAATTAGTAAGAATTGTTCACATAATTCTTAGCAGATAACCTGGAAGGTGAGTCACATAAAAGATTCAAGCATATGAAAATTTTCCAGTAAGCCTGAAGCTATTTCTCATATAGATTACTAAAATTATTATTTAAGATAAATTTTTGGTTTCGTCAGTGTGGCTCTGTGGTTGAAAGTCAACTTATGAACCAGGAGGTCATGGTTAGATTCCTGGTCAGGACACATGCCTAGGTTGTGGGCTTGATTCCCAGGAGGGGGCATGCAAAAGGCATCCAGTCAATGATGCCTTTCAAAATTGATGTTTCCATCTCTGTCTCCCTCTCCCTTTTCTCTCTGAAATTAATAAAAACATTTCAAAATAAATAAGTAAATTTTGATTCTCCTTGCATGAATTGTGGTAGGTTGGTAGGTATATTTGTCTACCTACTCTCTTATATTTTCTTCTAATAGGTTTAATTTAAAATACATAACTATAATTATAATCATTCAGTAATTAAAATATAAATAATATTAAATTAATTATATTATAATTAATTTTTTAAAATATATTTTATTGATTTTTTACAGAGAGGAAGAGAGAGGGACAGAGAGGTAGAAACATCAATGAGAGAGAGACATCGATCAGCCACCTCCTGCATGCCCCCTACTGGGGATGTGCCTGCAACCAAGGTACATGCCCTTGACCAGAATGGAACCTGGGACCATTCAGTCCGCAGGCCAACGCTCTATCCACTGAACCAAACCTGTTTGGAGCTGATAATTAATTTTTCATGGGGTTTTAAATATTCAACAAGAATTATACATAATATGTAACATAAAATATAGACAGACAAACTTTACGAAATGAAGTTTTATTTGCACTTCTTAAGTTATCAGGCCTAGGTTCCTAGAGACAGTGAGCTCTTGATGAACACTTGCAGACTCATTGCTGCACACAATGTGGACATTTGTGGGCATGGCACTACATTATTGGAATCATGGTCACAGACTCCTGAATGATTCTTCCACCATCTTTTATTTTTTGCAGTATGATGTTGTTTCTATAATCTTTTGCAAATTAAATTTGGTAATGTCAGCTCTAGCTGGTTTTTCTCAGTGGATAGAGCATTGGCTTTTGGACTGAATGGTCCCAGGTTCAATTCCAGTCAAGGGCACATGCCCAGGTTGGGGCCTCCATCGCTAGTAGGGAACATGCAGGAGGCAGCCAATCAATAATTCTCTCTCATCATTGATATCTCTTTCTCTCTCTCCCTTCCTCTCTGAAATCAATCCTATATAATAAAGATGTAATATGCAAATGGTCATTATGCCATACAACTTAATGACTGACTGCATAACGAGCAGGTCACAGATCAGCAGGACAGGGAGGCAGTGAGCTACAAGTGGGTGGGAGAGAGCTACAGGAAGGCAGGGAAGTGGGTAGAGAGCTACTGCAACCAGCTACTGGCAAGCTACTGTTGCATGGATTTGTGTGCAGGGCTACTAGTAAAAATATATTTTAAAAAAAGAAAAAATAAATAAATCTAATAATGTCAATCTCTAGTTTGAAGTATCATTACTTTGGGGTTGGAATCCTAAATTTGAGAAGTGTGCAAAGACAATCTAGTTTTCCAATCTCATATCCTACCTCTTGCACATGTTTTTTGCCTATTTTTCTCCCTACCTGAAAAAAGCATCTCCATCCTACTTGGTTCTTATGAATCCCTCAACATGCCACTCATATGTCATCTTGTCTGAGAAGTCATTTAGGCCTCTTTCATACTGAGCTGCCCTTGCTCTGTGTGCACAGAAGCACCAAGTGGACTTGCAAGTGGGAAATAGTGTACCAGAAGCAATTTTACTTTGAAAAAAATATTCTTAACATTTAAGGCTGTCTTCAGACTTCTGGGCATCTCAGTTCCTCATGAAAACTCTAAAAGAACAATTTTCCCTCATGGGTAAGATGCTTCTTCCCTGATTTCAGTGGCTATACTTCAATTAACATTCCTTCTAGAAAATATGAGCCAGTCTCCATAGTCATTCTCAGTTTGCCTGGTATAAGTAAAGTTAAATCTGAAATTAGCCAAGTCAGTAAGTCCCTTCTCCATGAATAGAAATTGGGGATACAGAAAAAAATTTAATCAATGGGTTTGTTTGTTATGGTGGCTTGTACCTCTAACATTTTAACTGAGAAGATTTTAACTATTATATTTTGGTGGAGCAGGGGAAGACAAGTATTTTTTATACTTTGCTATATTAACTTTTTTTTTTTCTTTTCCATACCTTGTTCTCTTAATTTTACTATGATTTGATGTGAATTACAACCTGGTGGAATTTCCTTATTTCAATACATTTTTTATTTCATTTAACTGTGCTATATTGTTTTTATCAAATAGATTACATTTCTAAATATTTTAGGCCTAACACTATAAATATATACATATTATTTTATAGAATTGCTTAAAAATCAGTTCAGAAAAAGAAAGAAAAAACATGCATGGTACTGCCTTTTATAATCACACAATTGTCTTTATTGTTGTTGTATTTGTGTGTGTATGTTTGTGTGTATGTGTGTGTGTGTGTATGTGTGTAGGAGGATGGAGGGTTCAACCTAAATAATTTTCTTTAGAATTTGTAAGATAGATCTTCTACTAACAAATTCTCTCGGCTTTTATTATTTAACTGGGAATCTCTTTGCTCTCTTTCCTCTGTTGTTTCTATTAACAAACTAGAGGCCCAGTGCAGGAAATTCATGAACAGGTGGGGTTGTCCTTAAGCGCAGCCTACTCCCTCTCCAATTTGGAACCCCTAGAGGGATGTTCAACTGACCATTTAGGCCCAATCGATTTGGCCTAAACAGGCAGTTGGACATTCCTCTCACAATAGACGACTACTGGCTCCCAACTGCTCACCTGCGTGCCTTCCTGATCGCTCCTAACCACTTCTGCCTGCCAGCCTGATCATCCCCTAACCACTCTCCTGCCATCCTGTTTGCCCCTAACTGCCCTTGCCTGTGGGCCTGGTCACCCTAACTGCCCTCCTCTGCAGGACTGGGTCCCCCCAACTGTCCTTCCCTGCAGATCCAGTCACCCCCAACTTCCCTCCTCTGCTAGCCTGATTCCCCACAACTGCCCTCCCTTGCAGGCCTTGTCCCTCCCAACTACCCTCCCCTGCTGGCCATCTTGTGGTGGCCATCTTATGTCCACATAGGGGCAGGATCTTATGACCACATGGGGGCATGTGGGAGCCCCTTTCCATGTCCCGTGGGGTTCAGGGTCCCCGGTTCAGGGTTCAGGTTTTGGAGAAGGCCACAGGCAAACGAAATGAGAGACTAGAAAACATTAATTTGGCAATATTGGGGGGCCAGGTGGGAGACTTCCTCTAGTGGAAAGGGCTGCCCCTTGCTCTGGCCTTTTTCTCCCTTTTATTAAGGCTTTGGGACACACCCCTAGCCTTTAGGCAGGAAATAACAAAACAGAAATTAACATGAAACAAACAGGTAGAGGCTGCTTCAGCTAACAATGTTTTCATCTAAACAGTGAGTAATTAGCTCTGACCTTTCAGAGCAGTTAAGGTTGACCAGACTTCTGGCCTCCTGTTTACATCCATTTAGTGAGAACAATGTTTGGTTTCCGAGAGGGGCAGTCATCTTGTGTGTTGGAGTGATGGTCAGTCTGTATATTACTCTTTTATTAGATTGGATAGAGGCCTGTTGCATGGGTGGGGGCTAGCTGGTTTGCCTTGAATGGGGTCCCAGATCAGAGTGGGTATTCCCTTGTGGCATGGGGTGGCCTGGGTGAGGGGCCTGCAGGCCAGCTATGCCCCCCAGAAACCCAAGTGGAGGCCCTCGTATCTGGGATTTATTTATCTTCTACAACTGAAACTTTGTAACCTGGATAGGAGCCAAGCCTTTTGGTACACAGCCATTGAAACTTTGTTGCTTTAAATACCTAGCAGAGTGTGTGGAAAGCTTGGCTTCCTCCATCACCAGGGGCAACACAAGACTCCCTCCAGCTCTCTCTGTGGCCATAGCCATCTTGGGTGGGTTACTTTGCATACTCTCTCTGATTGGCTGGTGGGCATGGCTTGTGAGTGTTGCAGAGGTATGGTCAATTTGCATATTACTCTTTTATTAGATTGGATAGTGTCTTCCTTTTTTTAAAATTGGGATTACTTTTCTATGACAAATCATTTTTCTGTTACTGTTTTCAAAAGTTTTTATTTTTAGATTTTAATATTTGTATATTATGTATTTCTTGTGTTTTTCATATTGAAGATTGTATTTTTGGTTCTGTAGATTAATATTTCTCATCAAATTGGAAGTTTGCTGTCATTTTTTTTCTGTTTCTTTCTTTTTTTATTTTTTATTTTTATTTTCATCTAGTTAGATACCAGGAACCCTTCTTCATCTTCTTTCTCAGGGTCCACAATTGTAACATATGACACTGGAAGATTAGAAACAGCCAAAAAGTACAGATGAAGGTCTCATGCAAAGCCAGGCAATACCAATTTTTTAACGGACTTCTCTGTTATGGACATAAATGTTGCTATTGAAACACAAACATACACACATACTGGATTCAAAGTATTTCAAGTTTAAAACTTTTAGCAATGTAAATCTCTTCCCTCTGGCTTTTGCTAATTGTGCTACTTTCTAAAGCTTTTAATTGTTTTTTTTTGTTGTTGTTGTTTGTGTTTTTTTATTTATTTTTTCCATTTTTTATTAATGTATTACATATGTACATATCTTCCCATTGCCCCCCCACTCCACTCGCATGCATGCCCTCACCCCCTAGTATCCTGTGTCCATTGGTTATTCTTATATGCATGCATACAATTCCTTCAGTTGATCTCTTATCTACCCCACCTCTCCCTAACCTTCTTACTGATAGACTGTTTCATGCTTTACTGTCTCTGTATCTATTTTTTTGTTCATCAGTAATAATGTTCTTTATTTTCCATAAATGAGTGAAGTCATGTGGTATTTTTCTTTCATTGACTGGCTTATTTAACTTAGCATAATGCTCTCCAGTTCCATCCAGGTTGCAGCAAATGGTAAGAATTCCTTCTTTTTTATGACAGCATAGTATTCCATTGTGTAGATGTACCATAGCTTTCTGAGCCAGTCATCTGCAGATGGGCACCTAGGCTGTTTCCAAATCTTAACTATTGTAAATTGTGCTGCTATGAACATAGGGGTGCATATATCCTATTTGATTGATGTTTCCAGTTTCTTAGGATATATTCCTAGGAGTGGGATTACTGAGTCAAATCGGAGTTCCATTTTTAGTTTTTTGAAGAAACTCCATAGTATTTTCCACAGTGGTTGTACCAGTCTGCATTCCCACTAGCAGTGCACAAGGGTTCCTTTTTCTCCACATCTTCACCAGCACTTGTCATTTGTTGATCTATTGATGATAACCATTCTGACAGATGTACATTGTCATTTTGATTTGCTTCTCTCAGATAATTAGTGATTTTGAGCATGTTTTCATTTGTCTTATGGCCTTCCTTCTATCTTCTTTTGAAAAGATTCTATTTAGGGCCATTGCCCATGTTTTTATTGGATCATTTATCTTCCTTTTATTAAGTTGCATAAGTTGCCTGGAGATGTAGATTAAACCTTTATCAGTGATAACATTTGCAAATATGTTCTCTCATATAGTGGGCTTTCTTGTTGTTTTGTTGATGGTTTCTTTTACTGTGCAAAATCTTTTTATTTTGCTGTGGTACCATTTGTTATTTTTTCTTTAGCTTCCATTGCCCTAGAAGCAGTATCAGTGAAGAAGTTCATTTGGCATATGTCTGAGATTTTTTTTTAAAAGTATATTTTATTGATTTTTTACAGAGAGAAAGGGAGAGATACAGACAGCTGGAAACATCGATGAGAGAGAAACATTGATCAACTACCTCTTGCACACCCCCTACTGGAGATGTGCCCGCAACCAAGGTATGTGCCCTTGACTGGAATCAAACCTGGGACCTTTCAGTCCACAGGATGACACTCTATCCACTGAGCAAAACCGGTTTTGCCATATGTCTGAAATTTTACTGCCTGTGGATTCCTCTAATATTTTTATAGTTTCCTGTCTTATGTTTAAGTCCTGTATCCATTTTGAGTTTATTTTTGTGTATGGTGTAAGTTGGTGGTCTAGTTCCTCTTTTTGAATGTATCTGTCCAATTTTCCCAACACCATTTATTGAAGTGACTGTCTTGACTCCATTGTATGTTCATGCCTACTTTGTCAAATATTAATTGAGCATAGTGGTTTGGGTCAATATTTGGATTCTCTATTCTATTCCATTGGTCTATATGTCTGTTCTTGTGCTAGTACCAGGCTGTTTTGAGAACAGTGGCTTTGTAATACAGCTTAAAATCTGGTATTGAGACCCCACCTACTTTGTTCTTCTTTCTCAGGATTTCTGTGGCTATTCAGGATCTTTTTTTGTTCCAGATGAATCTTTGGAGCATTGTTTGTAGGTCTGTGAAATATGTCATTGGTATTTTAATGGGTGGTGCATTGAATCAATAGATTGCTTTGGGTAGTAAGGACATTTTTTTAAAAAATATATTTTATTGATTTTTCACAGAGAGGAAGGGAGAGGGATAGAGAGTTAGAAACATCGATGAGAGAGAGACATCGATCAGCTGCCTCCTGCACGCCCCCTACTGGGGATGTGCCCGCCACCAAGGTACATGCCCTTGACCGGAATCGAACCCGGGACCCTTCAGTCTGCAGGCCGACGCTCTATCCACTGAGCCACACCGGTCTCGGCTAGTATGGACATTTTAATGATGTTGATTCTCCCAATCCATAAGCATGGTATGCTCTTCCATCCATAAGCATGGTATGCTCTTCCATGTTTATATCTTCCTCTATCTCTTTTTTTCAGTGTCCTGTAGTTTTCAGCGCATATGTCTTTTCCTTCTTAGTTAACTTTATTCCTAGGTATCTTAATTTTTCTTGTGTAATTGTAAATGGGATTGCTTTTTTAGTCTCTCCTTCTGTTAGTTCACTATTAGTGTATAGAAATGCCATAGATATCTTGGCATTAATTTTGTATCCTGAATTCATTCCTTTTAAAAAATACTTTTTATTCTTTTTTTCTCCTCTTTCTGATATTCTTATTACATGTATGTTGATTTGCTTAATGAAGTCTCACATTTCTCTGAGTCTGTTCATTTTTCATTATTTTCACCCCCCCACTAGCAATCTATCTTCAAGTTCATTCTTCTTTGTTTATTTCAATTATTGTACTTTTCTACTTTCTGCTCTAGAATAAACATTTATTCTTTTTTTTAAATAAATTTTATATCTTCAGTGGTATTCTTTTTCAAATATATTTTTTACTGATTTCAGAGAAGAAGAGAGAGGGAGTGAGAGAAACATCAATGATGAGAGGGAATTATTGACTGGCTCCTCCTGCATGCCCCCTACTAAGAATCAATGCTTCAACCCAGGCATGTGCCCTTGACTTATAGTGAACTTGGGATTTTTCCACAGGCTGATGTTCTATTCAAAGCCAAACCAGCCAGGGCTTCACTAGTATTCTTTATTTGATGAGACATTGTAATCATGCTTCCTTTACTTCTTTAAGCAGAGCATCCTTTAGTGCATTTAAATTTTATAATAGCTGCTTTTAAGTTTTTTCTTAAATCCAACACATCTAATCTCTCCCACTAAATGTGTTACTTGCTTATTTTTCAGTATTGGGTTACAAATTGCTGTTTTTTTCCTCCCATGTCTCTCCCCTCATATCTCTCTCTCTCTCTCTCTCTCTCTCTCTCTCTCTCTCTCTTTAATTGAATACTTTAGGTAATAATATATTGTAGGAATTCTGGGTAATTACTTGCTTCACCATTCTCTGGGGCTTGATTTATTGTTGTTAGCCTCTTTGTTTAGTGCTTTGACTGGACTGTTTAAGTGAAGCGTCTTTGTCCTGCAGTGCACAACCTCTGCTATCCCTCCTCAGATGGTGCAGTCGTAGACATGCACACAGTCACCCTAGGATGACAGTGTTCCTACCAGGGCTATTTTTGACCATCTCCCTGATATTTCCTATATGTTTTCTGCCTCCTTTAATATTGAAACAGGAATTTTTAAGGGTAAAAAGACAGGTTTAGAAAATTTTAGAAATTAAGAGGACCATGGAAGAAGCACAGGGTTGCAGAGCAGCAGAAGGTATATTTCCATAGAGAAGGGAAACTAAAAAGCTGCAATAGGTACATTTCCCTAGAATGAGGGAGCCAGGAATAGCCAAAGGTCGGTGTTTCATGTGTGGGTCTACCTTTGAGCTTGTAACTAGACAAATAATGGGTCCATGCTATTTGTCACTACTTGAGCCAAGGAAGTAGATACAAGGTTGAATCATATGAGCATTAATTACAGTACTGCCAGCAGTAAGAAAGAGCATCAGGTCAGCTCCAGAAATCTGCTCTGCACCCTACCATAAGCCAGTTACTTATATAGTAAAAGTACAAAGAAAAAGAAAGCAAAAGGTCAGTTTACAGATGAAGAACTAGGGGTATTCAAAGGTCTGAATGATATGCAAGGGCTGGGGTTACATAGGAAAATAGCCAAAGAGAGTGCTAGATGAGCAGTTAGCAGGTAAACAAGCTGGAGGTCTGCAAAGGCCTGCAGGTGTGCAAAAGGGCTGAGGACCTTCAAAGGGCTGTCGATTCTGGTTTCTATTACAAATCTTTATTAATATTTCCATGATAATAGGCAGCTCCAAATGAGGAGGAAGAGCTGCTTCTCCAGGTCAGCTTCAGCCAGGGTAGAATGTGCCTTCTTTAATTAGAATAAAACAATCAAGGTTAACAGAGCATGATTAATATTTCTTACAATACTAGCTGGTTCCCCAAATTCTACTGCTGCCCGCTTTCAAGCTTAGAAGTTACTACAGTAAGCAGTCCAAGTAAATAGTCATCAATCAGATAGGATTTCAAGACATAAGGATCTACAGCTTTTATAAGCCCATAGAGCAGTGGTTTTCAACCTTTCTAATGCCTCGACCCTTTAATACAGTTCCTCATGTTGTGGTGACCCCCAACAATAAAATTATTTTTGTTGCTACTTCATAACTGTAATTTTGAAACTGTTATGAATCGTATCTGTGTTTTCCAATGGTCTTAGGCGACCCGTGTGAAAGTGTTGTTTGACCCCCAAAGGGGTTGCGACCCACAAGTTGAGAACCACTGCCATAGAGAAAAGGAATTCAGTGGGAGTCTTTTCTCCTCCCCACGTGGGAGTCTATACTTCTCCTTCAATAAATTTCCACCTTTGCTATACCCTCTTCTGACCATGGATTCATTCTTTTACTCCCATAGACAAAGACCCTGGAAACCATTCTTCCTGGGGGAACACTGCGTGTTCCAGTCCAAAAATCCCACTTCCGTATCATATCCAGATGTTAGACTTCACCAGTTTCTGAATGACTACTCAGTCACTTTTAACCATTTTCAGGGGGATAAATTACTCCATAATCTGATCCAATAAAATTTGGGCAGGAGTAATTTTTGAGGCCAGTCTTGAGGTTTGTTCCAGAATGACTCCTCTTAACATTCTCATTCTCTAGTTATCTGATAAACCAGCTGGCTGGTGGTTTAGGTGACTTCTCTCCTAGAGCTACTACTCTGCTCTTAATTGTTTACCCCTTAAATCTCCATTGTTTTCAAGAATAATTGAACTTCCTCTCACTATTTTATGTAAAGTTAGTTCCCCTCATTTTTTTCTTACAAATTTCTCTCACCTTGAACATAGTCACTGAGCCACTGAACCCAACACTGATATTCTCAGCATGTCTCTCCCTCAAATCTTCACTTTACCAGAGAGCTAGTGTGAGTATAATTATAGCCCCAATATTCTTGGTCTGCTGTTCCTGTGGTAGAGCTTCTTTTTATGAGTGGAGGATGCCTAGAGGAAGAGAGTATCTGGTTTCTTGGCTGCACTCTTCAGAAATTTAGCTTCTGTAACTTATTATTGGACAAAATGATAATTACTGGAGGCCTTCTATTTCTAGCGAGATACCATATTTCTTTATTGGGAGATGGAGCTTTGGGATGAAGGAGACCCATATAGGCAATGCAGATTCAGTGTAAAACTCCTATCAAGCTGAGTTAGAGTGGGGGAAGGGAAGGGATGTGTTGTGTCTCAAACATCATAGATTCTTTCTATTATTACTGAGATTCAGTATATTTTTTTGAATAAATGTTTCTTAATTTGCTGTATGCCTTTATGACAACTTTCAGAGACTTTAAATGGAGGTTACTTTTATAATTTTTTACCAGTTATGGTTGTTTCAGAGGGAATGGGTCCAAAGGACTCATATATTCCAGACATTGACATCTGGCCACTGTTTTGGTTTTGGTGGCAAATATTTATTGTTTGCTGTTCCTCATTAATCCCCCCAGGGGGGGCAATAGAAGTTATGAGGGCTGTAGTGTGTCACATCATCTTCTGAAATAGGCAGATCGACTAGGCCAGTGATTAGCAAACTCATTAGACAACAGAGCCAAATATCAACAGTACAAAATTGAAATTTCTTTTGAGAGCCAAATTTTTTAAACTTCTTCTAATGCCACTTCTTCAAAATAGACTAGGCTGTGGTATTTTGTGGAAGAGTCATACTCAAGGGACCAAAGAACCACATGTGGCTTGTGAGCCACGGTTTGCTGACCACTGGACTAGGCTATCTCCCTGAGCTGTGTTTCTGTCTGCTGGAGCTTGGCCTTCTCTGCCTCCTGAACTTTGAGGGGCACCTTGACTGAGTAGCCCACAGCAGCACTGCACTCCTGCAGATGCTGAGCCTGCCGCTGCACCTCAACATGCCTAGACTGAAGCTTGTCCAGCTCCCAGGATGGTACAGAGTAACCATGGCCCCAGCACAGCCCTGGGGCACAGGAGGCCCCAGCCAAGACAGCTGCCACACCCACATTGGTCAGCGCCTGTACGTAACCCGACTGCCAATGCCAGGCACTTGTGACCTCATCAGCCACTTCCAGGAAACAGTTGGACCGAGTCCAGGTTAGGTTGTAGTCAACACCCAAGGAGCCCAAGCATCAGGTGATGCTCAGAGCCAGCTTCAAGGCCACTACTGCCTCAGGGTCCTTCTAGGAGCACTCTGAGGGCAACGGGAAGCGGGTAATGCAGAGGCTAGGAGTTGCTGTGGCAGCTGCCTGGGCTGCTTCTGGAACAGCTCCTCAGTCACGAAGGGCATGGACAGTGAGAACAGCCTCAGGATAATGTCCAGGCAGGTGTAGAGGGTCTGGAGGGCACACTCAGCCGTCACCTGGTCTACCCAACTCAGCACAGGCTTCAGGCTCCAGGAAGACACCACAGAGTTCATAGAGCCAGAAGCTGTACTGAGAGGTGGTGACAGCCGGGAAGTCGTAGGCCCAAAAACCTTGATTGCTGAGACTCAAGGCCTCAACTAGCTGGCTGCAGATCTAGCGGTCCACCAGGCTCTCATGGCCTCTAGGCTCCGAGGTGGCTGAGAGCACAAAACCTTTGCCAAGGCCACAAAGGGCAACTTGGTGGTGGTCCAGAACTTGTTGCAGAAGTGACAGTATCCCAATATCCGGTTTACATCCAGGTTGATGTCACCCCCCTGAGATGTGTAAGTGCACAGTCCAAACCAGAGGACATCAGTGCCACACTGATTGGGATCCAGGTTGCTGTTCAGTAACTGGTCATGGAGGCACTGCAGGGAGACTCCCTGGATGACATCCGGGGGGTCAATGACATTGCCCAGAGACTTACTCATCTTCCGGCCATAGGCATCTGCACAATGGCATGGGGATACACCTCTCTGAAGGGCAGCCTGCAGGTGAGCTTCAGTCTCACCATGACCATCCTGGCCACTCAGAAGAAGAGCATGTCATGGGTAGAGCAGCAGGGTTCCTGGGTAGAACACTCTTAGATCTGCTAACTGATTTGGCCATTCTAGTGAAGCAGAATTTTTGGACTGGGCAGGATGTCTCAGGTTCTTTGTCCGCTGGAGTCAAAAAATAAATTCACGGACAGAAAGTAGTATAGCAAAGGTGGAGATTTATTGAGGAACAAGTACAGACTCCCAAGTAGGGTGCGGTAGAAGGGTCCCACTGAGTTCTTTTTCTCTATGGTTTATAAAGGCTACAGATACTTGTGCCTAATTTCCCCTTTTATTGGTCACTATTTCTTTAAACTTGTTACTTAGTAACTCAGGAGCTCAAAGCTTAGTAACTAAATCTCCCCACTCATTCCTTATTGTTTTTCTATTCCCTTTGGGCTCTCTTCTTCTCCTTCTGGATGAAGGGCTTCCTTCCCTTTGTTTTGTAAATATAAACTTTTTGCTGTTCCCAGCTCCTTCATTCTATGGAAATGTACCTTTGCAGCTTTTCAGCTCCCCTATTCTATGGAAATAAATAAAGCTTCTGCTGCTCTGCAGCCCTGTCTTCTGTGACCCTCTTAATTCCTAAAATTTCCTAAAACCTGTCTTTTTCACACCCCAAAATTCTATTTCATCAGGATGAGGCCAGAGAAAAACAGATGTCCAATACCTCCTCCTCCTGCTGGAGACTGACCTTGTCAGGGGACACTTCAAATTCCTTGGCTGCCTTCTCACAGGCCTCAACCTTGCTGTGTCTACTACCTAGTACCAGCAGTTGGGACCCTCCCCCGGGGGAAATGGCTGGGTCACAGACAGTGACAAAGTCGGCTGAGATGCAATGGCCCTACCACAGCTACAGTGAGATGCAGCAGTCTTGAATGTTGTCCATCCAGGTGTGCCGGCTGCTGATTGGCCTCGGCAGAATGTGGAGGTGGCCCCTAGCCACTCTGCACTGGCCACCTGAGCTATCTCCCCTCAGTGCAGGTACCACTGCAGCCACAGTGGGGCTCCACGATATCTTTAGATCCGTTGCAAAGTGGCATCACCATGGGGTTGTCCTTGATACCACCTCATAGTTCTGACTCCTTCAGCCCCACCAGCATCACCTTCCAGACCCAGGAAAGCAGGGCACATTGATCAGGAGTTCACGTTGCTGATGACCTCCAGGCCATGCCTCTGCCTGATCTCATGGTTTTTCTGGTCATGTGCAAGGATGATCTAAAGTCATCAAAGACTATGGGTAGGCTGCAAGACAGGAATGGGGGGGGGGGGATTGCACTTTTCCTCTTCAGGTACTGGTATCTGGGATCTTTGGGGTGCATAGATACAGCCACATCTCCCAGCATTATCTCCATCCAAGTTGTTGCCACCACCGCCTCCTCATTGCTATCTGAGCCTAGGACTTTGCAAGCAAAGGAGATGAGAAGCCCAAACTCCACCTTTTCCTTGTAGCCAGGCACGGAGTGCAGGGTGCGATGCATCCGCTCTTTCTTGTCCACCTTGATGTCGGAGATGGCAGAGTTAAGGGTGCAGAACCAATTGACAAGGTGGATGCTTCGGTAGATGACTCCTTCCTAGTGGAGCCAAACGAAGTCCTCTGTCACAGCCGTGGACAGTTGGGGTGTCCATGGTGAAACAAGCTTGATCCAAATCTGAGCAACTGCCAAGCTTCCACAGCTGATGGTAAATACGGTCCCTTTCTCCTCTTTCCACTTCCAGATCTCCCACAGAAAGGTCTCTCACCCAGCTGGTGGTGGTTGGCCACTGCTTACTCCAGAACTTCTTCTCCCTGAACCCCTGGGTAGCAATACTCACATGATCACAGACAGGGTTCCACAGGGTAGGCTCCTCACGCATGTGGTGCTCTCGGGTCAGGGAATCCTGGATGGTGTTGGTGAGCGTGTGGCCCAGGTGCAGGGAACCTGTCACATTTGGGGGTAGAATGTACATCATGAAGATGCCCCGTGGATTAGGTGCTGACAGTTGGAAAGTCCATACTCTGTTTTGAAGAAGCCCTGCTGTTCCCACCAAGCACCAGGCTGCCTCCATGTACCCAGGCTGTAGGCGTCGAGCTTAGGGCCACTGATACCTTCCTTTTCCCCAGTGGGGTTGGGAGATTATAGGTAATAACCCCAGGATACTGCTTCTCCCTTTCCTCTGGTTTTGGTTTCTTCTGCTCCCTGGACAGTGGTTGCTGCTATTGGACCTTCCGTATCTGTTGGAATTTCTCTTGATTCTTTCTTTCTTTGCCCCTTTTTTGAGTTGAGCAGGTGTCTTTGAAGGTGCAGTAAACTCAGGGACTGGCTGTTGGAAGAGAGGCCTGGCTCCTGAATACAGAACCACCTCTCCCAGCATGCCTGGAATTCAGGTTGCTAGACACAAGTGATGAACCAACGAGTGTCATTACCCCCGATCTTGTGCGCAGAAGGGTCCAAGACATATCGGCAGGGCAGCAGCAAGGTTGTGACAATTGCCAGTTTAGCCAGAGTGGGATCCTCCCCAGCCAAGTAGGTGTGTTGCTGAAGCCACTTTTCCAAAGGGCTCGAGGCCCTTCCCAGAGCCCCCAGTGTGGCCTGGAGGTCCTGGACAGAGCTGTGGAGTCCCAAGGAGGGCAGCTTGGCCCCACAGGCAGCTGGTATTAGCTCCATGTTGGGTGTAATTGACCTACTGTTGGAGGAGGATGGCTGCTCGGCTGCCCCCAGGGTCTCCCACGCCTGCAGACCACAGCAGCTGCCCTCCCTACCCAAGTCTATAGGGCCCCTGCTCCAAGGTAGGCAGGGTTCCTGCTAGCTAGAAACCGCTGAAGACAGATCAGGCAGCCTGGACTGTGAGCGTTTCATGGGTGACCCTGGCTCCCTGGGACTGCCACCCAAGCTGTTGACACCCATGTCCACTGTTTTTAATTGAATGGCTGAGCCAAGTAAAGTGACTTGTTTAGAGAGATACAAAAAAAGACAAACAGCAAGAGTAAGAAACAGCAGTTAGAGAGAAACATCTCTCTGGGATCCTTATGACTTTCCAATACTGGATTTTAGTCTGTGAGATTGAGCTGTATTCTTGCTACCATGTTCTCTGAGGCAATAACACATCCTTAAAACACATCATCCTTTTTTTTTCTGGATTAATGCTATCTGTGGTTAGTTAAAGGTGATTCACCAATTAAATAATGTATGAGTTCAACCACTGAAGTTTTGAAAGCCAAGGAGTAAGAGGTGTGGATTCAAGAATGGCACTGCCAACAGAGATTTATTTATGAGATGTTTTTTATAACAGTCTGCACTTCCTAGAGTTCTAACAGAATTATTTTGAGAATAGTTACTCACTAATGGATAACCTTAGAAATCTTATTGTCTCAGTTTTCCCATCTGTACAATAGTTATGGTAAATCAGACCCACCTAACATATCTGTTATGAGAGTTAAATGAGTAAAGGCATGTTCAGGGCTTTTAACAATGCCAAGCATAGTAAGCATTCAACTTAAGTCTAAAATTCCTTAAGTAAAACATGGGAACAGTTTTCTTAGGACTTGTAATAGTTATAATAATAATAAAAAAATAGTATAACTGCAATAATACACTGATAATATCTATTCTTTTGAAGTTTTAATTTGTAGTTATTAAATTACTTAATAAATTCTAGATTCAAGGCATGGGGCTAATCCTCCATACTCTTTGTTACTAAACACTGAGTCCATTGTAAAATTCTCAGGTCAGTTTTATTTATCTAAAAAGTAACTAATATTTCACTTCTAATTATAATAAAATTAAATAACCTATTTTGTACCTATTTAACTGCATTGAATATCAATTCAGTATTTACCAAAAGGTAACTATTAAATAGATGCAGCCACATTGTCAAGCCATAGTCTTTCCTATAAAATGAGACTGTGGCTAAGTGGACAAGATGATGTCAGTGCACAGTTATATTCTGTGCACATTATTGTTTTTCTAAACACAGACAGTTTTAATATCTGACAAGTTATGCAGTTACATGAATAAAAGGCGTGATAGATTTATCACTTTCTCACTAAAATTTTTCAGTTATTCAGTCATATAAGGTAAGAATGTGTCATATGAGTAAAACAAAAGTTGAAAATAATATTTTCTGTTTATAATATGCTATTAAATATGTAAAACATTTGTTTCATAGACAACTATCATATTGTTATCTGCATACTAAATTTAGAGTGAGGTTTTCTTTAAGATTTCTATTAACAAGGTATGAAAATAGGGGAAGCTGGATATAACAACAGCAAAATAAAAATGGTTGATTTTAGTAAACTTTAATCTTTAATTTATATTTGCCATTCTGATAATTTCCTCCATAATCTTGAAAGAAATAAAAAAAAATATTAACAATTTAAAAATAATGTCCTAAAATTATATTTCTATTTTCAACATAAAAATTCATGGACAAATATGTAATACCCACTGAGTGTTAATTTTAAGGGATGTAAAATACATTAAAATATATTTAGAATAGGAGGATTTTTTGTTTATCTTACCTAGATACTGTAAATATGGCTATGTATTAAGAGTAGATTAAAGATAAAGCAAAATATATATTCTATAATTTCAGAGATAAAAGTTATCCAAATGAATACCAAATCCCTACACTTTCATCCCTATAGTGCAAGTAAGTCATTTCCCTTATTATTTTTGTGTGTGTATATTATTTATTATTCCCCTTTGTGAATGAAAGAAACAGACTATAAATCAAACAAATAACTTTTGCATGATAGAGTATGAAAAACATTTGATCTTTTGATCTTGAAACCATACAGCAAAATGCTTTTACTTCCTGGCAGGAGTCCCAGAATCCAAGTGTCATTCAAAGGAAATATTTTCATGATATGGTGTTTGATCTTTTTATAAATCTCTCTCTTCTTTTTACTATTGAATTTCTTTACAAGTTTTTCTACAAATAGCTGCAGAATGTTATCAAAAGGGGGAAAAAATGAAACTAATTAAAACATAGTTTCTTCAGGACTCAGCTATAAAATTAACTAAGACATTATAAAACGAGAGAGAAGTGAAATTAAACTTGTATGGGAATTGCTCACCTTTACTGCTAGCATGCACAAAGGTTTATGTTCAGTCCCTGAACACAACCTGAGCCACCAAATCTGTGAACTTCATGAATACTTGATAAACCCACAGTGACAATACCAGAATAAAAAGGCTATTAATGTTTGCACAAGCAGAACTGTCCAAGAATTTAACTATTCCAGGGCTAAAACCAGAACATGAGTCTCCTTTTTCTTTTGATTACTAAAACTTCCAGTCACTTTAACTTAAAGATTTGAAATACTTTAAAAATCTGTAGCAATTCATTTATTGCTATTTTAAATATCATTTGTTCATACTGTAATGTATAAAAATATAAGTATATTAAAAGAATAGCCATGCAGATAACTATATTTAATATGTCTTTTTTGAGTATTGGGCAAATATACTTTTTATATTACAATATAGAATATTCAATAAATATAATGTGAGTAAACCTACTGTTTTTTTAATGCATGGTATTTGATATGTTACATTTCAAATATGTATATGAGAATTATTTTACACCTATAATACTGAGAAATTTCATAAACTTTGTTCCCATCTTATTTAATAAAAGAGTAATATGCAAATTGACCATTACTCCAGCACACAAGATAGATACCCCCCGACCCTGTGGTCAAAGATAGCTGCCCCCTGCCAAAACCGGTTTGGCTCAGTGGGTTGAGCATCGACCTGCGGACTGAAAGGTCCCAGGTTTGATTCTGGTCAAGGGCACATACCTTGGTTGTGCGTACATCCCAATAGGAGGTATACAGGAGGCAGCTGATTGATGTTTCTCTCTCATTGATGTTTCTAACTCTCTATCTCTCTTCCTTCCTCTCTGTAAAAAATCAATAAAATATATTTAATAAAAAAAGATAGCTACCCCCATGTGGACACAAGATGGCCACCACAAGAAGGCCAGCAGGGGAGGGCAGTTGGGAGGGACCAGGCCTGCAGGGGAGGACAATTATGGAGGGACCAGGCCTGCAAGGGAGGGCAGTTGGGGGCAACCAGGCCAGCAGGGGAGGGGAATTAGGGGTGACCTGGCCAGCAAGGGAGGACAGATAGGAGCAATTGGGCCAGCAGGGGAGCAGTTAGATGCCGATCAAGCTAGTAGGGGAGTGGTTAGGGGATGATCAGGCTGGCAGGAAGAAGTAGTTTGGGGCAATCAAGCAGGCAGGCAGGCAAGTAGGTTGGGAGCCAGCAGAACTGGATTGTGAGAGGGATGTCCGAATGCCTGTTTAGGCTTGATCCTGGGGTCAGGCCTAAATGGGCAGTCGAACATCCCTCCAGGGGTCTCAGATTGGAGAGGGTGCAGGCTGGGCTCAGGGACACCCCTCCCACCTTGTACAAATTTTGTGCACTGGGCCTCTAGTTAAGGTATAAAATACTCAGACAAAAACTTTGAGGAAGCTTCATTGAGAGATATCTCTATTATAAAGACCCCATTGTCATGATACCATCATGGCAGAACAACCAAAGACTGGTCACCAGGAAACTGTGTAAAGCAAGGCACACAAGAGTAGGCAGGGACTTGACTCTGGGTCCCAGGGCGTGGTGGGACCTGACTCTGGGTCCCACAACATGGCAGGAATTGACTCTGGGTCTTGCAGAGTTGCAGGAGTCAGTCTGATTTCCGGATGTTGGGTCTGGATCTTGTACAATGTCACATGCTGGCCCTCTAATAAATTCATAAATCTTAAATGCTTATAGTCCTTAGTTAATATATTCTTAGTGAAAATATGTATTTTTTTAAATTAAGTTTTTTGAGTAAGAACTTGTGAGAAATGAAACGTAGTCTTAACTTCCTGTCTACCCATGTAGCAAACTGATTTGCTCTTTGGGTCTTCATTTCTTGATTGATTAAAATACTGTAAGCTTCCTACTTAAATAAGAAATATTTTTGATATCAGGAGTACTACTGTAGTCACTTCTAACCTTTTAACTTGAAGCTTGGGGACTACTTTTTCTGTAAAATTATCTTTTTGTGAGGTGCCTGGTCCAATGGTACAAAAAAATCTTGTATTGTCAAGAGTTATTTGAAAAGTATAGAAATTTTGAGGCAGATAAACTTTATAAGGTATAACAAAGTTAATAATTTAAAATTCTTATGACCTGGCTGAGAAAGCCAAAAGCTATAGAATAAGAAAACTCATCGCTTGGTACATAGTACTCTTGGACCTAACGGGAGAGATGGGAAATGCTGCTGCTAGAGAAATTATTCTTTGTGAGGTAGGGCCAATCAATAGCTCTCAGAGAGAAAAAATTTTGAGTGCACTTGCCATTCATAGACATATGGGAAATCAGAAGCAAGTAACAGAGCAGGAAATGAACACATAGACAGTAAAATAAAGAGCAGAAAAGAATTGAGGGGATTCTCAGAAATAGTTAATAGATCATGTGTATGGTGGACAATTGACTTAGCCAGTCAGGAATCTCTTGGAGCTGATTTAATGTCATTGACAATCTGAGAGTATGACCAAATTTTAAACCACAGACCAATTCTTTTTCATTCTTATTTCAAGTTCTTAAAATAATTATAGTCTGCATCAGTGAAAGTTTTGGCAGAAAAAAAAGACACATTTAGTTGGGATTTTGAAGAGAACTTAAAAAAGATAAATATACATGTCTATACTAATAAAAGGGTAATATGCTAATTAGACCAGAGATTTTTTTGACATCCTTCTGAACAAAGCCACGGTGGCAGGGGCCAAGGCAGAGGCACTTAGGAGTGAGCAAGGAAGCAGTTAGGGGCAATCAGGATGCAGAGAACAATTATGGGCATTAAGCTGGCAGGTAGGTGAGTGGTTAGGAGCCAGCAGTCCTGGATCCCACAGAAATTGGGCCTAAACCAGCAGATGACATTCCCCAAGAGGTCTCAGATTGGAGATGGTGCAGGCTGTGTTGAGGGGTCCCCCTCCTGTGCACAAATTTTGTACACTGAGCCTCTAGTATGCTTAAGATTTGTATATTTAATATATATGTGCATATATTTAAGATATACATAATATCATCTATATTTATAGTATACTAGAAGCCCGGTGCACAAATTCAAGCATGAGTGGGGTCTCTCAGAGTAGCCTATGGGGATAGGGCCCCAGCTTGCAGCCTACCTTAGCCTGGGGCTGCCCGATCACCTGCTCTACCATCCCACCTGTGGCCCAGGGGTGATTGATCTGGGTTGGGCCCCTGCCTGGCTCCCTCAGTGCCTGGGAGCCGGGCAGCAGCCCAGCCTCCTACCCCCATCACTGGTCACCGTCTGCAGGACAATCAGGCTCCTGCTCACACGGGCCTTGACCTGGAACCACTTGCTCACCTACTCTACCATCCCACTCTGGTCCTGCTCTTATTGGGGCCCATCAGGCCCGGCAGCACCTCCACTGCCGTCTGCTGCCAGCACTGAATCGCTGATGCCCACCATGTTCCGTACCATCTCCTGGAGGTCAGCACACATCATAGCAATCAGTCCATCTCCTGGTCAGACTACTGGTTGAATGACAGCCTGAAGGGACAATTTGCATATTAGACTTTTATTATATAGGATATCTTAAACACACATTTATATATTTTTAAACATATATATCAAATATTTGTATAATATGTGCATATATATGTATATACACATATATATCTTAAGTGTTTATATATAAAATGTATATATTAGGCATCTAGGGATTAGCAGCAGCAGAAAGTCATCCATAGGCCTGAACAGACTAGGAGAAAAACTGTATCACCAGAGTTAGTTGAGAGGTAGACCATGGAATTGGAGTAGCTTCACAGGAACTACACCCCAGTTTACAACCCTTGCTAGAACAAACAGGGAGGAAATGGGAAGCGTTGAATAAGGGAGAGAATGAAGGTGAAATATCCTAACTTCTGTCCTCAAACCCTCATATCTTTTGTCTGAGCATTCCTTTGTTCTAATGCAATCAGCAGCCAGAGAATAAGAGAGGCTAAGTAATGTAATTTGTATGAGATAGACTTTTAGAAGCAAAGACATGTGGTAGAAAATAGGAGTTGGGACAATTGGGAGCTTACAGGGATGGGGGATGAAGAGATGAGGTTAGAGGTGGGGATAAAGGTATTCAGTCCAACTAGAATAATCTTTTGGGATCCATTAGGTTCTTGAGTCACTAAACTTATTGATTAATATATGAGAGTGAGCTTTATACTGGTTTCCACATTATTAATTTAGTAAGATTCCAAAAAGAATGGAATTAACCATATATTTTGCTCTAGTTATAAAATCTAATTAAAAAATAACATATCAAAAATTAAATATATACTTGTATATAATATCACAATTCAATTCTTAGATATAATATATACATGCATATAGTTATACATATATACATACATATATACATACACAATATAATATTCCAGTAATAAAATGCCATTATATATACACTGAGAGGCCAGATTATTAATAATCTGGCCACTCAGTGTGTATCCTATATAATAAAAGGCTAATATGCAAATTGTCCCCTCAACCAGGAATTCAACCAGCAGGGAGGCCAGCCAACCACCCATATCCCCTCAACCTTGACCAGGCTGGCTGGAACCCACCCATGCACAAATTCATGCACCAGAACTTTACTATATAATATATATTCACACACACACACACACACACACACACACTGGCCAGATTATTATGCGTTTAGAGATCATAATAATCTGGCACTCACTGAGTGTTTATTTGCCTATATTTATTGTGTTTATATATGTATATGCACATATATATTGAGTTTTTAAATATGTTTTTATTGATTTGAGAGAGAGAGAGGAATGGAAATAGAAAGAGAGAAATATCAATGTAAGAGATAAACATTGATGGGCTGCCTCCTGCACTCACCCAGACTGGGCTCAAACCCACAACCTGCGTATTTGCACTGACTGAGAATCAAGTGAGCAACCTTTCTGTTTCATGGGGTAAGACTCAATCAACTGCGTCACACTGGCCAGGGTTATATTGAGTTTATTAAAACTACTTAATTCGACAAATTATATTCTTAATGGAAATCTCTTTTTAAAAAGCAAAGTTCACTGAAATTGACTTCTAGGGTCAAATGCCTTTGGATGTTGTAAAAGATTAAGCTTTTTATCTAATGTGAGCATTAATACAGGACCAAAAATGCCTCAAAGGCAGAGGAAATAGTTTCAAAAGGTCTAGAAGATAGGGACAAGGACTTGTAATTTATTCTGGTAAAGACTAATGATGTTTGTAAAGCAGAAGAGATTTATTGACATATTTATTGAATTGATTTATTGGATTGAAATTATATTTTTATCCAAGAATAATTCATGAACGTGCCACAAATACAATCAGAAAAAATGCAGTGTCTGCAGCTGGGATGGAGAGTGAGGCTTGCAGGCAGCTGTGAGCGAAAAGGATTTAACAAAGAAGAATGATTTCTTTGGTGGAAACATATTACACAGCACATCACTGTTCTGAGCTCTCTGTCAATAATGATGACTAACCCAGATGGGATGAGAGTAGCAAATGATGCTTGTGGAGTGAATACGGTTAGAAAGAAGGAAAAGATACCATGTAATTATAGCTGTTTTATTTTTCCCCCAATTGAGGAGTGTAACAGAATAAACAGTGGTGAATGGAGAGGAAGTCACACAAAATAAACAAAATTAATAATGCATTTCAGTTTCAATAGATATCCAGATAGCACACATTTATGTTATATATGAATAAATCAATTTAATTTACAAATCACATAACATATATATCACTAATGACTCAAGTAGAGGTGACTGCAAAGAGTTCATAGAACTGATTCTGGAAAAGCAATTCAGTAAAACATACTGAATAGCTCATAGGATTGAGATCTGAGAACCAGATGTGGAGGCTCCACAACTAAAAATAATGCCCAAATCATTCTGCAGTTCTGGTCAATCAAAGACACACCTGCATTGCCTCGGGAAACAGAGGATGCCTGTTTCCCTCATGGAAACTGCTGAGGCAGAGTCAGAGAAGCTGCCTCTCACAGTGCAGCCTCTCATGAGACTGGCCTCTGGAGTCAGCTGCAGTCACTACAGCTCCTTGTCACCAGACAGCATTTTATAAAAGGCAAAAGATTTATGTGATCTGAAGAGAAACCAGAGTATCACCAGACAGCATTTTGTAATACCTTTTCTTTATTTTGCTTTTGTTGAGTGTCAGTGTGTGCTTGGTACAACTTTAGTCACTAGGAAAGTAAGGATACAGTGCATTTGGCTTCCAAAGGAGATTGGGTATGCCTCCTTAACTATGAGATTCCTCAAACATAGTATGGAGATTCAGTTGTTGTCTGGACAAAAAAGAATAGTAAATGGCCTCAGTAATCCCACTCCTAGGAATATATCCTAAGAAACTGGAAACATCAATCAAATAGGATATATGCACCCCTATGTTCATAGCAGCACAATTTACAATAGCTAAGATTTGGAAATAGCTTAGGTGCCCGTCAGCAGATGACTGGCTCAGAAAGCTATGGTACATCTGACTGCTAGCAGGGCAAGGTGACATCATATCTTCCATCTGTGGACTGCTTCTCCTTTTGTCTTTGTTGTTGGAACAGATCTGTCAATTTCTCTCTGTTACAGGAGTCCACTTTGTCTTGGAGTTGTTTTCTGAAAGTGTATATAAACATATTTTTGACCAAAAGTTAATAAAGGAATCTTTTCTGATCCTTTAAATGTTTGGAAGAGAACATGGAATGATAACAATTTGAGAAATAAGAAGCAGATTAGGCTTATCTATCAGCAAGATCACAGCATTTCATAATTTTTATTTATTAAGCATATATTTTACATTGTCCTTTTCTTTATCTTATCCATGAGCTAAATGTTGAAATTGGTACTCTGTATTTAAAGAATTTGCAGTTACAAAGTTGTAAAGTTTCCAAATATGAATGTCACAACTGAGAGTATTTTTGTAGCCTTCAGCATTTTATGATATTAAATTTATTCTGATCCTAGTAAATCCCTAGTGTTCTCTTAGTGACAATGCTTCTTCATCATTTGTTTATTCCTTCAAAATAACACACACGCACAAACACAGACACACACACCGTGCACAAATGTACACCTACCATGGACATTTTTGCTGAGCATCATACTTTTGTTTGCCTTCTGACTGAAGTGCTTAACCCAATACTCCATACGCATTCAGTCTACTTGAATGATTTACAATCCTAGACGTTTGCCATATTTTCAAGATTTTTATGGGTTGGATCAGCCAAAGCATAACATTTAAGCCAGGACATAAATTTTGTATAGCTAGATCCATCTAAAACAATTAAAAAATAGGGATCAGGTACATGTTCAATTAAGATGTTGTTGGCATAAACATTTTTTTAAAATCAAATATTCTATTTCTCAAAGCTTCTGGGATTAGCCACTGAACTGCCCAATCAAATCCCAGCTGCTGAGATGAAACATTAAAAATGGTCACTTGTGAGAATGAATAATGTGCCATTTCATTCCACTTGTATGATAAATTTTAGAGAGGCAAGATTTTAAGTGTATTTTCTTAATAATGAATATGTGAACAATGCCATTGTAACTAATATTTCAGAGCTGAAATTCTCACTCATTGATTTATAGACATATATAACATATCAGATAAAATGTGATGACACATATGCACAGGGAAAGATGTTATGAATTTGATCGATTGTTAGGTTTTTATGTTGAGTAGCTAACACTCCTCTGAGAACTAACAGCACAGGATTCCCCAGTGGGATTTGAATAGTACCTGTAGGTAAAGAAACAGCAGAGATATGATGTAGTGAATATGTTTTTAATCTCTATTTTATTTAATTTCTCTGAAATAAGAAAGAAAAACATGGTTCTAATTAGGTGTTTTTGTTTTGTTTTGTTTTTTCTTCTGCAAGAGAAACATAGTTTTGTATATTTAAACTTATGAGCAGAGGTTGATGGTCAATTGAGTAATGGCATGGAAAAAAAATGTAAAGGGGTTATTTCTCTCTCTCCCCTCCCCCTTTTCTATTAAGAATAAAATTCCTTTGAACATTAATTTAAAAGTCTGAACTAACCATATGTATACATTAATATCTCTTTTATAATATTGATAATATAAAGAAGAAATACAAAATAAATATTCTTGTCCCATGCAGCCAAATTTCCATTCTACTTCCAGCAATATCCACCAAAGTAACTTTGCATTATTTTTTTTAATTTTTATATCTTTTGTTCTTATTTATTAATTCAAATAATGGGTATTTCACTCTTTATCAAGATATATTATCAAACCTATTGCCTTTTCTTTATAAAATACTAGAGGCGAGGGGGGTGGGTCCCTCAGTCCAGCCTGTGCCCTCCTACAGTCCAGACCCCTCACTCCTTACCACCTACCTGCTCGCTGCTCCTTGGTGCTGTTGTGGAGGTGGGAGGGGCTCCCACCACCACCACCGTTGCTGCACTCGCTAGCCAATGAGCCCAGCTTCTGGTTGAGTGGCGCTCCCCCTTTGGGAGTGCACTGACCACCAGGGGACAGATCCTGCATTGAGTGTCTGCCCCGATGGTGAGTGTACATCATAGCAACTGATCATTCTGCCCTTTGGTCTATATGCATATTAGGCTTTTATTATATAGGATTGGGAATTTAGCCTCTTATATTATTCCCATCTACTTATCATCTCCTTCCTTCAAATTTTACTAATTATATTTTCCTTTAAGCTATTTTAGTACTGAATTTTATGACTTTAAATACAATTAAATCTCCATTTCCTGATCCTGAAACATTAAATAGAACACAGAATCTTTTAAGTCACTCACTATTGATCCACCATTTTTTTGTAAATGTAATAGGCAGCAAAAAATTGTCCTTCCCCCAAAATATATTAACTTTCTAATTTCTGAAACCTGTGGGAATAGAGTACTGATTACTTTATACATCAAAAGATGTGCTTAAGATAAGGATCTTGAAAAAAAGAACGTATGATTGGTTGTCCAGATGGGTTTAAATATGATAATATGCATTCTTATAAAAGGGAAATTAGGCACACAATGGTGAAGACTACTTGAAGACAGAAGCAGAGATTGGAGTGATGCAGCTATAAGCCAAGGAATACCAACAAGCACAAAAACTAGAGTTAACAAAAAGTTTTCTCACCTTAGAATTTTTGAAAGAGTGTGGCCTTATCAACATTTTTTCTTCTGGTCTACATAATTGTCACCAAATATGTTTTTAAACTACAAAATAGGTTTATTGTTTTAAACTACTTGTCCTTTGTTTTAAACCTATTGCTTAAGTCACAGGAAACTATAACTCTCCTGTGATTACTTGTAACAAATTATAAGTAATTTGTTATTTGTTATAAGCAACCAGAGAATGTTTGTTCTGTGAGCAATAACTTTGATTCTGTGTTCTCAAGGCTCATGATATTTTTCTCTTAAGTATAATGTAACATCTGGCTTTATTTTGCTATTTTGCTTGTTAATTTTATAAATATAAATTATAGAATGACTCAAATATATAATATAAGTATTTTCCACAGGGAACGTACTTTTGATAATCATCAAAAGAAAAATGTCAGGGATAAATGATGATGGAAGATTTGACTTGGGATTGTGAACACACAATACAATGTACAGATGATATATTATAGAATTGTACACTAGAAACCTAAATAATTGTATCAATCAATGTAACACCAATAAATTCAATAAAAAATTAGGGTACTCAAAATGTTTAAAAATCCATTTGTTTTCATTTATTTATTCCATTTATTACTCAAAATCATTTCACATTTCAATTTACTTTTATTTGGACAACAAATTTATATGTACCTTTTTTCTGCTTTCTGGTTCAGATTCTCCTCTCTTCACTTAATAAATAAGCCTTTACTACACTAATCATGCTATTTTTTGGGTAATAAAATCTGATTTATTGTTGAAGACACTCTTGTTCTAGATTAAATTGATTGTTTCTCAAAATGCTACATAGTTGTCACCCTGGCTATTTTATTTTCCATTCTTAGATTACTTATACCATTTCATACCTCATATCTTTCCTTATATTTTAGTCCATTTTATGTTTTCTGATATGTCTTATAAAATATTTTTTTAGAAATACTTTAAATTTTGTTTATCTATATTCAGCTTCTGTAGAATATTCATTTGGTTTGCTATTAAATTATGGATTCAAAATTGTTCTTATTAACTATTTAAAGACTTTTGCTATTAACCCTGATGAATATTTTGACATATATGGTGTCCTTGACCCCTTTCCTTATTCATGGCCAAGTAATTAATATCCTTTCTTTTCCCCCCACTGTCTGTCCCTACAGGCCCGATCATCCCCAACTTCCCTCCTCTGTCAGCCTGGTCATCCCTAACTTCCTTCCCCTGCAGGCTTGATCACCCGAAACTTCCCTCCCTTGCAGGGCTGGTCCCTCCCACTGCCCTTCCCTGCTGGCCTGATCACCCACAACTGTCCTCCCTTGCAGGCCTGGTCCCTGCCAATTGCTCTCCCCTGCTGGCCATCTTGTGGTGGCCATCTTGTGTCCACATGGGGACAGGGTCTTATCATCTTGTGTGTTGGAGTGATGGTCAATTTGCATATTACTCTTTTATTAGATAGGATAGAAGCCTGGTACACAGGTGGGGGCCAGCTGGTTTGCCCTGAAGGGTGTCCTGGATCAGGGTGGGTGTTCCCTTTGGGCATTGGGGTGGCCTGGGCAAGGAGCCTGTGTTGGTTTGCAGGCTGGCCACGCCCCCCAGCAACCCAAGTGGAGGCCATGGTATCTGGGAATTTTATCTTCTACAATTGAAACTTTGTAGCCTGGATCCAAGCCTTCTGCTCCCCCAGCCATTGAAACTTTGTTGCCTTCAGTGGAGGCTGCCCACCAGGGTGTGCAGAAAGCTTGGCTTCCTCCATCGCCAGGGGAAACCCAAGCCACTTCTGCTCTGGCTGTGGCCGTAGACATGATGGTTGGGTTAATTTGCATACTCGCTCTGATTGCCTGGTGGGCATGGCTGGAGGGTGTAGCAGAGGTATGGTCAATTTGCATATTACTCTTTTAATAGGTAGTATTAGATAAGATTTCTTCAGCCTTTCTTCATCTTTAAGAAATTCCCTTTCATTATTTTTAACTCCTTATTTTCTCTTTCCTTGAAATTCCCACCAGATAGATGTTAACATTCTAGATTAATTCAAAAGTTTCTTAAACTTTTGTCTCATTTTTTATAACTTTCTCAATTTTATATCCCTGCTGTCCCATTGACTGAATTAATTCAAGTGTTGAAGCCAATTAAAGGAATGTTGGGCTAAGACATGAATGGTTTACTTTCTATGTCTATAAAGTAGGTGCTCAACTAGACCTCAGACTAGTCATAGTCTTCTTATCCAGTGCTGTACAACACATGGAATTAGGAGTCTCAATAGTGAGGACATGAGAGCTTAATAAGGAAATCCATGGAAATCCACAAAATTAAGAAAAGCCAAATAGCTTATTTAAATCTTGAAAAATGTAAAGCAATTTATTTCAAAGTGTGACCTCTAGTCCATTTAGGGACTTATTCAAAATATTCAGGTCCTTTTTATGGTGCATTAAGAGAAATTATGTGAATCCTATAATTTCAGGTTTTTTATAATAGGATATTTGCTGATGCATTACTAAATATCTTAGAAAATTTTAGTATATATTATCAAATATTAGAAGTTTATTAGAATTCAATAATGTAATTCCTGAGAAACAGTACACTTCCTTTCCTATAAAGTGACTCTTCTTTGCTGAGGATATTGTATGTGGAATTCCATGCTGATGAATCAGACACTCCATAAGCCTTTCAATACTACTTTTCCTGAGGTCTTATGAGAAGAAAAAGCATGGCTATAACTGAAATATGTGTTTATTCTATCAGAATCAATGCTGGACACTTCAAACAGGGTGCTATCATGATACCTCTAGATGTCTGGATGTCAGTGTCCGCTGAGATAAATCATCCTCAAAATGTTTGGAAAGTACTTTTTTCAGTTTATAATTACTATATTTTCCGGTGTATAAGACGACTTTTTAACCCAGGAAAATCTTCTCAAAAGTCGAGGGTCGTCTTACATGCTGGGTGTCATCTTATAGGATGAGTATATCCATATTTTAACTGGAGAAGTTGGGGGGCATCTTATATGCCCAGTCGTCTTATATGCTGGAAAATAGGGTACTTTTAATTACTTTAGTAAATGGTATGATTCTTTTTAGAGAATAATAAAAAATAATTGTTTTCATGAACACTTACCATATATTTTAGGTCTTTCCTTAGAGATTGGACCTCTGCTTCACTCATTGATTCCATGTCAAAAACCAGCTCAGGTCCAGATACTAGGGAAGAGGGCTTTTTACTAGGATGAATACTTTCAGTTTTTTGGTCATTCATTTTTGCTAGATGCCCATCTATTTTGTTCTTCTGGACATGTTTTCAGTTAACATTTTCATAACACCTTGATGATCAGGCTTCTGACCTCATTAGGATAATTATATTCAGCTGGCTTCTAAGTGTTACCATTTAGCCTCATTGTTCTGGGGTCTTATCATCTGTCTGCTCAGTGAGATAAGATCTATAACCATCTCTCCTACCATCATCATTTGTGTGCAGAGGAGACCCATCACTAAGAAGTGATACTGGTGCCCTTCTCCCTGGTTTAATTCTTATAGCCTTCATACATGGCCTATCCTCCAGACCATCTGTGGGACAAGGTTATCTGATGGCTTTCCAGCCTTACATAGTACATCTACTCTAGCCTTCCTTATTCTCTGGTCTTTCTATTATAACATTCTTACCTTTCAATTTAGCATGGGCCATCACTTTTCCATGGTCCTAGGAAACATCCTAGAAGCAAGCTAATATCAACTCCTGGGAGATCAACACAAATGTCTTCAATCAATGCCTGTGTCACTTTTTTTTTTCCCAACCAGAGTCCTGAACTTGACACAGAAAACCTGTGTTAGTTGAGAGTTTTGTCTCATTTGGAGCTTGGCTATACTGATTAACCTAGTCTCCTGTTTCACAGAATGATGTGTGACTATGGAATCCATGCTGTTTTCACCCTTGCTTTCAATCAGTGATGAATTTTTCTTGACATTTTTGTTATTTTTTTTCAAAGTGTTAAGTGAATTCAATGACATTAATAAAGCCACCTAATTCCTTTGTACTTTATAATTTCTATTAACCCTTTGTTTCTCAAATACCTACTACATTGTGCCATATAATTCATTCTTTCTTCCCAATTTACCACAGGTAAAATTTAACAGTTTAACTATTGGTCTACTATTTATGTCAGTAACTGACATATCGCTAGCCAGACTACAAGAGAATCCACTAGTGCCCTGATTTCCCAGACCACTCCTTGTACAAACCGCCTCAGGTTACATTCCCGAGGAAGCTATTTGGAGGTGAAGTTTAGGTTGCAGGATGTTTATTAGAGTTTTCTTAGGATTAACATTTGTAAAAGAGGGGAAACTAACAAAATTGAGCAAAAGTAGAAATTAAGAAGAGAAACCAAGATGGCGGCATGTGTGAACACCTAAACTGCTGCGTTGCACAACAATTTCAAAACTATAACCACCAGTCTCTCTCTCTCACTTCAGTAAAAACAAAGTAAACATGGAAAAATTGGGCACCAAAAATATCAGTTTCTGAGAAGAGATGGAAAATCTCCAGGAGAGATGATTTTTTTACTATGCTGATTACAAGAAAATGTTTGAGTAATGCTACTTAGAAAAAATGTTCGTTATCAGGAATCCAAGATGGCGGCATAGATAAACACCTACCCTGCTACCTCGCACAACAATTTCAAAACTACAACTAAAAGACAGAACGGATATCATCCAGAACCACAGGAAAGCTGGCTGAGTGGAAGTTCTATAACTAGAGAGAAAGAGAGGGGCTCATGGAGACCCAGAGGAGCTGCAAAAAGCTGAGGAGAAGGTGGAGAACTGCTGGAAGGGGCTCTCCCGGCCGGGCAGCCCCACTGCCGCGGGGCTTGTGTCGGCCAGAGCCACCGGCGAAAACGGGGAGCCCTGCGGAGCCCGAGCCATCTTGCAGTGGGAGGTGGATGTCTGCGGCGGTCTGAAGCCTTCGGCTGGGCACCCATCAAGCAGCCAGGGACCCGGGGACCCAGAACTCTGCTCTCCATTCGGCGCAGACACGCGGCGGAGCCAGGGATCCACAGAGCACACGGAAAGGTCAGATTGTGCCTGAGTTCAGGGGGAGGTGGATGTCTGCCGAGGTCTGAAAGTTGCGGCTGACGGAGGCACCCACAGAGCAGCCAGGACCCATAGCGCTGCTCCCCAGGTGGCACGGTCACGCAGGCGGCGGATTCGGAGATCCACGCGGCATGCAGAAGGGTCAGATTTCGCCTGGGTCAGGGACAGAGAACTACATAACCAGACACCCGGAGAAGAAAGACCATGGGCAGAAAAAGAAACAGCCCACATAAGACAGAAAGGCAGGTTTCACCAAAAAAGGAAGTAAACGAAATAGAACCACAGATAAACCTACCAGAGAAAGAGTTCAGAGAAAAGATCATAATGTGGTTGAAAAGAATGGAAGACAAATTTGACAATATGAGTAAGAGCCAAGAGGAAATGAAGAAGAACCTAGAGGAGGTGCAGAATAAACAAGAAGAAATGAAAAATGACATCACTGCTATAAAGAATTCAATAGAAAGCATCAAAAGTAGACTAGAAGAAGCAGAGGACCGCATCAGTGGGCTAGAAGACACGGTAGGAAAAAATACCCAAGTACAACAGCTTCTAGAAAAAAATTAAAAAGCAAGAGGAGAGCCTAAGGGAATTTTGGGATAACATGAAACAAAACAACATCCACATAATTGGGGTTCCAGAAAGAGTGGAAACTGAACAAGGATTAGAGAACGTGTTTGAAGAAATAATGACAGAAAATTTCCCCAATACAGAAAAGGAAAAACCCACACAAATCCAAGAAGCTCACAGAGTCCCAAGAAAAATGAACCCCAACAAACCGACACCAAGGCACATTATAATTAAATTGGCAAACACCGACGACAAAGTAAGAATCTTAAAAGCAGCCAGAGAGAAACAGAAAGTTACCTACAAAGGAACCCCCATAAGACTAGCTACTGACTTCTCAACAGAAACTAGTCAGGACAGAAGGGAATGGAATGAAATATACAAAGTCATGCAAAGGAAGGGCCTGAATCCAAGAATACTGTACCCTGCAAGACTCTCAATCAAAATTGAAGGTGAAATCAAAAGCTTCACAGACAAAAAAGGACTAAGGGAGTATATTACCACCAAACCAGCAATGCAAGAAATGTTGAAAGGTCTGCTGTAATAAAAAGAAAGAAGAAGCAAAGAAGGAACTCGGGGATAAGGACTAAAAATGGCAACACATAAGTACTTATCAATAATAACTTTAAATGTAAACGGATTAAATGCTCCAATCAAAAGACAGGGTAACCGATTGGATAAGAAAACATGATCCATATATCTGCTGTCTGCAACAAACCCACCTTAGGAAAAGAGATGCACACAGATTGAGGGTGAAGGGATGGAACATGGTATTTCAGGCAAATGGAAATGAAAAAAAAGCTGGGGTAGCAATACTTATATCTGACAAATTAGATCTCAAAGTGAAGGACATAACAAGAGATAAAGAAGGACACTTCATAATACTAAAGGAACAATCCAACAAGAAGAAATAACTCTGGTAAACATATATGCACCCAATATAGGAGCACCTAAATACATAAAAAAATTCTTGGAGGATATTAAGGGAGAGGTTGACAGCAATACAATCATAGTAGGAGATTTTAATACCCCACTGTCACCTTGGACAAATCCTCTAAACAAAAAATCAGCAAAGAAACATCAATCCTAAATGACTCACTAGAACAGATGGAATTGATTGACATCTTCACAACATTTCACCCCAAAGCACAGAATATACATTCTTCTCCAGTGCACATGGGTCATTTTCAAAGATAGATCATATGTTGAGTCATAAGAAAAGTCTCTTCAAATTCAAGAAGATAGAAATCATATCAAGCATTTTCTCAGAACACAGTGGCATAAAACTGGAAATCAACTATAATACAAACAATAGAAAGAAGTCAAACATATGGAAACTAAATAGCATGATATTAAACAAAGACTGGGTAAACAGAGAGATCAAGGAAGAAATAAAAAACATCATGGCAACAAATGACAATGACAACAAAACAATACAAAATTTATGGGACACAGTGAAAGCAGTCTTGAGAGGGAAGTTCATAGCCCTACAAGTCTACTGCAAAAAACAGGAAACAATGGTAATAAATTACCTAAACCTACAACTCAAAGAGCTAGAAAGAGAGCAACAAGAAAAGCCCAGTGTACTCAGAAAGAAGGAAATAGTGAAGATCAGAGCAGAGATAAACAACTTGGAGACCAAAGAAACAATTCAAAAGATCAACAAAACAAAGAGCTGGTTCTTTGAAAGGATAAACAAGATTGATGGACCCCTGGCCAGGTTCACCAAGAAGCATAGAGAGAAGACCCAAATAAACAAAAATAGAAATGAAAGAGGAGAAATAACAACAGACCCTGTGGAAATACAAAGGATTGTTAAAAAAATATTATGAACAACTCTATTCCAACAAATTGGACAACCTGCAAGAAAAGGACATTTTCCTAGAAAAATATAACCTCCCAAAACTCAATGAGGAGGAAACAAAACATTTCAATAGTCCAATAACTATGGAAGAAATTGAAGCAGTCATCAAAAAGCTTCCAGCAAATAAAAGCCCGGGTCCAGATGGCTACACAGGAGAGTTTTACCAAACATTCAAGGAAGAATTAAAACCTATCCTCCTCAGACTATTTAAAAACATTCAAGAAGAAAGAACACTTCCAAACACCTTCTATGAAGCCAGCATCACCCTAATACCAAAATGAGATAAAGACAACACAATGAAAGAGAATTATAGGCCAATATCTCTCATGAACATAGATGCCAAAATTCTCAACAAAATTCTAGGAAACCGGATCCAGCAGTACATCAGAAAGATCATACACCATGTCCAAGCAGGATTCATCCCAGGAATGCAGGGATGGTACAATATCCACAAATCAATAAATGTGATACATCACATAAACAAATTGAGAGATAAAAATCACATAGTCATATCAATTGATGCAGAAAAAGCATTTGACAAAATCCAACACCTTTTCTTGATAAAAACTCTCAGCAAAGTGGGAATAGAAGCAGCATACCTCAACATCATAAAAGCCATATATGATAAACCCACAGCTAACATCATACTCAATGGGCAAAAACTAAAACCATTTTCCCCAAGAACAGGAACAAGACAGGGATGCCCACTCTCACCTCTCCTGTTCGACATAGTACTGGAAGTATTAGCCATTGCAATTAGACAAGAAGAAGAAATAAAAGACATCCAAATTGGAAAAGAGGAAGTAACGCTATCCTTATTTGCAGATGACATGATATTGTACATAAAAAACCCAAAGGACTCCATTCCAAAACTGAGTGACTTAATTAATGATTTTCGCAACGTAGTAGGATACAAAATTAATGCTAAGAAGTCTGTGGCATTTCTATACACTAACAGTGAAATTATAGAAAGTGAAACTAAAAAAGCAATCCCATTTACCATCGCACCAAAAAAATTAAGATACCTAGGAATAAACCTAACTAAAGAGGTAAAAGACCTTTATGCAGAAAACTACAGGACACTGAAAAAAGAGATAGAGGAAGATGTTAACAGATGGAAGAGCATACCATGCTCATGGATTGGGAGAATCAACATCATTAAAATGTCCATACTACCCAAAGCAATCTACAGATTCAACGCACTACCCATTAAAATACCAACGACATATTTCACAGACCTAGAAAGAATTCTTCATAGGTTCATCTGGAACCAAAAAGACCATGGAAAGCAACAGCAATTTTGAGAAGGAAGAATAAAGTAGGTGTGATCTCAATACCAGACTTCAAGCTATACTACCAAGCAACTGTTCTCAAAACAGCCTGGTACTGGCACAAGAACGGACATATAGACCAATGGAATAGAATAGAGAACCCAGATATCCACCCAAACCACTATGCTCAATTAATATTTGACAAAGGAGGCATGAACATTCAATGGAGCCAAGAGAGCCTCTTCAATAAATGGTGTTGGGAAAATTGGACAGATACATGCAAAAAATTGAAATTGAACCACCAACTTACACCAAATACAAAAATAAAGTCAAAATGGATACAGGACTTAAACATTAGAAGGGAAACCATAAAAATACTTGAGGAATCCACAGGCAGCACAATCTCAGATATATTCCGAAAGAACTTCTTCACTGGTACTGCTCCAAAGGCAATGGAAGCTAAAGAAAAAATAAACAAATGGGACTACATCAAAATAAAAAGCTTTTGCACAGCAAAAGAAACCATCAACAAAACAACAAGAAAGATCACGGTAAGGGAGAACGTATTTGCAAATGATATCACTGATAAAGGTTTAATCTCCAAAATCTACAGCCAACTTATACAACCTAATAAAAGGAAGATAAACGATCCAATAAAAAAATGGGTAACGGACCTAAATAGAACCTTTTCAAAAGACGACAGAAGGAAGGCCAAGAGAAACATGAAAACATGTTCAAAGTCACTAATCATCCGAGAGATGCAAATCAAAACGACAATGCGATACCATCTTATACCGGTCAGAATGGCAATCATCAACAAATCAACAAACGACAAGTGTTGGCGAGGATGCGGAGAAAAAGGGACCGTTGTGCACTGTTGGTAGGAATGCAGACTGGTGCAGCCACTGTGGAGAACAGTGGAGTTTCCTCAAAAAACGAAAAATGGATCTCCCATTTGACCCTGTAATACCACTCTTAGGAATTTATCCTAAGAAATCAAACACCAATCAGAAAGGATTTATGTACCCCCATGTTCATAGCAGCACAATTTACAATAGCCACAATTTGGAAACAGCCTAGGTGCCCGTCAGCAGATGAATGGATCAGAAAATGTGGTACATCTACACAATGGAATTCTATGCTGCCATTAAAAAGAAGGAATTATTAACATTTTCAGCAACCTGGTTGGAACTGGAGAGCCTTATGCTTAGTGAAATAAGCCAGTCAATGAAGGAGAAGCATCACTTGATCGCACTCATTGGGGGATAATAAAGAACATTATAAACTGATGAACAAAAGGATAGATACAGAGACAGTAAAGCTTCAAACAGACTGTGAAATTACAGCAGGAAGATTAAAGTTAGGTGAGGTAGATAAGAGATCAATCAAAGGACTTGTATGCATGCATATAAGCAAAACCAATGAACATAACACTGGGGGGTTGGGGCATGTCTTGGAGGAAGGGGGGGCAACGGGGAGATATGTATAAAAAATTAATAAATAAATAAAATGTTCTTGGGAAAAAAAAAAAACTATAACTAAAAGAATTGACATCATCCAGAACCACAGGAAAGGTAGCTGAGTGGAAATGTCTACAACTGCAACGGAAGAGAGGGGTTCACTGAGACTCAGAGGAGCTACAAAAAGCTGAGGTACAGAGACATGCTCGTGGAGAGAGTGGGCAGAGGAGTGCCTGGCTGGCTTCCTCTGGCAGGAGGGAGATGGAGACTCCCCACTGCACTGAACCCCTTATCCTATGGCACTGAACCCCAGTTCTGGGTAAGACTCATATGGGACAATCAGGACTGTGGAAAAGGGAGGAATGCATGGAAATTTAGGGGAACCACAAAAGGGCAGAGGTCTGGGGCCACACACAACACTGCACACAGAAGATGGACTGCAGATTTTGTCGCTGGCTTTCTCTAGTGGGTGGGAGACAGGCCTCCCAACTGCACCACTTCTAACTGCACTGAACCCCAGTTTTGGGCGAGACCCTGGGGACCCAGACTCATAAGGGTCCCAGAGCACAAGGGAACTAACTGGCAAGGCAGAGGTCTAGAGGCACGTGCACACATGTACACAGAGAAGGCTGCAGCAATTACTGAGAGACACTTGAGACCCAGGGGCCACATAAGGCGGAGCTGATTGGAAGCCAAGGTTGTCTCTGCTGAGCCCTGAGACTCTACCCCATCCAAGCTCAACAGAGAGGCTTCTGCAGTTTTTCAAGTCTTGTATCATAAGGCTGATTCCAACACAGAAGTTCTCCCAGCATAGTGAAAATGCAGAGACAAAAGAACAGATCACAAACAAAAGAAATGGAGGAAAACAAAAGAGTGGATATAGAGTTCAAAACCATAGTTATAAGGTTTTTCAAGATTTTCCTAGAAAAGATGGATAAATTTAGGAGATGCAAGAGGAGATGTAAAAGAACCAACTAAAAATTAAACATACACTGACAGAAATAAAAAATATACAGAGACCTAACAGCAGACTAGAGGAAGACAAGAATCAAGTCAAAGATTTGAAATATAAAGAAGGAGAAAGCACTCAATTGGAAAAGCAAGAATAAAAAAGAATCCAAAAATGTGAAGATAGTGTAAGGAGCCTCTGGGACAACTTCAAGCATACCAACACCAGAATTATGGGGGCGCCGGAAGAAGAGAGAGAGCAAGATACTGAAAACCTATTTGAAGAAACAATTACTTAAAACTTCCCATATCTGGTGAAAGAAATAGACTTATAAGTCCAGGAAGCACATAAAACTCCAAATAAAAGGAATCCAAAGAGGACCACACCAAGACACATCATAATTAAAATGCCAAGAGCAAAAGACAAAGAGAGAATATTAAAAGCAGCAAGAAAAGAACAATTAATTACCTACAAGAGAACCCCATACAGTTATCAGCTGAGTTCTCAACAGAAACTATGCAGGCCAGACGGGAATGGCAAGAAATATTCAATGTGATGAATAGCAAGAACCTACAACCAAGAATACTCTATCCAGCAAAGCTATCATTCAGAATTGAAGGGCAGATAAAGAGCTTCACAGGTAAGAAAAAGCTGAAGGAGTTCATCGACACCAAACCAATATTATATGAAATGCTGAAAGGTACTCTTTAAGAAGAGGAAGAAGAAAAAGTTAAAGATAAAAATTATGAACAACAAATACATATCTATCAACAAGTGAATCTAAAAATTATGTGAATTGAAAATCTGATGAACAGAATAAACTGGTGAATATAATAGAATCAGGAGCATAGAAAGGGAGTGGACTGACAATTCTCAGGGGGAAAAGGGTGAGGTGGGTGCAGGGAGAGACTGGACAAAAATCATACACCTAAGGATGAGTACAATGTGGGGGGAGGTAAGGTTAGAGGGAGGAGTGGGAGTGAGCAAGTGGAAGGGAGATATGGGGGAAAAAAGAAAAAATATAATAATCTGAACAATAAAGATTTATTAAATAAAAAAATAAAAAAATAAAAACTATTAAAATAAATTAAATTGCACTGAAGGCCCAATGACAAATTCATATAATCACTGAAACTCTGAAGCAAGAATTTCCTTTCACAGTTACTTCTTTTTGGGATCAGATGACCAAGTTTAAAAAAATATATTTGCATAATAAAATCTTTAGATTTTTGTTGTGACTGCCCTTGGAAGTGGCTTGGTCTTGGACAAGGTAGCTCTTGTCTCTGAGGCAGTCTTTGAGGTGGCTAACAGCACTTCCAATAGCTGAGACAACAAAGCCATGCCAGAAGGGTGACCTACACAATATATCAGTGTCTACCACTATCTACGGAATATGTCTCACTCATATCTAACCACTAATTTAAAACCAAAGCCCATTTAAATATTCCTAGAAATACAGTAGGAATTTTTATAATTGTAGAAGTTTATCTGAGTCAGTTCAGAAAGTTCAATTGTTGAGCTTCTCATCAAGAGGGAGGGGAGGTATATGTGGTACTTGCCTCCTCCCACAACCACATTAAAATTAAAACCAAACTAAAGAACAACCATCATTAAGAACTGCCTGAAATCTAGCTAAACAACAGTCCTACAACTGAGTATATGAAGAAGAAGCCTAACAGGAGGGGTGGAGATGCAGAACAGCACGTACTAGGTCTATATGCAGTAAATAAGAATTGGAAGAGATATCTCATCTGCAGAGATCTCCCAAAAAAGCAAGGTGTCCCAACCATACACTATAGCCCCAAGCCCATGGATCCAGAGCTGGGAAGAGAAGTCCCCATAATTTCTGGCTGAAAAAAAAAAAACATAGCTGGGATTGTGGCTCAGTGACATGGAGGGCTTCTTGAGTCCCAGGAACTTCCTCTTAAAGATACTGTACACAGACACTCGGATTCACTCATTCTGAGCTCGTGTGCTTTGAGTCTCAGCCTGAAAGATATTAGGGACATAAAAGGAGGAAATTATTTGTCTGGCATCAGAGTGACAGCTGGAGGGGCAGCTTTCTCCCAGACAGAGGTGCTAACAGAGCCCATTGTTCCTTTATGGACTTTCCGACCACAGAGCTGGCAGGGGTCACTATATATGAATCTCCATTACACTGATTATTACTGTTCATCTTTTTCTGGTGATTCCCTGAGACCTTGCTCTACCTAACTGGAAGGCCCACCCAAGTTGTTCCCAGTGGCTTTTCCATAAGAATGGACTGTCTTGACTGATGCTGCAGACTTTCCTAATATTTCTCACACAAGCAACAACTGGCCTCTACTGGCGTAAAACCTCTTCCTAACTGGCCCCAGGCCTGGCACTAGTGGCAGCCAGCCTCGGTTTGTAGCCTGACCTCTCCTGTCCCTCTAAATACAACAAAGTAGCAGCTGTTTGCAGATCACTTTGTAGTTCATTCCAGGTGGCCTAGGACAGGGCATAAGTGGGAGTTAACCTTGGCCTGTACCACCTTGGAAGCTCAATAGCCAATGTACCTGATAGATATCTTCAGACCACCCAGAAGCACTACCCAACCACTTCCAAAAGCAATGCACTGAAGGAGCACTCAAGCCCTACTGAAGTCAGTCCTGTTCTGTGAGGTTATTGCATGTCTAGCTGATCATCCACAATAGTTGTAGCCAATCTTCACAGCTAATTGGTCTAGGGATGAATTTTTTCCATTAAGGTGGCAATAGCAATCATGGCTCAGAAGAAGGTGCACAGCCCAAAAGAGGGTTACTTCTGGAGTGTCCAGTTCTGGTCATTAGACAGGCTGTGCCACTGGACCCTACAGGACACTTAGTACATAATAAGGCCACTACATCAAACCCAGGAGATTTAACAGCTCTACCTAATAAATAGAAATGAACACAAGCCAAAATGAGGAAACAAAGAAGTATATTCTAAATGAAAACAGAACCGAACTTCAGAAAAATAACTAAACAAAATTGAGACAAGCAATCTATCAGACACAGAGTTTGAAACATTAGTTATATGTATGCTCATGAACTTATGGGAAGAGTAAATGAGCTTACTGAGAAATTCAACAAAAGAATGAGCCATAATGGAAGAACATATTGACTGAAATGAAGGATACAATACAGGGAATAAATAGTGAAGTAAGATGCAGCAGAAGATCAAACTAAAGATTTAGAAAATAAGAAAAGAGAACAGTAAAAAGGGAAAAAATCCAAATAATTGAGGATAGCATAAGAATCCTCTGTACAGACAACACTGACATCATAGGGGTATTGGGAGGTGAAGAGAGAGGGCAAGAAATTAAAAACCTCTTTTTAAAAATAATGAAGGAAACTTCCTTAACCTGGTGAAGAAAATAGACATGCAAGTACAAACACAGAGTCCAAAACAAGATGAACCAAAAAAAATTCATACCAAGACACATCACCATCAAAATGTCAACAGTGAAAGACAAAAAGAGACTCTTAAAATTAGCAATAGAAAAATAGTTAGTTACCTACAAGGGAGTTCCCATAACACTGTCAGCTTATTTATTAACATAAACTTTGCAGGGCAGAAAGAATTCACAAGAAATATCCAAAGAGATAAAAAGAAAGACCCACAACCAAGCTTTCATTTAGAATTGAAGGACAGATTAAGAGATTATTAGAAGAGAAAAAGCTAAAAAAATTCATCACCTAAAACTAGTATCACATGAAATGTTGAAGAGTCTTCATTAAAAAGAAGAAAAAACAATAAAAAAAATATGAACAATAAAATGGCAATCCTATACAACAAAGAGGTAATGTTCAAATTAACCCTCATGCCCTCACAAGATGGCTGCCTAACACCAGGGAGGCAGGGGTGTTAGTGAGGCATGACCAAACTACTGAACAAGCAGGCTGTGTGGGGCAACCAAGCCAGCAGAGAGGTTAGTGAGGGACAACCAAATAACTGATAAGCAGACTGCATGGGGTGACCAGGTCAGCAGAGGGGTGAAGTTTGGGGTGACCAGGCCAGCAAGGGGGCAAGAAAGCTGGCAGAGGGGCAGTTAGGGGTGACCAAATCAGCAGAGGGGGCCAGTTGGGGGTGACCAGGCCAGCAGGAGGGGGGAGTTAGGAGTGACCAGGCTGGTGGAAGAGGTACAGGTGGGGGAGACCAGGTCAGCAGGGGCAGCAGTTGGTGGCATAAGGCTGTCTGAGCAGTGAGGGGCAACTTGACCGGTGGGGAGGCAGTTGGTAGTGACCGGGCTGGCAGAGGGAGGCAGTTAGGGGTAACCAAGCTACCATGCAGAGGCAATGAAGGGCAATCAGGCTGATGCAGAGGTGGGGGGGGGAAAGAGGGGGAGGGGCACAGTTTGAGGTAATCAGACATGCAGGCAGTGAGTGATTAGGAGCCAACAGTCCAGGATTGTGAGAGGGATATCCAACTGCTAGACATCCCCCTGGATTGGAGAGGGTGCAGGCTGCACTGAGGGGACCCCCTCCATGCTCAAATTGCATGCATCATGCCTCTAGTTTATATATATAAAAGCCTAAGCGACCAAATGACTGAATGACTGAACAATCAAATGACTAGTCACTATGACATGGACTGGCCACCAGGCAGTAGATACTCAACACGGGAGTTGCCCCTTAGTGGTCAGTGTGCTCCCACACCCAACCTTCCATAGCCAGCCAAACTTCTGCAGCTGGCCAGCCAAACTCCTGTGGTCCCTCCCCACTGCTGGACCAGCAGATTGGCCCTAGGGACAGCCAGCTAACCTCCTGTGGTTCCCCACCTGGCCAGCTAATCTCCTGTAGTCCCTTCTCCAAGCCAGCCAGACCTCTGATCAACTCTGATGGGGGGCAGTCGGCCAACCTCCCACAGTCCCCACCCTCCAATTGTCCAACTCCCCACAGTTCCTTCCCCTGGCTGCAACTTCCTGAGGTCCCTCCCCCACCATAGGCCAACCTCCTGCATTCCCTCTCCCTGGCTGGCCATCCCCTCAATCGCAGATAGGCTGAGGGATCCTACCTATGCCCAAATTCATGCACCTTGCCTCTAATAAATATATATCTATCAACAATTGAATCTGAAAAATAAAAATAAACAAACAAGCAAAACAGAAAAGGGCTAATAGATTCAGAAAACCTATTTTGGGCCATTTAGATATATGGCAGGGCAAGAATTGGGATAAAGAGGAAAAAAAGGTTAAGGAATTAAGAAGTACAAATTGGTAGTTACAAAATAGTTATTGGAATATAAAATACAGCATAGGTAATATAGTCAATAATATTCTAATAACTATGCAAGGTGTGAGATGGGTACAAGATTTATCAGGTTGAGAATTAAGATGGCAGCATAGATGAACACCTACACTTGCTGATGCTCACAGCCACATCAAAATTACAACTAAAAGGCAGAACAACTATCATCCAGAACCAAGGGAAAACTGGCTGAGGTGAAGTTCCACAACTAAAAGTAAAGAAGAAAGCACACTGAGATTGGTAGGATTGGTAGGAAGTGTGGAGGTGTGTGCAGAATGGGCTGGCACCCGGATGTACTGCTTTTTTAACTGAGAGGGATATAAAAGCTTCTACTTGCTCTGAACTCCAGTTCTAGGTAAGACTCTCAGGGACACGGACACATATGGGGAGAAACTGGACTGTCTGGCATCAGGACAGGAACACGAGGGCAGCTTTCTTTTAGAGGTACTATCAGTGATTGTTGTTCCTGTGTCGGGACATGGTTATCTCACCAGTGTAGGGATGACTAGTAGCTATTGCTTTTTGTTCTGCCCTGGTGATTCCCTGAGACTCCACCCCACCCAATTTACAACTCGACTCAAGTTGTGCACAGCAGCTTTTGAATATGAATAGCCTGTCCTTTCTCAGCCTAAAACCAGTCAAACAGCCTGCCTTGCTACACAACTGAATATCATCTGGGCACTTCCAAACATGATGCAAAGAGGAGGAATTTGCAGATCTCTTTGTAGCTTCTGCTGGGTGGCATTAGGGAGTGGCTTACTTTGAACCACCTTGGGGATCCAAGAGCCAGTGTACAGAATGGTCAGTGTGAAACCATACCAAATTACAATTATTCCCATACATAAGAGACACACTCAAGGGGCAGACTCAGTGAGCACTAAAGTCCCACTGAAGTGATTTCTGCCCCATAAGGGTATCGCCTGTACAACAGCTCTTCCCTTGTAGACATAGCTGACCCTCACAGCCAATTGGCCTAGAGATCAAGTCCTAGTGATACCAACAACAATCAATGTTTAACTACAACAAAAATGTGCATACAGCCCACAAAGGGGTGCACCAAGAGCATCCACCTCAGGTAACTAAAAGGCTAAGCCATTGGGCCCTATAGGACACCTACCACACAGGTCAGTCTATCAACTCAAGGAGACTTAGAAGCTACCCAATACATAGAAACAAACATAGTAAAGCAGCCAAAATGCAGAGACAAAGATACATGTCATAAATTAAAGAAATGGGTGAAAGAAAAATACTGGATAGAGAGTTTAAAATCACAGTTATAAGGTTACTCAAGAATCTTCTAGACACTTCTGAGGAATTTAGTGAGACCTTCAAAGATCTTAGTGAGAATGCCCAAAATATGGAAAAGGACCAGTCAGAAATTAAGCATACACTGACTGAAATAAAGAATAACATAAAGAGATTCAATAGTAGACTAGAGAAGTGGTTGGAAAATTCACTCGTCAACAGAGTAACAAACCACAACTCACAAGCTGCATGTAGCTCCCAAGCTGCAGTTTGCTGACCACTGGACTAGAGGATCCCAAGAATCAAGTCAAAGATCTGAAATAGGAGGAAGCAAAAAACACTCAAACAGGAAAAAAAAAAAAGAATCCAAAAATATGAAGATAGTGTAAGCAGCCTCTGGGACAACTTCAAATGTACCAATATCCAAATTATGGGGGTACCAGAAGAATAGAGAGAGAAAGAAAACTTCCCCTACCTGGTGAAAGAAATAGATTTATAAGCCCAGGCAGCACAGAGAACCCCAAACAAGAGGAACCCAAAGAGGACCACACCAAGACACATCATAATTAAAATGCCAAGGGCAAAAGATAAAGAGAGAATCTTAAAAGCAGCAAGAAAAAAACAGTTACCTAAAAGCAAGTACCCATACAACTGTCAGCTGATTTCTCAACAGAAACTATGCAGGCCAGAAGGGAGTGGCAAGAAATATTCAAAGTGATGAATAGCAAGAACCTACAACCAAGATTACTCTACCCGGCAAAGCTATCATTTAGAATTGAAGGTCAGATAAAGAGCTTCACAGACAAGAAAACTCTAAAGGAGTTCACCACACCAAACAGGGATTATATGAAATGCTGAAAGGTACTCTTTAGGAAGAGGAATAAGTAAAAGGTAAAGATAAAAATTATGAACAACAAATACATATCTATCAACAAGTGAATCTAAAAAGTGAATTAAAAATCTGATGAACAGAATAAACTGGTGAATATAATAGAATTGGGAAAGGGGTGAGGTGGGTACAGAGAATGACTGGACAATAATACACCTATGGATGAGGACAATGTGGAGAGAGGTAAGGTAGAGGGAAGGGTGGGAACAGGTGTAGAGGAGCTATTGTGGGGGGGGGAGGAAGATAAACAAATGTAATAAAAGTTAAAAAAAAAAACACAATACAAAAGATCAATAAAACCAAGAGCTGTTTTTTTGAAAGGATAAGCAAGATTGATGAACCTCTAGCCAGGATCACCTAGAAACAAAGAGAGACGATCCAAATAAACAAAATTAGAAACGAAAGAGGAGAAATAACAACAGATGCCACAGAGATACAAAGGATTGTTAAAAAACATTATGAAGAACCCTATTCTAACAAACTGGACAACATGGAGGAAATAGATATATTCCTAGAAAAATATAACCTTCCAAAACTCAATCAGGAAGAATATTAACATCACAACAGGCCAATAATTATGGACAAAACTGAAGCATTCATAAAAAACCTTTCAGCAGCCAAGACCAGTTTGGCTCAGTGGATAGAGCCTCGGCTTGCAGACTGAAAGGTCCTAGGTTCGATTCCGGTTGGGGGCATGTACCTTGCTTGCTGGCACATCTCCACTGTGGGATGTGCAGGAGGCAGCTGATCGATGTCTGTCTCTCATTGATGTTTCTGACTTTCTATCTCTCTTCCTTCCTCTCTGTAAAAAAATCAATAAAAAAACAAAACAAAACAAAAAAACCTTTCAGCAAAGAAAAACCTGGGGCTAGATGGCCTCATAGGGGAGTTTTACCAAACATTCAAGGAAGAATTTAAACCTATTCTCCTCAGACTATTACAAAAAATTCAAGAGGAAGAAACACTTCCAACCTCTTTCTCTGAAACCATCATCACCCTCATACTGAAACCAGAGAAAGACAGCATAATGAAAGATAATTACAGGCCAATATCCCTCATAAACATAGATGCCAAAAATTCTCAACAAAATTCTAGCAAATCGTATTTTGCAATACATCAAAAAGATCATATATCATGATGAAGTAGGATTTATCCCAAGGATGCAAAGATGGTACAATATCCACAAATCAATAAATGTGATACATTACATAAATAAATTGAGAGATAAAAACCACATAGTCATATCAATTGATGCAGAAAAAGCATTTGACAAAATCCAACACCCTTTCTTGATAAAAACTCTCAACAAGGTGGGAATGGAAGAATCATACCTCAACATCATAAAAGCTATATTTGATAAACCCACAGCTAACATCATACTCAGTGGACAAAAACTAAAACAATTTCCCCTAAGATCAAGAACAAGACAGCGATGCCCACTCTCACTACTCCTGTTCAACATAGTTTTGAAAGTATTAGCAATTGTGATTAGACAAGCAGAAAAAAATAAAAGGCATCCAAATTGGAAAAGAGCAAGTAAAATTTTCATTTTTTGTAGATTACATGATACTGTACATAGAAAACCCTAAAGACTGCATCAAAAAATAATAGACTTACTAAATGAGTTTGTCTATGTAGCAGGATACAAAATTAATGCCAAGAAATCTATGGTATTTCTATAAACCAATAGTGAACATACAGAAAGAGAGACTAAGAAAACAATCCCATTTACCATCACACCAAAAGAATTAACATTAGGAATAAACTTAACTAAAGAGGTAAAAAACCTATACACAGAAAACTACAGGACATTCAAAAAAGAGATAGAGAAAGACATAAATAGATGGAAGAACATACCGTGTCTATGGATTGATAGAATCAACATCATTAAAATGTCCATACTACTGAAAGCAATCTATAGATTCAATATACTCCCCATTAAAACACCAACAGAATATTTCACAGACCCAGACAAAACTCTCCAAAAATTCAGCTGGAATAAAAAAAAAGAGCCTGAATAGCAACAGCAATCCTGGGAAAGAACAAAGTAGGTGGGATCTCAGTACTAGATTTCAAGCTCTATTACAAAGCCACTGTTCTCAAAACAGCCTGATTCTGGCACAAGAACAGGCATATAGACCAATGGAATAGAATAGAGAACTCAGATATCGACCCAAACTACTATGCTCAATTAATATTTGATAAAGGAGGCATGAACATACAATGGAGTCAAGACAGTCTCTTCAACAAATGGAGTTGCGAAAATTGGACAGATACATGCAAAAAAAAAAAAAAAGAAAGAAAAGAAAGAAAGAAACTAGACCACCAACTTACACCATACACAAAAATAAAGTCAAAAAGGATAAACAATTTAAACATAAGACAGTAAACCATAAAAGTACTAAAAGAATCCACAGGTAGAAAATTCTCAGATATATGCTGAAGCAATTTCTTCATCGACACCACTCATAAGACAATGGAAACTAAAGAGAAAAGAAACAAATGGGGCTACATCAAAATAAAAAGCTTTTGCACAGCAAAAGAAACCATCAACAAAACAATAAGAAAGCCCACTGTATGGGAGTTCATATTTGAAAATGTTATCACTGATAAAGTTTTAACCTCCAACATTTACAGGGAACTTATACAATTTAATAAAAGGAAGATAAATGATCCAATAAAAAAAATGGGCAACTGCCCTAAATAGATACTTTTTGAAAGAAGACAGAAGGAAGGCCAAGTGACATATGAAAACATCCTGAAAGTCACTAATTCTTTGAGAGTTGCAAATCAAAACAATGCCTTACCATCTCACACCTGACAGAATGGCAATCATCAGCAAATCAACAAAGAGACAAGTGCTGGCAAAGTTGTCGTAAAAAAGAAACCCTTATGCTCTGCTGGTGGGAATGCAGACTGGTGCAGCCACTGTGGATAACAGAATGAAGTTTCCTGAGAAAACTAAAAATGAAACTCCCATTTGACCCAGTAATCCCACTTCTAGGAATATATCCCAAGAAATTAGAAACACCAGTCAGAAAAGATATATGCACCCCTATCTTCATAGCAGCACAATTTAAATAGCTTAGATTTGGAAACAGCCTAACTGCCTATCAGCAGATGACTGGGTCAGAAAACTATTTACATCTACACAATGGAATACTATGCTTCTATAAAAGGAAGGAATTCTTACCATTTGCAACAGCCTGGATGGAAATGAGAGCATTATACTAAGTGAAATAAGCTAAGCAATGAAAGAAAAATACCACATGATCTCACTCACTAATGGATAATAAAGAACAATATAACCTGATGAACAAAAAAATGCAGAGGCAGTAAAGTATCAAATAGACTCAAATTTCTGTAAGAAGGTTGGGGGAAAGAGGGAGATAAGAGATTGACCTAAAGATTTGTATGCATGCATATAAATGTAACCAACAGATGCAAGGCACTGGGGGATGAGGGCATGTATGTGAGTGGGGTGGAGAGGGGGGGCAATGGGAAGATATGTACACATGTATTACCTTAATCAATTAAAAAAAAATGTCCTAATCACTTACCTCTCCAAAGATACAAATGGGAGCTTTAGACAGAACATGAACATCTGTTGAAAATTAAGAATTAAGAAATGCTACAGCTTGGGTATGTTTGGGTAGTTGGTATATGAGGATATGGGACTGTTTTACTGAAAAGCTAAGCTGGAGGCTGAATAAAAGTATATGTATACTACTAACCCGACAAGGAGGTTATTTTATCTTAAAGTCTAGTGGTCCTCAAACCTTTATCTATGTAACAATTACAAAGTTACTACAAAATCTAAATTCTCAGATCCTGATTTTACCATTAGCAATTCTTATTTAGTAAGCCTAAAATAAGATCAGGAATCCATTGTTTTTGGCAAGTTCTCTCTGTGCTTTCTGATAATAATCACTATGCCAGGTAGGAGCAAGTAATAGGTGTCTTAAAAATTAGGAATGAACACAGATTAATTTATTTCTATTAAATGCTGAGGCAATATATTTAATGTCTTAGCATGTGTATATGTAAAAGTTGACACAATATTTACTAAAACATCATGTGATTTCAAATAGAAAAATAATTCTGTAATTACTGAGAAAATATACAGAATCTATGATTATGTATACAAATAAGTGATATTCTTTAAATGGTAGATGACATATTAGTGACACTATTATAAACAATTCTTGCTATTGATATTGCATGTCAAGTCCTCCTAAAGAAATATGACTTTTTAATAGGGTACCATTTTACATAATACCTTCTCTCTAAAGCATTGACATTTATAATCCTATCTAATAAAAGTAATATGCAAATTGACTATACCTCCACTACATCCACCAGCCATGCCCACCAGCAACATCCACCAGCTAATCAGAGCGAGTATGCAAATTCACCCAACCAAGATGGCTATGGCCACAGAGAGAGCAGGAGAGAGGCTTGGGTTGCCCCTGGTGATGGAGGAAGCCAACCTTTCCACACACTCTGTTGGGCCCAACCTCTGCTTAAGGCAATAAAGTTTCAATGGCTGTGAGAGCAGAAGGATTGACTCTGCTCCAGGCTACAAAGTTTCAATTGTAGAAGATAAATAAATCTCAGATACCATGACCTCTGCTTGAGTTGTTGGGTGGTGTGGCCAGCCTACAAACCACCACAGGCCTCTTGCCCAGGCCACCCCAAAGAAATACCCACCCTGATCCAGGACACCCTTCAGGGAAAACGAGCTGGCCCATCCATGCAGCAGGCCTCTATCCTATCTAATAAAAGAGTAATATGCAGATTGACCATCATTTCAACACACAAGATGACTGCCCTCATGTGGTCAAAAGATACTGCCCCCATGTGTACACAAGATGGTCACCATTAGATGGCCAGCAGGGGAGGGCAGTTGGCAGGGACCAGGTCTGCAAGGGAGGGCAGTTGTTGGTGATCAAGCCTACAGGGGAGAGCAGTTAGGGATGACCAGGCCAGCAAAGGAGAGAAGTTGGGGGTGACTGGGCCTGCAGGGGAGGGCAGTTAGGGGCAAACAGGCTGGCATTGGATCAGTTAGGTATCAATCAGGCTGGCAGGGAAGTGGTTAGGGGGTGATCAGGCTGGAAGTCAGAAGCAGTTAGGAGCAATCAGGAAGACAGGCAGGTGAGCACTTGCAAGCCAGGAGTCTTGGATTTTAGAGGGATGTCCGACTGCCCGTTTAGGCCTGATCTTACCTTGATCAGGCTAAACGGGCAGTCGGACATCCCTCTAGAGGTCTCAGATTGGAGAGGGAGCAGGGTGGGCTGAAGGACACCCCCACCCCCAATTTCATGAATTTTGTGCACCTAGCCTCTAGTTGGTATATAAGTGTTCATGAAAAAAAGAAATATTCATGAGACAAGGAAAATGTTTTATGAAGAATAAGAAATTTGATGGATGTTTCTGTAAAAATGAAAGGTTGTATTAAAATGTGACAAGATTTATACCTGTTCATTGTGGTGATTTCTCACTTGCTATAAAGCAGTTAGTAATATATAAAATTTTTATAATAAAATATTCATCACATTTTATTGCATTATAGAAAACTATAATGACCATTATATTTCAGTTTTATATTTCCTTACCTTGTATTTTTATTCTAATATAAAAGTAATTGTATATATTTAAAATTGCATTACAATTATTAACCTTGAATTTTCCTGTAACAAATAGTAAATTTCAAAACATAAATTCCTATTAGTTTCACTGAAGATTTAACATAAACATTATATTTTCTGAACAGAAATTTCTGAGATTTAAAACATCTTCCCAGAGTATTAAAAATTTCTCTATTTTATTTAGATGAGAATTTTCTAATTTGGTAAAAATTCACATTACATTCCCTATTTTTCTTTATTGCATTTCCAAATTATTTTCAAATAGTTATAGACTATAGGCACAGTGCACAAATTTGGGCTGGCCTGTGAGATTGGGCCAAAATCAGCTCTCTGACATCCTCTAAGGGGTCCCAGATTGTGAGAGGATACAGGCCAGGACGAAGGACCCCACTGGTGCATGATTGGGGCTGCAGAGTGACATAGGAAGATGGCCAAGTGGGGTGGGACCATGGGAAGGCTTCAGGGTATGTCTAGCTCATTATGCTCAGTCCTGATCATCTAGTCCCCAGCAGCAAGCTAACCTACTGGTCAGAGCATCTACCCCTTGGAGGTCAGTGCACGTTATGATGATAGGTCAACCAGTCTACTGTCTGTCCCCTGATGTTCAGTGCATGGCAGAGGGAGCAGTTGAGCAGTCTTAGCATATCATTAGCATATTATGCTTTTATTGGTTGATGGCTGGACACTTAGCATATTAGGCTTTTATTATGTAGGATGATAAACCTATTAGCATATTTTTAGACATTTTCTCTCTTTTTTACAAAGATTTTTAGTAGATTTTTAGAGAGAAAGAAAGAGAGAAAATCTTCAATGTGAGAGAGAGATATCTATCAGCTGAATTAATTGGCTGCTTCCTGCACACCCAGCACTGGGGATTAAGCCAGCAACTCAGGCATGTACCCAGAGTGGGAATCAAACTACCACCTTTCAGTGCATGGGAGAATTGTTGAACTAACAGCCATACTGGCCAGGGCTAGACATTTTATGTCAAATTTTAGATTTAAATTTCCCCCTTGTTAATGCATGCTTTTATATTCATACATTGATGAATATATTTTATTGTCAGTAACTCTTGAGTATTTCTAGTTGCTTAACACACTCTACTTATTAAAAACTAGCTTTTAGTCTTACCAAGAAAATGGACTGACAACATAATTTTTAAAATTAAGTTTCACAATTAAAGCTTTTTCATGTGTATTTTTAAGTTGATAGCCAATAAAAATGTTAAATCCAAATGGGGAGACAAAATATTTGAGTTAGAGTCTAAAATTTGGAAGTAATACAAAAAAAAATTTACATCTTTACCTAGTCAAAGAATATAGAGTTTTTACAAATCAATAAACCAAAGAGAGATAAAGAGTTTAAGTATTTTCCCTCCTTAAGTACTGTAAAAGACAACACCAAAAGATAAAGTAGTTTCTCATTAAAACATTTCTATAATCAAAACAAAATAAATATCTAAAACATTCTCCTGAAAAAGGTGGGGAATTGAGAAAGCCCATTAGTAGAGACCCCCGCACTAATGTGTCTACAATCTTATATCATAGGGTAGAATTGCCTGTCTCATGGGAAATCTTCACTTTATGATGGTGCTTGAACAGTGGTGAAACCAACTAAGAGTTATTGAATGAAGTCCAAAGTGTGTGAGGTTGAAAGTGACAGCAAAGGGGCCCTTTGGGCTTTTATATGAGAGTATGTGCTCCCTGACCACATGTGTTCCTCTGGATAATTTAAAGATGCTGTGGTCCAAGGATAAAATGCTGAACTTTAATGAGAGGTGAAATGAAAAAGTATGCCTCAGTGAGGCCAGTGATACCTCTTCACATATGACAACACACATAGCATGTTTCTCATTTAAATTGCTATGACTTTTGGAAATTAAATTTTATTAGAATCCTCAAGTATAACTTTTGTATATCTGAGACTACAAAAATTATTTTAAAAACTGCATTTATATGCACTTTAAAAGTGTTATGGTATATATCACAGAAAAGACACATATCACTGAAAACTTACCTAAATTGTTTTTCCTATAAGCAACTTTATTCACACTTTTTCATGTTTTCATATATCTATACTTATAAAAGGGTAATATGCTAATTAGATCAGGAGAAACTTCCAGACGTCCTTCCAGACAAAGTCATGGTGGTGGGGCTGAGGCAGAGGCAGTTAGGGGCAATAAGGCTAGGAGGGGAGGGCAGTTGAGGGTGATAAGGCTAGCGGGGGGGGCAACTGGGGATGAGAAGGCCAGTGGTGGGGAAGATGGGGGTGAGCAGGCCAGCAGGCAGAGTAGTTAGGGGTGATCAGGAAGGCAGGCAGCTGAGCAGTTATGAACCAGCAGTACTGATTGCAAGAGGGATGTCCGACTGTCGGTTTAAGCCCAATCCCATGGGCACTGGGCCTAAACCAGCAGTCAGGCATCCTCTGAGAGATCTCAGATTGAAGAGGGTGCAGACTGGGCTGAAGGACACCCCTCATGCATGAATTTTTTACACCGGGTCACTAGTATAAATATAAAATATTTTCAGACATATAAGATATATGTATATGTATACAAATCATACATATTAGAATTAACAGTATTTATTTATACTTGGTTGGATATTTTCAGAAGATTTAGGAAACTTATTTATGAATCTCTGTTCTTGTAAATGAATATTATTCACATCAAACATCTTAAATCTGTAGTTTCAAAATATACACTTTACTATACTTTAACACACAAAAGAGAAATGAACAATTCTGTACATATTGTCTCTGCCATTATATAGAGTAACAGTTAACACATTTTTGTAAACTAAATTCTTCAGCTTTTTAATATGTCAGTGGTAATATATTTTTCCCCTGTGTAAACATCACTGGTTGTTCCCAATTGCTTAGAATGTAAATAAATTCCTTTCCTGAGATATGCATGGCCTGGCCTGGCTTTTGATGGAAAAGCATGCCTTACTACTCACTGGATCTAAACATCTGAACTTACTCTGTAGAGATGTACCAAGTCTTTTCCAAAGTCAGTGACTTTGCACTTGCTGTTTATTTCCCTGTAGATCTTCAAGGGTTTGATTCTTTATTGTAATTCAGGTCTCAACTGACATATTAGGAAAAGGACCTCAAATTAAAAGAGCTTTCCTGAATAAACTACATGATGTAGCCTTTTCCCCCAAGATCACACAAACATACCTATACCCAAAGCACAATGCTTTCTTGTTTTCATAGCACTTTTCTTTATCTATTTGGACTTATTATTTCATTTCTTGAGCTGAGATATAAAATAATATTCTTTTTAATAAAGAGGGAATATAAAAATTTACCATCATGCCATAACAAAGATAGCTGTGCCCACAGCAGAGGCAGGGATTCCGTAACACAAGATGGCTGCACCCACAGTGGAGACTGAGTTCCCATAACAAGCCTTAATGAGCAGGTTTCAGGAATCTGAGGCTGTGTGGCATTGGACAGAAACAAGGGACCTAAGGCCAAGCCGCCCACCTGGTGGGGCTTGACAAGGAGACTTCAGGCCATGAATCCCTGCCCTGGTGCCAGGTTAGGGGAACTCAGGCTGTGCCTCGTGCCTAGCAGGGATTGACAAGGAATCTCAGGCCACTCTTTCAACCCCAGTGCCAGGATGGGGGACCTCAGGCAATGTCCCAACCCCAAAGGGGAGCTGAGGCCATGCCCCCTACCCTGTGGGGCTTGATGGGGACCTCAAGGCATGCCACCTGACCTGGCACAGGAGGGGAGACCTCAGGCCATGCACCCCGGCATGGCACTGGTCCAGGCAATGTGAGGCTGAACCCACTACCTGGCAGGGCTTTATGGGGGTGGGGCTGGCTGGGTCTAGGTCTTGCACAATTTCAAGGCACACATAGGTGGGTGAGGACTTGACTCTGGTTCCCATGGCGTACCCCAGACTCTGACAGAAAGAAGATTTTCATTTATTAATTTTCTTTCATCTCTGACACCTTTATTTTAGAGAAAGGGTAAATAGCAATATTAAAATATTTTCTCTAATTAATTCCCTTTTAATGTGCACAAATTTTGTGCACGGGGTCACTAGTTGATTATAATAATGAGTGAAGTACTCATTTGTGTATCTATTTTATTCAGTTTTGGGTTTGAAGAACATTAAAGGAGCTATATAAACATTAGAAATTGTAACCAGTTCTAAGTTACTAGAGCATACATTATAAAGAAATGGATATGAAAATTAATTTCTTATGGACCATGGAAGACTTAGATTGCCTTACTAAAATTTTTTATTCTCACAAGAAAACAACGAAAGTTTTAAGATATCATATAGATATCTAGTGATATAGATATAGTACAGTTAAGATAAACATGTATGAAAGCCTCACATGCTTGCCAATTTATTTTGGGAAAATCCTAAAAAGGTTCCTGATATAATCCTAATGCATTTGAGCATGTACCACAAATTGAAAATCTACAGTATATTGTTTGTATAAATTCTCTATAAAACAATATCTAGAAAATTTCCTGTAGCTAAAATGAAATGCCATCTGTAGTTTCTAGTAAATGACTGTACTGTTATGTGACTATTAAGAGCCTCATGTTATTTCCATTTCAATTCCGAAGCTTCAGACAGAAAACTAAATTGAAAAGTTATGGGTATATCCACAGACTTCTCTGAGTGAATCAACTCTGTTCTTAATGTTGGTCATTTTCTCTTCTCTATAGCTCCATGTTTAGCTGAAAGAGAGCTTGAGATACACTTTGCAGCCACAAAGTCCTGTCATGAGTTTGCTACATCAATTTAACATCATCTACCATTATCTACATATATTTTTAGTTAATTACAGTTGGAACATAGTTTTCTAGCACTAGGTTCAGTGTGGAAATTTAAAATGTTGCTAAAATAGAAGTTAAATTTCTATGGTCAACCCAATAAATTTAATTTTTTTTTAAAGTTAAATTTAGTCAAACTATTTTGTTCAAATTCATAAAAAGGCCTTATTGATGTTAACAAATTTTGTTCCTGCTTTCTCCATGATGATAATAAATGCATCTACTTAATAAAGTTGTTTTTTAGATTAAATATATTAAATAAGGACAGAAAACAGTGCCTGTCCCATAGTAGTAACTGCTTAAAATATTATTTTGATATTATTATTATTATTCTAGATAGTTTATATACTTAATGTTCTCTTAGTGTATTTGGCAAATATAATTGTATCATGACTACATTTATCTACGATATACTAGTATTGGGATTATAGAAAAAGAAAATAATCCTTTTAAATTTAGCTTATAGATTTTTTGTTCTGGCTGGAAAACCTGTGGCAAAAGTTGCTCTACTCTGGTTTGAAGAATTTATGCTATAAAACTAAAAACATTCTCCTCAAAGAATTATAGAGGGAGAAAAAAAAAGCCCAGACAAAAATTGTAAATGTCCTTCCAACACCAAGGCTATCATTGGCTGGAGAGATTGCTTTTGGCAAATAATTAACTCAAGCTTTGGAAGTGTATTGTTTAATCTATTTTACAAAAGAATATAAGACAAAGACAAACCAAATTAAACATTGCAACCATTCTTTGGGTATATCAAATTTAGGCTAAGAATCAGATAAAAAAAAGAATTGTTGAGCAGTACACATATAGTTTCATTATTTAAAAATATGCAATTATAATTGAATAAGGCTGAAATAAAATTGTAATAAAATACTGGAATTTTAAAAATCAAGGTTATTATCTCCCTTGTGTGTTAGATAGACATGTGTTTTTGGCAACTACCTTGAAATTTTGCCCAGGCCCTGTTTCAGCCATCCTTATCTATGTTTCATACTGAGAAATAAAAAAAAAAGAGGCAAATACCAGTCTGCTGAGGCAGGAATAAATGCATTGTGTACCTTTATAGTCCATTCATCTGTTGCAAAGAATTCTGGCAGTTCACCAGTTTGTAGTGAAAAAGATTTATTTTCAGTAGTGAAATTACTTCTTTTAGACTCTTTCTACTAGCAGGCTCTCTTTTCAGACAAATAGCAAAATTAAACAAAACAAAACAAAATAAGGGCTTTGAGAAAAGGAAATGAATTGATTTTATAAAATAACATATTTTGCAGCAACTTGTTCTCATAAAGTGACTTATTTATGAGTGAGATAATTTAGATTAATTTGAAAAGCTTGGAAAAGGAAAACTGGAATATTGAAAATATTTCAAAAAGTTTTATTTAAAAGTAATAATAAGCCCAGACAGAATTGCTCAGTTGGTTGAGCTTTGTCCTGTGCACCAAAGGGTCGCTCCCTTGATTCTCGGTCATAGCACATACCTGGGTTTCAGGTTTGGTTCTAGTTAGGGCAAGAATAGAAGGCAACCAATTGATGTTTCTCTCTCATATTGGTGTTTCTCTCTCTTTTTACCCCTTGCTTTCTCTCTAAAATCAATAAAAATATTTTTTATTTTAAATATATTTTTATTGACTTCAGAGAGGAAGGGAGAGGAAGAGATAGGCACATCTATGATGAGAATAATTGATCCTGTGCTTTCTACATGCCCCATACTGGGAACTGAGTCTGCAAACCAGGCATGTGCCCTGACTGGGAATTGAACCATGATGTGCTGGTTTATAGGTCAATAATCAACCACTGAGCCATGCTGGCCAAGCCAATAAAAAATATTTTTAGAAAGCTAATAGTAAGTTAAATATTGAAAATGTATTTAAAGTATATACAGGTTCTGTCCAGGCAGCTCAGTTGGTTGGAGGGTTGTTCTGATGCACCAAGATGGTAGTTCAATCTCTGTTCAGGGCATAATGGAGGGGGATGGAGAGGTTGATCAATGAATGCACAGATAGGAGGAGCAACAGATCAATCTCCCTTTATTTCTCTCTTCTCTCTTTCTCTTTCTCTCTCTCTCTCAAATCGATCAATCAATAAAAAATAAAGTATATATAATCTCATATATATAGACACACACATATATACTATGCATGTACACATATATACTATGCTTGTAATGTATACATAGTCTTATATATTTTGACTGAATAGTGATCATTTTAACAACTATTATTACAAATTCCAGAAAAACAATCACTTGTATTTATTTACATATTTTAATTTTTACCTGAGGATAGGTTTTTATTGATTTTTACAGAGAGAGAGAAACATCAATGAGAGAGAGAAACTTACATCAATCGCCTCTCATAGTTGCCTGAATGGGGATGAACTGCAACTTAGGTATGTGCCCTGATCAGGAATCAAACTCTACATCAAGCATGTCAAATTCACAGTCCATGGGCTACATGCAGCTCACATTGTGAATATTTTTGTACCCAAACCAATATAATGGTATGTAAGAAACATTTTTAATAAAATTTTTAACTTAATTTTTACAATATCCTTTTATACATAATTGTAATTTTTTATTTTTCATAACACTGCCCCCACAAAATCACATAGCCCTGCACACACATAGGCCACAGTGGGACCCCAGACCCCACGACACACCCAGCTGCACCTCATAAGTGATGGGTCATTTGGTCATTATGACATAAGGGCCGACTGGGCTTTTATAATATAGTTTTTTTTATTGTCTAAGGTTTTACATAAGTCTCCTTTTTCCCCAATTTATATCCCTACCCTCCCCCATAACCATTCCCATCCCAGGGAAGCTCCCACTGCCCCAGTGTCTGTGTCCATTGATTATGCTAATATGCATGTTTACAAGTCCTTTGGTTACTCTCTAACACTGCCCTCCCCTGCCATTTGTCTATGAATTTATTCTTGCTCATCAAATTATGTTGATTGTTATATACCACATATGAATGAGATAATGTGATATTTATCTTTCTCCAACTGACTTATTTCACTTAATATAATTCTCTCCAGTTTCATCCATACTGTTGCAAATGGTAAAAGTTCCTTCTTTTTTATAATGACATAGTATTCCATTGTGTAAATCTACCAACGTTTTTTAAACCAGTCATATGTTAATGGGCACTTAGGCTGTTTCCAAATCTTAGCTGTTATAAATTGTGGTGCTATGAACATAGGAGTGCATATATCCTTTCTGATTGGTGTTTTTAGATGCTCGGAATATAGTCCTAGAAGTAGGATTACTGAGTCAAATGGGAGTTCCATTTTTCAGTTTTTGAGGAAACTCCATACTATATTCCACAGTGGCTGCACCAGTCTGCATTCCCACCAGCAGTGCAAGAAGGTTCCTTTTTCTTCACCTCTTCGCTAGTACTTGTCCTTTGTTGATTTGTTGATGATAGCCATTCTGACAGGTGTGAGATGGTATCTCATTGTTTTGATTTTCATCTCTCAGATGATTAGTGACTTTGAGCATGTTTTCATATGTCTCTTGGCTTTCTGTATGTACCCTTTATAAAAGTGTCTATTTAGATCCTTTGTCCATTTTTTGATTGGATCATTTGTCTTCCTTTTGTTAAGTAGTATGAGTTTTCTGTAAATTTTGGATATTACACCCTTATAGTATATAACATTGGCTTATATACTGAGTGGCCAGATTATTATGACCACCCCATCAGTACTTCGTTGGGCCACCTTTTGCCTTCAATACTTCAATGATTCTTCTTGGTATTGACTCCAAGAAATGTTGAAAGGTGATGAGAGGAATATAACACCATGCCTAAAGAATAGCACTGTCCATTTCTGTGAGATTTGATGGTTGTGGAACCAGCTGCCTGATGGCTCTTTTAACTTCGTCTCACAAATGCTCAAATGAATTGAGATCTGGTGATTGTGGAGGTCACCTAAGCAAAGTGAAGTCTCCCTCATGCTCTTGAAACCACTCCTGCACAATACAAGCATCGTGACATGGCACATTGTCTTGTTGAAAGAAGCCATCTCTGTTGGGATACACCATCAATGTGATAGGATGAACTTGATCAGCAACAATACTTATGTATGTTGTGCTATTCAGATGTTGTTCCACATGAATTAAAGGGCCTAAATCATGCCAGGAAAACATGTCCAGACCAGAACACTGCCCCCACCAGCTTGAAGAGTTGTACTCATGTATGTGGGGTGCATGTTTTCATGCTGTTTCAGTGATATTCTAACTCTGCCATTTGCATGATGCATCTGGAAACATGATTAATCAGACCACATGACTTTTCCAATACTCAACTGTCTAATCTTTGTGTTCCTGGTTGAACTGGAAACGTTTTATCTTGGTAACTGCAGACAGCAAATGTGTTCAAAGAGGCCTTTGGCTTCCATATCCTGTACAGGCTAATTTGCCTATAAATGTCAGTTGGTCATAATAATCTGGCCACTCAATGTATGTTCTCCCATGCAGTTGGCTTTCTTGGTGATTTGTTGATGATTTCTTTTGCTGTGCAGAAGCTTTTTATTTTGAGGTAGTCCCATTTGCTTATTTTCTCTTTAGTCTTCATTGCTCTAAGAAGATTATTCTGTAAAGATATTGCTATGTCATATTCCTTCTATTTAGCTGCCTATGAAGTCTTGAAGGAATTTTATGGTTTCCATCTTACATATAAGTTCTTTATCCATTTTGAGTTAGTTTTTGTGTATAGTGTAAGTTAGTGATCTAGTTTCTTTCTTCTTCTTCTCCTTCTTCTTCTCCTTCTTCTTCTTCTTCTTCTTCTTCTTCTTCTTCTTCTTCTTCTTCT
>JAAGEH010000286.1:40517764-40546070 GCA_011751065.1 Lasiurus cinereus | reverse complement strand
TTTTGCATGTATATGACCAAATTTCCCAGCACCATTTATTGAAGAGACTGTCTTGACTCCATTGTATGCTCTTGCCCCTTTATCAAATATTAAATGAGCATAATGGGTTGAGTTGATTTCTGGTTTTTCTGTTCTGTTCCATTGCTCTATATTGGTTCTTGTGGCAGTACCAGGCAATTTTAGGAACCATGGCTTGGAAATAGAGCTTCATATTTGGTATTGTTATCCCTTCAAATTTGTCCTTCTTTCTCAGGATTGCTAGGGCTATTTGGGATCTTTTCTTTTATTATTATTCCTGATGAATTTTTGGAGACTTTGATCTAGATGTTTGAAATATACAATTGATATTTTAATGGGAATTGCATTGAACTTATTGATTGTTCTGGATAGTATGGATATTTTTTAATTAATTTTTTATACATATCTCCCCATTGCCCTCCCTCCCTCCCAGGCATACCCCAACCCCCCAGTGTCTATGTTGATTGGTTATGTTTATATGCATGCCAACACGTCCTTTGATTGATCTCTTATCTACCTCACCATCTCTTATCTACCTCACCTGCTGTAATTTCACAGTCTGTTTGAAGCTTTACTATCTCTGTATCTATCCTTTTGTTCATCAGTTTATAATGTTCTTTATTATCCCCCAATGAGTGCGATCATGTGATGCTTCTCCTTCATTGACTGGCTTATTTCACTAAGCATAAGGCTCTCCAGTTCCAACCAGGTTGCTGCAAATGGTAAGAATTCCTTCTTTTTAATGGCAGCATAGAATTCCAGTGTGTAGATGTGCCACAGTTTTCTGATCCACTCATCTGCTGACGGGCTCCTAGGCTGTGTCTAAATTGTAGCTATTGTAAATTGTGCTGCTATGAACATAGGGGTGCATAAATCCTTTCTGATTGGTGTTTGTAATTCCTTAGGATAAATTCCTAAGAGTGGTATTACAGGGTCAAATGGGAGATCCATTTTTAGTTTTTTGAGGAAACTCCACTGTTCTCCACAGTGGCTGCACCAGTCTGCATTCCCACCAACAGTGCACAAGGGTTCCTTTTTCTCCGCATCCTCGCCAACACTTGTCGTTTGTTGATTTGTTGATGATTGCCATTCTGACAGGTGTAAGATGGTATCGCATTGTCGTTTTGATTTGCATCTCTCAGATGGTTAATGACTTTGAACATGTTTTCATGTGTCTCTTGGCCTTCCTTCTGTCATCTTTTGAAAAGGTTCTATTTAGGTCCATTGCCCATTTTTTTATTGGATACTTCATCTTCCTTTTATTAAGTTGTATAAGTTGGCTGTAGATGTTGGAGATTAAACCTTAATCAGTGATAACATTTGCAAATAAGTTCTCCCATACAGTGATCTTTCTTGTTGTTTTGTTGATGATTTCTTTAGCTGTGCAAAAGCTTTTTATTTTTATGTAGTCCCATTTGTTTATTTTTTCTTTAGCTTCCATTGCCTTTGGAGCAGTATCAGTGAAGAAGTTCTTTTGGCATATATCTGAGATTGTGCTGCCTGTGGATACCTCTAGTATTCTTATGGTTTCCTTTCTAATGTTTAAGTCCTGTATCCGTTTTGAGTTTATTTTTGTACTTGGTGTAAGTTGGTGGTTCAGTTTCAATTTTCTGCATGTATCTGTCCAATTTTCCCAACACCATTTATTGAAGAGGCTATCTTAGCTCCATTGAATGTTCATGCCTCCTTTGTCAAATATTAATTGAGCATAGTGGTTTGGGTGGATATCTGGGTTCTCTATTCTATTCCATTGGTCTATATGTCTGTTCTTGTGCCAGTACCAGGCTGTTTTGAGAACAGGTGCTTTGTAGTAGAGCTTGAAGTCTGGTATTGAGACCCACCTACTTTATTCTTCCTTCTCAGAATTGCTGTTGCTATCCGTGGTCTTTTTTTGTTCCAGATGAATCTATGAAGAATTCTTTCTAGGTCTGTGAAATATGTCGTTGGTATTTTAATGGGTAGTGCATTGAATCTGTAGATTGCTTTGGGTAGTATGGACATTTTAATGATGTTGATTCTCCCAATCCATGAACATGGTATGCTCTTCCATCTGTTAACATCTTCCTCTATCTCTTTTTTCAGTGTCCTGTAGTTTTCTGCATAAAGGTGTTTAGTTAGATTTATTCCTAGGTATCTTAATTTTTTTGGTGCGATGGTAAATGGGATTGCTTTTTTAGTTTATCTTTCTATAATTTCACTATTAGTGTATAGAAATGCCACAGACTTCTTAGCATTAATTTTGTATCCTGCTACATTGCCAAATTCATTAATTAAGTCAATAAGGTTTGGAATGGAGTCCTTTGGGTTTTTTATGTACAATATCATGTCATCTGCAAATAAGGACAGCTTTACTTTTTCTTTTCCAATTTGGATGCCTTTTATTTATTCTTGTTGTCTAATTGCAATGGCTAATACTTCGAACCGGAGAGGTGAGAGTGGGCATCTCTGTCTTGTTCCTGTTCTTAGGGGAAATGGTTTTAATTTTTTCCCATTGAGTATGACGTTATCTGTGGGTTTATCATACATGGCTTTTATGATGTTGAGGTATGATCCTTCTATTTCCACTTTCCTGAGAGTTTTCATCAAGAAAGTGTGTTGGATTTTGTAAAATGCTTTTTCTGAATCAATTGATATGACTATGTGATTTTTATCTCTCAATTTGTTTATGTGATGTATCACATTTATTGATTTGCGTATATTGTACCATCCCTGCATTCCTGGGATGAATCCTGCTTGGTCATGGTGTATGATCTTTCTGATGTACTGCTGGATCCGGTTCGCTAGAATTTTGTTGAGGATTTTGGTATCTATGTTCATGAGAGTTATTGGCCTATAATTCTCTTTCATTGTGTTGTCTTTATCTCATTTTGGTATTAGGGTGATGCTGGCTTCATAGAAGGTGTTTGGAAGTGTTCTTTTTTCTTGAATATTTTTGAATAGTCTGAGGAGGATAGGTTTTAATTCTTCCTTGAATGTTTGGTAAAACTCTCCTGTGTAGCCATCTGGACCTGGGCTTTTATTTGCTGGAAGCTTTTTGATTACTGCTTCAATTTCTTCCATAGTTATTGGACTATTGAGATGTTTGGTTTCCTCCTTGAGTTTTGGAAGGTTATATTTTTCTAGGAAAATGTCCAGTTCTTGCAGGTTGTCCAATTTGTTGGAATAGAGTTGTTCATAGTATTTTTTAACAATCCTTTGTATTTCCACAGGGTCTGTTGTTATTTCTCCTCTTTCATTCTGATTTTGTTTATTTGGGTCTTCTCTCTTTGCTTCTTGGTGAGCCTGGCTAGGGGTCCATCAATCTTTTTTATCCTTTCAAAGAAACAGCTCTTTGTTTTGTTGATCTTTTGAATTGTTTCTTTGGTCTCCAAGTTTTTTATCTCTGCTCTGATCTTCACTATTTCCTTCCTTCTGAGTACACTGGGCTTTTCCTGTTGCTCTTGTTCTAGTTCTTTGAGTTGTAGGTTTAGGTAATTTATTACCATTGATTCCTGTTTTTTGCAGTAGGCTTGTAGGGATATGAACTTCCCTCTCAAGACTGCTTTCACTGTGTCCCATAAATTTTGTATTCTTGTGTTGTCATTGTCATTTGTTGCCATGATGTTTTTTATATCTTCCTTGATCTCACTGGTTACCCAGTCGTTGTTTAATAGCATGCTCTTTAGTCTCCATGTGTTTGATTTCTTTCCATTGTTTTTATTATAGTTGATTTCCAGTTTTATGCCACTGTGGTCTGAGAAAATGCTTGATATGATTTCTATCATCTTGAATTTGAAGAGACTTTTCTTATGACCCAACATATGATCTATCTTTGAAAATGACCCATGTGCACTGGAGAAGAATGTATATTCTGTGGCTTTGGGATGAAATGTTCTGAAGATGTCAATTAATTCCATCTGGTCTAGTGTGTCATTTAGGATTAATGTTTCTTAGCTGACTTTTTGTTTAGAGGATTTGTCCAGTGGTGACAGTGGGGTATTAAAGTCTCCTACTATGATTGTATTGCTGTCAATCTTTCCATTAATATCCTCCAAGAGTTTTTTTATGTATTTAGGTGCTCCTATATTGGGAGCATATATGTTTACCAGAGTTATTGCTTCTTGTTGGATTGTTCCCTTTAGTATTATGAAGTGGCCTTCTTTATCTCTTTTTATGTCCTTCACTTTGAGATCTAATTTGTCAGATATAAGTATTGCTACCCCAGCTTTTTTTTTCATTTCCATTTGCCTGAAATACCATGTTTCATCCCTTCACCCTCAATCTGTGTGCATCTCTTTTCCTAAAGTGGGTTTCTTGCAGACAGCAGATATATGGATCCTGTTTTCTTTTCCAATTGATTACCCTATGTCTTTTCATTGGAGCATTTAATACATTTACATTTAAAGTTATTATTGATAAGTACTTATCTGTTGCCATTTTTAGTCCTTACTCCCTAGTTCCTTTTTCGCTTTTCTTTCTTTTTATTACAGCAGACCTTTTAACATTTCTTGCATTGCTGGTTTGGTGGTAATATATTCCCTTAGTCCTTTTTTGTCTGTGAAGCTTCTGATTTCACCTTCAATTTTGATTGAGAGTCTTGCAGGGTACAGTATTCTTGGATTCAGAGCCTTCCTTTGCATGAATTTGTATATTTCATTCCATTCCCTTCTGGCCTGACGAATTTCTGTGTCAGTTTGCCTCTGTGTCAGTTTGTTGGGGTTCATTTTGCTTGGGACTCTGTGAGCTTCTTGGATTTGTGTGGGTTTTTTTTTTTCTATATTGGGGAAATTTTCTGTCATTATTTCTTCAAACACGTTCTCTAATCCTTGTTCAGTTTCCACTTTTTCTGGGACCCCAATTATGCGGATGTTGTTTTGTTTCATGTTATCCCAAAGTTCCTTTAGACTCTCTTCTTCCTTTTTAACTTTTTTTTCTAGAAGCTGCTGAACTTGGGTATTTTTTCCTACCGTGTCTTCTAGCTCACTGATGCAGTCCTCTGCTTCTTCTAGTCTACTTTTGATGCTTTCTATTGAGTTCTTTATAGCAGTGATGTCACTTTTCATTTCTTCTTGATTATTCTGCATTTGTTCTTGCTGCTTCTTCACCTCCTCTACATTCTTCTTCATTTCCTCTTGGCTCTTACTCATATTGTCAAATTTGTCTTCCATACTTTTCAACCACATTATGATCATTTTCCTGAACTCTTTCTCTGGTAGGCTTTTTTCTGGTTCTATTTCATTTACTTCCTTTTCTGGTGCAACTTGCCTTTCTGTCTTATGTGGGCTGTTTCTTTTTCAGCCCATGGTCTTTCTTCTCCGGGTGTCTGGTTATGTAATTCTCTCTCCTACATTGATTGAGAGGCACAAACTAGAACACGACCAGGTACAGCACACAAGGCACTGAGTAGGAATGTATTCAAGATGTTAATAATCACAAATAAGGTGACCACCAATGAAGGACAAATTAGGGGTAAATAGAGAAAGAAGAAGAGGAAAATGAGGAAAGAAGAAAAGAAAGAAATGCCAAAATCAAATTGGGCGAGTGAGAAAAAAAAAGATAAATAAATGAACAATAAAATAAAATAAAATAATTAAATAAAAAGGAGAAGAAGGAGTAGGAAAGAGGAAGAGAAAAAAGTCAGAGAGAAAGGAAAGTGTATAAGAGAAAAAAGAGGAACAAAATATAGATGTCAGGAGAAAACTCCAATTCAACAGTCACTAATGCCAATAAAGGCCAGCAACCAGTACCTAGAGATTAAGGCAAATTGCAAATAGCAACTGGTATCGAGGGAGGTGTGGGAAGAGGGAGGTAGAAAACAAAGCAAGCAAAAACCAAAATAAAACAAATAGAATAAACCAAAACAATCTCACAAAAAAATTTCATAAAATCAATATAATCACTTTTCAGGCAAATAGCAACAAAAGGACATAGAGAAAAAACAACTTTTTGGCTAGTGAAGACAAGAAGAGAGAGGTTTGTGTGGACATGTAGTAGGGGATTTGAAATTAGGTATATAAATGGGGTGAAATTTTAACCAGGTAAAGAGAAAAATAGGGAGAATCTAAAGTTGGAAAAGGAAAAGAAAAACAAGACAACAAATTAGGGAAAGTTAGGAGGAAAGTGTTGGCATAAAGGTAGAGTTGAGTTGGAGTAAAATTATGCTAAAGGAAAGATGAATATAGAATGTAGAACTCTAATCCTGAAATAAAATAAAGAGAAAACAAAATGACACTTGTGTTTTTTTTTCCCCAAAATGGTTAGAAACTAGTAGTAATTAATAATACTAGTTTAAAACAACAATGTAATAATTATAAAGGTAAAATCAATTGAGGTGGAAATAAAAAAAATATTCTTTTAATTTAAATATGTGAAAATGAAAAATACAAAATAAAAAAGAAAAAAAAAGAAAATAGGAAAAATTAAAAAAAAGAAGAAAAATAGAATGGTCCTTCACTTCCACTATTATTCTGCTTGGCACTCCTGTTTCCCAGCAGGGAAGGCACTGCAGCTCCCTGTGTTCCCCTCTTGGTGTTTTAATCTCTTTATTCTTTTGTGGTTATGTGAGAGTCAATTTGTGTGTCATCCACAGGGTGGCAGTGTTTCGGAAGTGATCTCTGAGACAAAGCACAGGACCTCTCTAGGCTGTGCTCAGATCGCGCCTCTCTGTGGTTCCCAAAGTCAGTCCGTGGGGGGTTTGTAGCCGGGACACTGCAGTAACTCCCAGGCTGTCCCTCTGCCCCAGAAAAAACAAACAAACAAACAAACAAACAAAAAAAAACGAGTCGTTTTCCAGAGCTCTCCTCTGTCAACAGCTCAGAGGGTTTACCTTCACACTCAGGGACCACGCCCTGACCACCTCTGCGGACCTCTCCAGAGGCAGCTTTCCCGCAGCCCAGCTCCCACAGTGTGCGCGTCTCTGTTTTGCGAGGGTAGGAGACCTCACCCTGACCCAGGTGAAATCTGACCCTTCTGCAGACCACGTGGATCTCTGAATTCGCCTTCTTTGTGTCTGTGCTGCCTGGGAAGCCGTGCCTTGGGTCCCTGGCTGCTCTGTGGGTGCCTCCGTCAGCCGCAGCTTTCAGATCTCAGCAGACATCTACCTCCCCCTTATCTCAGGCGCAATCTGACCTGTCCGTGTGCTCTGTGGATCTCTGGTTCCACCGTGTGTCTGCGCCGATTGGAGAGCAGAGTTCTGGGTCCCCGGTCCCTGGCTGCTCGATGGGTGCCCAGCCGAAGGCTTCAGACCGCCGCAGACATCCACCTCCCACTGCAAGATGGCTCAGGCTCTGCGTTCGTGCTGGTGGCTCTGGCCAGCAAAAGCCCCGTGGCAGTGGGGCTGCCTGGCCTGGAGAGCCCCTTCCAGCAGTTCTCCACCTTCTCCTGGAGGACAACTGACTCCTAGCTTGCCAAAAAACACTCCCAATGCGACTCTCAGCCGCTCTCTCTCCTTCTGCCCAGCGACAAAACTCCAGAGGCATCCGTCTACTCCGCCGTCATTTTCTCCCTCTCTAGTATGGATATTTTAATGATGTTGATTATACCAACCCATGAACAAGATATGTCCTTCCATTTGTTTATGTCTTCCTATATCTTTTTTTTCCCAATGTTCTATAGTTTTATAAGTACATATCTTTTATGTCCTTAGTTAAGTTTATCCCTAGGTATTTTAAATTTTTTTGTGCAATGGTAAATGGGATTTTTTTTTCTTTTCATTTCTCTTTCTGTGAGTTCATTAGTGGTGTATAAAAAGGCCATATATTTCTTGGTGTTAATTTTGTAACCTGCTACATTGCTGAGTTAGTTTATTAAGTCTAATAATTTTTTGATGGAATATTTGGGGTTTTCTATGTATAGTAACACGTCATATCTTAATAAGGACAGTTTTACTTCTTCTTTTGCAATTTGGATGCCTTTTATTTTTTCTTCTTGTCTAATTGCAATGGCTAGTACTTCTAGGACTATATGAAACAGGAGTGGTGAAAGTGGGCATCCCTCTCTTGTTCCCTGTTTTTAGAGGAAATGATTTGTTTTTGCCCATTGAATATGATGTTGGCTGTAGGTTTGTCATATAAGGCTTTTATTGTGTTGAAGTATGATTCCTCTATTCCTACTTTGGTTAGGGTTTTTACCAAGAAAGGATGTTGAATTTTGTCAAATGCTTTTTTTGCATTGATTGATATGATTATGTTCTCTTAGTGTATTTTGTTTATGTGATGTATCACCTTTATTGATTTGTGGGTTTTGTACCATCCTTACATCCTTACATCCCCAGAATAAATCCCTCTTGCTCATGGTATATGGTCTTTCTAAATTAATTCTGAGTCAAATTTGTTAGAATTTGTTGAGGATTTTAGCATCTATGTTCATCATGGATATTGGCCTCCAGTTCTCTTTTTTTGTGGTGTCTTTATCTGGTTTTGAGATTGGGATAATTCTAGTTTCATAGAGCTTGTAAGTATTCTTTCCTCTTGAATTTTTTGGAATAATATGAGGAGAATAGGTTTGAATGCTTGGTAGAACTATTCTGTAAAGCCATCCAGACAAGGGGCTTTTGTTTGCTGGACTTTTGATTGCTGCTTCAATTTTTTTGTTAGTTGTCAGCCTATTCAGGGATCTTGATTCTTCCTGATTAAGTTTTGGGAACTTGTATTTTTTCTAAGAATAAGACCATTTTACCTCGGTTGTCCATTTTTTTTTTTTTTTAGAATAGAGTTGTTCACAGTATTTTTTCATAATTGTTTGTATTTCCTTGGGGTCGATTGTTACTTCACCTCTTTCATTTCTGATTTTGTTTATTTGGGTCCTCTCTCTGTGCTTCTTGGTGAGCCTTACAAGAGGTTCATCAGTGTTGTTTATCCTTTCAGAGAGACAGCTTTTAGTTTTGTTGATCTTTTGTCCTTTTGTTTGTTTTTGGTGTGTTTTTTTATATGACTGTATATTGTTTATATCTGCTATGTCATTGTTATTTTCTTTCTTCTGCTTACACTGGACTTTTCTTGTTGTTTTCTTTCTAATTCTGAGTTGTAGGGTAGGTAATTTATTACCATTGGTTCTTGTTTTATTGCTGTAGGCTTTTGAGCTATGAACTTCCCTATCAAGACTGCTTTCATTGTGTCCCATAGATTTTAGATTGTTGTATTTTCATTGTGTTTGTTCCCATGATGCTTTTGACTTCTTCTTTGATCTTTCCAGTAATTCAAACATTGTTTAATAGCGTGTTATTTGATAATTTTATTGTTTTTATTATAGTTGATTTCTAATGTTATGCATTGTGATCTGAGAAGATGATTGATATCTTCTTAAGTTTGAAGAGACTTTGCCTGTGTACCAATATGTGGTCTATCTTTGAAAATGTCCTGTGTTCACTTGAGAAGAATGTATATTCTGTGGCTTTGGGGTGAGGTGTTCAGAAGATGTAAATGAATTCTATCTGTGCTAGTGAGTTATTTAAGATGGATGTTTCTTTTCTGATTTTTTGTTTAGAGGATTTCTCCAGTGTTGATAGTTGGATATTAATGTTCCCTACTCTTACTATATTGCTGTCAATATCTTTCTTGATATTCTCCAGAAGTTTTTTATATATTTGGGTGCTCCTGTATTGGGTGCATATATGTTTACTAGAGTTATATCTTCTTGTTGAATTTCTCCCTTTAGTATTATGAAGTAGTCTTCCATATCTCTTATTATGGCCTTCACTTTATATATATATGTGCATATATATCTATATCTATATCTATATATATATTATTGATTTTTCACAGAGAGGAAGGGAGAGGGATAGAAACTTAGAAACATCGATGAGAGAGAGACATCAATCACATCAATCAGCCGCCTCCTGCATGCCCCCTACTGGGGATGTGCTCACAACTAATGTACGTGCCCTTGACCAGAATCAAACCTGGGACCCTTCAGTCTGCAGGCCAATGCTCCAATGCTCTATCCACTGAGCCAAACTGGTTTTGGCTATGGCCTTCACTTTGAGGTCTAATTTATCAGATATAAGTATTGCTACCCCAGCTTTTATTTTTTTTCCATATCTATTCACTTGAAAAACCTTTCTTCATCCCTTCACCATCGGTCTTGTGAGTCCTTTTTCCTGAGTTGGTTGTCTTGTAGACAGCAGATATATGATCATGTTTTCTTGTCCACTCAGCTACCCTATGTCTTTTGATTGGAACATTTAATCTATTTACATTAAATCTTATTATTGATAGGTACTTGTTTGTTGCATTTTTATTCTTTATGCCTGTGTTCCTTCTTTTCTTCCTCTTTCTTCTTTTTAAAGCAAACCCTTTAACATTTACAGCATTGCTGGTTTGGTAGTAGTAAACTCCCCTAGTCCTTTTTTGTCTGTGTAGCTCCAGATTTCATTCTCAACTTTGATTGATAGGCTTTCTGGGTACAGTATTCTTGGATTCAGACCTTTGCTTTGAATGACTTTGTATATTTCATTCCATTCCATTCTGGCCTGATCTGTTTCTGTTGAGAAATCAGTTGATAGTCTGGTGGAAGATCCCTTGTAGATAACTTTCTGTCTCTCTCTCTCAGCCTTTAAGATTCTTACTTTATTTTTGGTGTTTTCCAATTTTATTATAATGTGCATGGTGTTGGTTTTGGGAGTTCATCTTATTTGGGACTCTGTGAGCTTCTTGGCCTTGTATGAGTTTTTTCTTCCCAATATCAGGGAAATTTTCTGTCATAATTTTTTCTAACAGGTTTTCTATTCCTTGCTCAGTTTCCTCTCTTTCTGCCATTTCTATTATGTGGATGTTGTTTTGTTTTGTGTTGTTCCAAAGTTCCCTTAGGCTCTCCTTCTGTTTTTTAAGTTTTTGTTTTTTGTTTTTTTCTAGTTGCTGTTCTGCTTTGGTATTTTTCCTACCTTGTCTTCTAACTCACTGATGCAGTCATCTGCTTCTTCTAGTCTTTGTCTTTGGTGTTTGCCAATTTAATTATAATGTGCCTTGGTGTTGGTCTATTGAGGTTCATTTTGCTTGGGACTCTGTGAGCTTCTTGGATTTGTGTGGGTTTTTTTCCCTATATCAGGGCAGTTTTCTGTCATTATTTCTTCAAATAGGTTTTCTCTTCCTTGCTCAGTTTCCTCTCCATCTGCAATTCCTATTATGAAGATGTCTTTTTGTTTAGTGTTGTCCCTAAGTTCCCTTAGGCTCTCCTTGTACTTTTTATTTTTTATTTTTCCTAGAAGCTGCTCTACTTGGGTATTTTTTCCTACCTTGTCTTCTAGGTCACTGATGTGGTTCTCTACTTCTTATAGTCTACTTTTGACACTTTCTATTGAGTTCTTTAAAGCAGTGATGTCATTTTTCATTTCTTTTTGGTTCTACTTCATTTCCTCTTATTTCTTACTCATATTGTCAAATTTGTCTTCCATTCTTTTCAGCCATCTTATAACCATTTCTCTGAATTATTTATCTGGCAGGTTGCTTGTCTCCATTTTGTTTACTTCCTTTTCTGGTGATGCCTGCTTTTCTTTCATATGCTGGCTGTTTCTTTGTCTCCCCTTAATTGCTCCTCTCAGGAGTCTGGTTATGTATCTCTCTCTCCTGCATTGACTTAAAGGCCCAAAATACAATACAAGAAGACACAACACAGTATTTCTGTATTAATATCTGTGATTAAATGGCCTCTCCATGCAGTAATTAGACTCTTCTTTCCCTGCCACACTTACTACTAGGTTGTAGGGATAGAATGACCCAGAGCTGGTTTCCTGCTCATCTTTCCTTATTCTGATCCCCAGTTTCAACAAAAACAAATTTCCCCTGCAGTCTTGATGAGTGTTTTTAGTTGGAATATCCTATGTACTGGACTTTACTTAAGCAAAAGCAAGGAAGTAGAAAAAGAAAAAGAAAAAGGGAACCCTGCCAACTCATGTCTTTTGCTCCTGGCACTGCACAGCCAGTATAAACCTTCATGCTGCCTTTCTGGGCACAGATTCTCATGGCTGTGAGCTTATATCAAGAGTCCTCCTCTGACAGCAAGGATGTGGATGCCATTCCACTTCCAAGGGCCACACTAACCCCAAGGGTGGAGGGTTTGGTGGAGCACAGTCTCCCTCTGAGACTCTAGATTCCACTGTGGGCATTTCTCTCTCCAGCCTGTATCCCAGATTTCACTTCTCTCTAGGCAATCAACCTATGACCTTTCCATCCACTGATTGCTTCACCAACTGTGTTTAATTCATCAATTCTGGGCAGATATTGTTTGATTCAGCTGTTCCTTCTTTCTGCTCTGTGAAAAGGTACAGGGCCTTTCCACATATTCAGTACCACTTTGTCTTCCCCTGGACAAATTTTTAGGCATCCATGGTCAGAGAGGCTGGAGTCTTGGTTTTTGTGGGTTTGCTGCTGAGTCAGCAGGTCCCAGGGCATTGTGGTTGTAGGGTCCCAGGACATATCTGAGGTCTCCCCTGTTGAAGGTAAGGCTGAGCTTCTGATCACAGCTGCTCTCACCTTCAAAATGGTGTGGTCTCTGTGACAGAGCCACCTGCTCTGGGAAAGATTTCAGCAGCAGTAGAGGCTGATGGCCAGAACAGCATGGTTTGCCAGTCCCCAACAGTCCTATGGAATATAGCTCTCCTTCACTCACAAATACAAACACTCCTCACATGTCCACACACTTTCCTTTTGTTCTCTCACTCACACACTATCTTGCATCCTGCTGTCCCATCATCAGCCATATTAGATGTCTCTATGCATAATTATTATTACAGTGTTTACTAATGACTGATTACTATAATTGTGTTGCATTCATTTACTTTACACACCTTACTCACAGGCACACCATTCCTCCCTAGTAAATACTAGCAGCAGATATTTTAGCAGCCAATTGCTACATCATGTCTTGGACTAACTTGTTTGGTATGTGCAACAGGAAATATTTCACTTTTGGAAAACAAGAAAAAATAGTTTTATTTGTGTTACGCTTATTGATTTGCACAGTTATTCAGTGTCTGATAAGTTAATGTGCAAGAAAAAATATTAGTTTTTATTAAAATGTTGTAAGTTTATGTTAACAATGACTCATTTATTTCAGCCCTTTGTATTCAGCAAGTCTCTATCAAAATAAACCTACGTTTCTATGAAAAAGGAAGCTTTTGTTTTTTTGTGGCCCACATAAACTTCCAAGGTGATGCTTTTTAAAAACTGTGTTTGTTACACTACGATCTTTATCCTTTTCTTCTGGAGAAAGTTAGCCAGAAGATGTTGAGTCCTCAGTGGCAGCAGACAAAGATACAGTTGCTTGAATCCATGGAAACTTAAGTGGTGGGAAACTGCCCACAAACCAGTAACAAGGATGTATTGGTAACAAAAGCTAAAATAATTCCAACATGATAAAGCTACAAGCTCAAACTTTTAACTATTAATTGTTTATTTTAAAGACTTTTTTTTTTTTAAATCAAGAAATCAATAGAACCAACGCAAATATACCAAATAAAGGTATTGGTAGGAAATCTATGTAGTACAGGGTTTTAAAGTGCAATCTAAAGGCAAACTACCTGAGATACAATTTTGGTTATTTTTCCATTTTGACACTTTGACCTTAGACTGGTCATTTAACTTTATCAACAAAACAAACATGATACTAATATTTAAATGAGCTAATTCCAGTTACGCATTTTGAACAGTGTTTTCCAATATGTCATTACACTATAAATATGCTTTGACGAGTTAAATACTATCTGATTGATTTGCAGAACTTTTGATCATTTTCCCTAATTTCTATTAAGTAAAACAATGTTTGCTTCAATTCATCTAAATATAACATTTGACTCAAAGAAAAATAAGCTTTTACTTAAAGATCTATTTTTAGCATCTCCATGGTTTGAGTCAACGCATTAGAAAAACCTATATTCTTAGAAGAGAAAAAGCTTAAACTTCAGTAAGGGAGCTTAAAGTTTGATAGTTTTGTGACCTGAAGGAAATCTTTTGCTGCATTCCATTAAGACTTGCTAAAGTATCATAATTAAAATGCAAAAGGTTAAAGACAAAGAATCTTAAAAGCAGTCAAGAGAAAGGCAGTAAGTTACCTATAAGACAGCTCCCATAAAACTGTCACTGACTCCTCAACAGAAACTTTGAGAAAGGGATTGTTAAGAAATATTTAAAGTGATGAAAAGCAAGGACCTACAACCAAAATTACTCTACCCAGAAAAGCTATCATTTAGAATCTAATGACCGTTAAAGAACTTCTCAGACAAGAAAAAACTAGTTCATCATCACCAAACCAGTATTCCAACAAATGTTAAAACACCTTTAAGAAGAATAAAAATTAAAAAATATCAATAATAAATGGCCATAAAAAAGAAGGAAATCTTTTTGCAACAGTATGAATGGTCTGAAAGGTTATTATACTAAGTGGAATATCCCATCAGAAAAAGACAAATACCATATTATTTCATTTATATGTGTAATCTAAAGGACAATATAGTGTGGCCAGTGTTGTTCAGTGGTTGAACACCAACCTATGAACCAGGAGGTCACAGTTTAATTCCAGGTTAGGGCACATGCCTGGGTTGTGGGCTGATCCCCAGGGTGGGGCATGCAGGAGACAGCCAATCAGTGATTCTCTCTCATCATTGATATTTCTATCTTCTTTCCCTCTTTCTTGCTCTCTGAAATCAATAAAAATGTATTTAAAAAATAAAGAAAAATATAAATGAACAAATAAAACAGAAATGGTCACATAGATACAGAGAACAGTGTGATGGTTGTTAGAGGGGAAGAGTGTTGGAGGACTGAAGAGTGAAAAAGCTGAAGGGAATGAGAAGCAGAGAATGGTAGTTACAACATAGTCACAGGGAGATAAAGTACAGCATAGAAAATATAGTCAATAATATTGTAACAACTATACATATATTGTGCTAGGTGAGTCCTGAAAATATCAGGGGGAAGATTTTATAAAGTATAGGATTGTCTAACCACTCTGCTGTATACCTGAAACTAATCTATATATAAAAAGCCTAAGTGCAGGGCTATCCATCTAATAGCTATGACATGCACTCACCACCAATGGGCAGATGCTCAATGCAGGAGCTATAACCACAGGCATAGAAACATGGAACAGACTGATGAATCTCAGAGGGAATGAGGGAGGAGGGAGGGTAGGAAGTGATTAACCAAAGATCTTACATACGTTCTAGAGACCTGGTGCACAGATTTGTGCATTGGTGGGGTCCCTCAGTCTGGCCTGCTAGGATCAAGTCTAAACAGCTCAACAATATCCTCTGAGGGATCCTAGATTGTGGGAGAGTGCAGGTCAGGCCAAGGGACCCAAAATAATACTAGTACAAAATAATATTAAATGTAAAAAGTAAATAAGAAAAAATTTAAAACAATATACACATATATATGCATACACATGTACACAAACAAGGACTTACTAAAGAAGCTCATCAACTGTCGGTCACTAACCTGATTCTTAAGCCTCCTGTGTAACATCCCTCCTCTTTACCTCTCCACCCCCTCTGATTTTTTGAACTTCAATTCACTTTTATTTATATATTAATACTAGAGGCCAGGTGCACAAAATTAGGCATGGGGGGAGTGGTTATCCCTCAGCCCAGCCTTCACTCTCTCCAATCTGGGACCCCTTGAGGGATGTCCAACTGCCTGCTTAGGCCCAATCTTGGTGGAATCGGATCTAAACGGGCAGTCGGACATCCCTCTCACAATTCAGGACTGCTGGCTCCCAACCGCTCTCCTGTCTGCCTGCCTGATTACCCCTCACTGCTTTTGCCTGCCAGCCTGATCACCCTTTATTCCCCTACCAGCCTGATTGATGCTTAACTGCTCCCCTGTAGGCCCAATTGCCCTTAACCTAACTGCCCTTTCCTGCTGGCCTGGTCACCCCAAACTCCTCTTTCCTGATGACCTGGTCATCCCTAACTATCCTCCCCTGTGGGTCTGGTCCTCCTAACTGCTCTTCCCTGCAGGCCTTGTCCCTCCCTTACAGGCCCAGTCCATCCCAACTGCCCTCCCTTACTGGCATGATCACCTACAACTACCCTCCCCTGACGGCCATGTTGTGGCAGCCTTCTTCTGTCCACAGGAGAACGGCCATCTTTGACCACATGGGGATGGCCATTTTGTGTGTTGGCATGATGGTCAATTTGTATATTACCTCTTTATTATATAGAATGCCATAATTGCAACTTTATATGTTGTATTGTTTTTATTTACCAATGTATTCACTTTTCTGTGGTTTTTGTAACTTCATGTGGAGTTTCTGATGACAATTCTAAAGAGGTATATTTTAAAATATATTTTGTAGACTGATTATTGACTTTAAAGTTTTCCTTTGTTAAAATAGTCATTGTTGTCTCACATTAGAAAAAAAATACATATAAATATATTGGAACCTAAAATATACAATGTAATATATATTTGTTATATATATTACATATGTTGTAACATATAAACTTGATACTAACAAATTTGTTTTTCAGCTATGTTTAGTTTGTATTGAGATCTACATCCTTTTTTTATTACCATCGTATAATAGTAATTGAATATAATTAACTATTCTTTTCTTCAGAAGTGCTTGTTGACTCTTCATAATAACATTCATTATAGAATGTTGCACTCAAAGCAGGCACTGTCTTCATAACATCAAGACAACATTAAACTTTCTTGAAGAAAAAAGGGAGGTACCATATAGCTAAATTTTGTATTGTGGAAACAAGCTTCTGGATTAGAGTTGGAAAAAGTTGGGTTTGAATTCCAAAATTCCTACTTATATACCTTCAGTAAGTTTACTCAACTGACAACTGAGGATAACAATGCCAATCTGTTTGGCTTGTTATATAGGTTTCATGAGATATATTAGTTTAAATGATAATCACTAATATCATCCTTTCTAATAAAAGAGTAATATGCAAATTGAGCATCACTCCAACACACAATATGACTACCCTCATGTAGAAACAAGATGGCCACCCACAAGATGGCCAGCAGGGGAGGGCAGTTGGGAAGGACCAGACCTGAAAGGAAGGCAATTGTGGGCAATTAGGTCAACAAGGGAGGGCAGTTGGGAAGGACCAGGCCTGCAAAGGAGGGCAGTTAGGGGTGACTAGGCCTGCAGGGGAGGGTAGTTATGGGTGAACAGGCTGGCAGGGGAGCAGTTAGACATCAATCAGGCTGGCAAGCAGAATTGGTTAGGGAGCATTCAGGAAGGCAGGCAGGTGAGCAGTTGGGAGCCAGCAGTCCTGGATTGTGAAAAGGATGCCCAACTGCCCATTTAGGCCCAATCCTACTTGGGCAGTTGGACATCTCTTGAGGGGTCTCAGATTGGAGAGATTGCAGGCTGGGCTAAGGGACATACCCTCCCCGACTCCCCCTAAATGAATTTTGTGCACAGGGCCTTTAGTACATATATAAACACCTAAGGAATGAACCATGGTTTGTTTTTGATGAACTGCTTCAATTAGCACATTGGCATTAGGGCTTTTTTCTTTCTCTCATTAGGTCAGAGCCTCTTCCTATTATATCAGAAAATCCCACTGTGACTAGGTCATTATTTAACCAGGACAAAAGTTTGAAAATTATTAGCATGTGGGACTTGGGCCACCACATTTTGCTTTAGAGTGTGGTTTGCTTTAGAGTGGTTTGTTGATGCTAATGTATGACACCCTGTGGTGCTTTTTCCCCTTTACTCTTTTGTAACATTTCACATGTGGAGCTAGAGTGATTAATATTTTATGCATTTGTTCTTATGTGCAGCATGATACTGCAGGTTCCATTCAACTCTGCAGTATCTCTGCTGCCACTGAAAGGTAACTAATAGCTGGAGCTGGGCCCCTTATGGCTCTGGGAGGTCTCCTGCAAAAAAGAAACGGACAATTTCTTGTCACATCATAAATTTATAAGGAGCTAATTAAAGGCTTTCCCTGGCATCTTAAACACATTCAGAGTCCCATATCACAAGGAGTGATTTCTGTTTAATTACCACTGGCTTGTAAAAATTTGCTGCTCAAAGTGTATTTTAATGCAAGGCAGATTATTAGCACAAATGGAAAACTGTTCCTAGAAATTTCCAAAGAATGTAAACTTGAACCGAACTATATGCATATATTTTTCTCTTAATTATTTGTATAAAGAGAGACATATAATTTAATTTTAAAACTTTTTAAACTGTCATAAAAATTTATGGCTTGATCGCATTGAACTATAAAACTGAACATTCATCATGCTTTTTGCATTTTCCTCACCAGTAATCTCTATTAATTTCCTTTTCTTGCTGTTTTAGACAACTTTTAAACATAAATTCACGTTCTAAATTATGCTTCTGGAGGATTTTTTTGTGGATCTGGAGATTTAAAACACATGCTTTGGAAGCATTGGTTTTAATTCTGATTTGGGGCATTGTCAATTGTTATGGATTTTACTGGAAATAGAACATGATAAAAATCAGATTCTAATATGATTCAGGAAAAAAAATGTTTAAAACATCTGTTTAGATTATCTGAAAGCAATTTACTCTGAAGAACTCATGGATTATTCCTGTTAGATAACTTACTTGAGCTAATGTATAGTGGATAATCCATTTAAGTGCTCTTATCAGAAGCCCTGAAGCTGTTTATAGTGATCACAATAGATTACATCTCATCCACTAAAAGTAAGTTATCAAAATTATTAGTAACTATGAGACATGTAAAGTCATTAGATGATATAAACAAGTTTTTTTCAGTACCTGACCATTGATTACTAAGATATAACTGTTTATTTATGTAGCTACTATTGGCAAATTATAATTTACATAATAGCATAAGGTTAAAATATATCTTTATGTGCATTTTAACTTTATTATTCTAATACATACATCTTTACTAAGAGAAAAATACAGAACCTATAAGATTCCATTTTTTTATAAAAAGATGTTAAAAGATAGATATGATTTTTAGAGGTAGTAAAGGATTTTTTGTTTTGTTTTTCTTTTTTATTTAAACCTATTAATTATAATGTAAAATATTTTCCATTTTAGCTAATACAAATTACAGGAAAGTAAATTTTTCAACAATTTAGGCCTTCTTTAAGCTTTACTGAGCAAAATATCTGCTATATTTGGAGATGGAAAACCTAGAACAAATCTCATTTTAAAGTACATTTACTTATAATTAGGAATATTTTTTTCTGTCAACCTTTGTGGCGCAGATGTAGGTACATGAGTTAGGCCTTCATGCATACACACTAGACTGGTTTTCAGAACAATGTAAGAAGCAGATGATGTATGCAATTTTTCTTTTAAACAGTGTCAATGGTCCAGGTGTCCACAGAGGCACATGGTGCTCATGCTAAGTAACATGATTAGGGGTGGCTCAGTTATGCTCCTTCTGGGTGAGATTTGGACATTGATCCTGGCTAAGTAAGTGTTATGCTTGACTCTGTATCCCCCAGACTGTAATGAGCCACCAAACATTTTAAAGTAATTTTGTCTTAAACTGGCAAGATTAGATTTTTTGGTGACCAAAAAGTTTGTATGTAAATTAAGACTGCATCTAAAGGCAAGTAGTTAACCACATGGTGTAACCCATTATAGCTTATGTAGAATGTCACCATCTTTGAAAATATTATACCCACATATCCTCATTAATATTGATTTAAGAATATCCAAATCTGCAGAGAACTTTTATGAGAATATATGTTGCTACAATGAAGACAATTGCCTGAAAGCCAGCTCTCAAATGCTTTCCAGAGTGTCAGTTTTACAGTTTATTTTATGCATTTGGAATTAAAGAAGGAACAACAACAACAAAAAGATTACATGAAGGTGGGACAAACAGGACTGGGATTGGGTTACTAGATGGTAAATAAGATAATGTTCTGGGTGGTTACTCTTATTTCAAAGGTGTGTTAACTCACATATTCAAAAGCAAGGGAGAGGGCTTGCTTAAGCAAAAATATATCTTAGAGTAAAAAAGCTATATGACTGGGGCATGATCACCTACCATGACCTACCGCTTTAGGAATTTATGATCAGCTAAATCTGTGAGGTGACTTTCCATGAAACCCTTTCAATCCACATTAGAAACTGAAGTTCTTTCATCGTATCTGCATTCTCAGTTTCATAATTCTCCTTTCAGAACATCTTAGGCAAGGCTTTCACAAATGATACTGCTACATCTTAGCATGGGTTTTTTTATGACTGGTTATGATTTGGATTGATAGACCAGTCTAGAGAGACCCTGATGGCAGAGGGATTGCAATGGAAAGTAAAATCAGTAAATTAAGGCCATGATGACCCATTTCACTTCCTTCACAATTTTGCTAAAGACTTTTTGTAATCACATAATTTACCATATAGTTTTCTAGGATACACATATATATTTTACTAGTTCTGTTTGTGTCTAAGTTATGTAGCCATTAGAACCAACTCATTTAAGACAATAGATACAAGATGTAATAATTTTTGCTAACATATCTTAATCATATAAACTTTATAACAATCTAGTGAGAGATGGATATTACAATTTGAAAGGAGGGGAACTCAGCATTTAGTAACTTATCAAGTTTTAAGAATTGATAAACACTGGAGCCTAATTCAAACCCATGCCTGTTTGCCTCAAAAACAATGTGTTTCCACTACTAGTATGTCATCTTCTGCAAAGGCATACATCATGATTTTACTATTCAGTATTACCTGGGGTTATTTTGATCAACAAACTTCTTAAGGTACAATAAAGTCAGTAGAAGATAAATTGAATAACTTGAATTCTGGATTGTGAAGACATTTTATAGAGTCTCTAAATGCAAAGATGACCAAACTATTAGCCTAAGGCGATTCTCTTTAATTAGCATTGCTTCTGTGTAATGTCAATTGTTTTCCCTTTTATTCTCAAAAGTATTCTGATTTGCACAAAAATGTGTATGTTCCTTAGGGCTAAATTGTGTACCCAGAATGAGCATAACTAAAATTCATAGGTTGAATTTTCAACTGCCAGCAACTTAGAATGTACTTGTATTTGGAGTTATAGTCTTTAAAGAGGTAAGTTAAAACAAGAGGTGGCTTTCGGAATGGGCCATAATCCAAGATGACTGGTGTCCTCAAAAGAGGAAATTTAGACATATAAAGATAACAAGGATGTGTGTGCACAGACAAAAGGCTACATGAGGACATAGCAAGAAGATAACCATCTACAAATCAAAGAGAGAAGACTCAAAAGAATGCAACCCTGCTGACACTTTGATCTTGGATTTCTAGCCTACAGCTATTTGAGAATTTAAATATTTTTGTGTTCTTCATCCAATCTCTACCATTTTACTATGCACATTTAAGAGTACATACTCTTAAATGATCAATATAGAGATAGAGAAATAGAAATGGAGATACACATGGATGGAAATAATGGTGTGGGTGTTTTTAGTTAATGTTATATTATTGACAGTATTATAGATGTCCTCACTTCCCCCTTCAACTAGCCCCCTTTCCATCCCAGGCCTTTACCACACTATTGTCTGTGCCATGGGCTATGCATACAAGTTATTTATTTATCATGAAGAAACACGATAATGTGTAAAAGTTTCAGGTCTTAAAACATGTGTTTGTATATGACAATTATTATGAACTGATGTTTGAGACTTCATAGAGATGATCTCTATCTCAGCCATGGGTGAATACAGCAAGAAGGCAGCCATACACAAACCAGGAAAAAGTCTCTGTTCTTGGATTTCCCAGACTCTCTAAAGGTGAGACATAAACAATTGTTATTTAAGCCACCTGATTTATGGCATTTTTGTTATAACAAAGCAACTGACTAAGGTGACTATAATAGTTATAAATCACTTATACATGTTTTATTCTATTTTGTAAACTTCTTGCAGAAAATAAGGTCATCACAGTAAACATTGGATTTAAAAATAACCATCTAACACTTTAAGTTAAGGGGGACTATTGCAAATTGTCCATTAAAACAATTCGTTCTTTAGAAATATAGAGTGGATAGGCTTACTCACATTTATGAAAAGTACTAATTTTTAATCTGCCACTTCTGTTTTGTTTATAAGTTCTAGAAAATGCAACCCAAACTAGTTCAAGCAAAAACAAACTACCAAATGCATTGATCATATAGTTGAAAAATCAAGGACTAATTTCCCATTTGACTTATTTAATTCAGAGACATATACTTTCAAATAGATTTGATTCCTTTTGTATTTCAACTCTATTTTTCATAATATTGGCTCATTAATAGACTACAATTGTTTACATGAAGGCTACTGACTTAGTCTGCTCAGACTGCAATAACTGAGTAGCTTAACAAAATACCATAGACTGCATAGTTTAAAAACAGGCATTTATTTTCTCACAATTGTAGAGACTGGAAGATCAAGGTGAAGATCCTTGGTCAGTTTTGGGTGAGAGGGTGAGAGCTCTTTTCCTGGCTTGCAGAGTGCTGCCTGCTGTTTCTGTCCTTACATAGTTTGAAGAAAGAGAATCTTGTTGTCTCTTTCTCTTCTTGTAAGAGCACCAGCCCTATAAGATTAGGGTGTCAACTTTATGATTTCAATTATCCCTTACTACATCTTCACAAATCCTATCTCCAAATTCAATCACTTTGGGGGTCACAGCTTTAACATATAAATTGTGTGGGGGGGTACAAATATTCAGTTTATAAACTATATGGCCCTAGTCTTCATAAATTCATCTTTCTCACAAGCATATGTAACATTCTATTTTAACAATCCAAAGTCTTAATAATCCCCTGGGCCAGTGCTGGGAGTGTCAGCATTTATAATCCCTGAATTATTTTAGGGGTCATTCTTCCTCTTTTCTTGAAGGATAACACAGGTTAGCTGCTTTTTCCATTCCATTTTGTTTTCTCTTTTCCTTCTAGTTCCATTAGGCAGTGCTTCTGCAGGTATGATCCCATTTTTATTCCCGGTTGCATAGTGGCTGATTAAACTCATCCTTCAGACCCATAACTAATTTTCTTCTCAAAAGCTTGTTCAGTTAACTTTTAGTGTTCTCTTCAGAATGGTTTCCTAGCATGTTTGCAATATGGATTGAGAATTTCCCAAATATTCAAGTTCCTATTTCATTTTGCTTAAAAATTCCTTATTTAATTCATTTTTCTCCTTTTGCATTTTACTATACACAGTCAGGAGGATCCAGACTATACTTTCAATAAGTTTCTTAGAAATCTTCTTAGCTAAATATCCAATTTCATGGTCCACAAGTTTTATCTTATGCAAAAGACTAGAACATAATTAAGTCAAGTTCTTTGCTACTTTATAACTAGGATTGCCAGTTTCCACAAAACTGTTTCTCATTTCCACCTGAGACCTCCTCAGAAAATCCTTTGATGTACACATTTCTACCAATTGTTCCCTTCATGGAAATCTTGGGTTTTTTTTAAGCATATACTTCAAGGGTTTTCCAGCTTCTACCCATTACCCATTTTTAAATCCACTTTCCAATGTTTAAGGTATATGTTACAGCATTTCTCAGAACCAAAATCTGTCTTGGTCAGGGTACTCTAGGACAGCGGTTCTCAACCTGTGGGTTGTAACCCCTTTGGGGGTCGAACTATCCTTTCACAGGGGTCGCCTAAGACCATCGGAAAACACATACTGTGTATTTCCCATGGTCTTAGGAACCAACAGACCGCTCCTAGGTGTAGCAAAGTGTAGCAATGTAGTTTACTGTTGTCATATTAAGACTGTTATCCATGCTACACCACGATTCAAGACAAAATTTCATTTATTTGTAATTAGAAATAAATTATTTCACAATATATAATTACATATTGTTTTTGTGATTAATCATTATGCTTTAATGATGTTCAATTTGTAACAATGAAAATACATACTGCATATCAGATATTTACATTACAGTTCATAACAGTAGCAAAATTACAGTTATGAAGTAGCAATGGAAATAATTTTATGGTTGGGGGTCACCACCACATGAGGAGCTATATTAAAGGGTCGTGGCATTAGGAAGGTTGAGAACCACTGCTCTAGAAAAACAAAACCAATAGTAGAGCCTAACAGAAGTTACAATGATGAAGGTAATTTTTATTCAGGAAAATTTCAATAAGGGAAAAGAAACCCTAGTACAAAATTGGGCTTCACTCCAAATTCAGCAGTGATAATAAGGATGTAAGGCAGCATGGTATTGGTAAATGGAGATTGACTAACAGGAGTGACATTAAGTCTGGGAAACTTCTGCCTGAACTTATCTATAATAATAAAAGTGTAATATGCTAATTATACTGGAGGTTCTTCTGGACAATCTTCTGGATGAAGTCGGGGCTGCAAAGAAAGCCAGTGCCAGCAGTTGGGGGAAGGAAGACCTACTCTTGCAAGAATTTCATGTATCAAGCTCTAGTATGCATATAAACACACATACATATACAGGAGAGGGCAAAACTTGGTTTATAGTTGACGTATGAAAAAGTACAATAATTAACAAATAATAATTCAAGAATACAAGGTGTTTTCCATACTTACAAGTGTAAACCTACTTGTGTGTGTGTGTGTTTCTATAGAGAGAAAGATGTACATGTATATCTACACTAATAAAAGAGAAATAAACAAATTGACCATTCTTCTATTATGTCTACCAGCCAATCAAGAGTGAGCATGCAAATTAACCCAACAAAGATGGCGGATTGATTTGCATACATAGGAGCAGAGCAAAGATTGAAGGCTCTGGCTTGAGAAAAGACTGAAGACTGAAGACTGAAGACAACTGAAGACTGAAGACTGAAGAAGCTTGGCTTCTTTGCTGCAGCAAGAGTTGAGAAGCCTAGCCTTGAGGCTTGGCTTCTCTGCTAAGGCTGGGGCGAAGGTCTGGGTCCTGGGTGCAGGAGAAAAATGGTGCCAGCAGCCAGGCAAAGGAAGGCCTATTGCAAGAATTTTCATGTGATGGGCCTCTAGTATAACTATAATTATAGCTATAGATACAGATGTAAGGATTGGTTTGCATGATGATACAGTCACATGGGTGCCCAAGATCTATCTGCAGATAGTAAGCTGGAGACCCAGGAAAGCTTCTGGCACAGTTCCACTGTGGGCACAGGAAAGGCTGATGTTTTCAATTTAGGTCTGAAAGCAGAAAAGAAACCATCTCCCAGCTCAAGGTGAATAGATAAGAGTTCCCTTTTACCCTGGAGACAGTCATCCTTTTATGTTATTCAGGCCCTCAACTGACTGGATGTAGCTCATTCACTTAGGGAGGGCAATCTGCTGTACTCAGTCTATGAAGTCAATGTTAATGTAACCCAGAAACACCCTCATGTATATCCAGAATGATGTTTTAACAAATGTCTAGGTACATCATGACTTAGTCAAGTTGATGTGTAAAATTAACCGTCACAACTGCCAAAACGGTATTTACTGATCACTTAAAACATGTCCTGTGATTCACTCTGGTTAGATCATCTTACATTATGTCACCATCCCTCCTCTAAGCACCACATACTAGGAGAGGGATGTACATGAACCTATTGGCAAATCTGGGTTATGTTTATTTCCTTCAGTCAATCACACTTGTTTGTATCACTCATTTTGATTCTTGACAAGGTCCTCTACTTCATGACTAGGAATTCAGAGCAGTTGGTTGGAAAGCCACTCCAAATTGATGATATTTCCCAAAGAAAATTCAGACACTTTTTACGTAGAAGAAATGGCAGGCAAAGAACACAAGTTGTTTTTCCAAAAGCTGATTATTAAAGTTTGTAATTGGTTACCATGTATATATAAATAAATAAGATGTATCAATTCATAAGAAACCTGAATGTTGTGCTATAGTATACATTATAAATAAATTTAAATCAGCACTAAACAACATCTACCTTAACCATCTATGAGCAAAGAGTCTCTCTAGTTACAATAACTCAGGACTCCAAGAATATGCTTCTCTCCCTTTTCATAGTGTTCCTTCTTTGGGATCATAAGATATTTTTCGGTTATAAATTTATCAATTCTAATAACTACTTCAATGTCTGGATTTGCATATAAGAAAATACCACTGTAGGTTAGGAATTCTGTATCTTTTCTCTGCCTCAACACTCTTGCTAGATATGGTCTACTCTCCTCAGTAAAAATAGCTTAGTTAGATATTAATTCTTATGTGTATATGAAGGAATATGGTACAGAAGCATTTCTAATCAAGTATGGCCAGCAGGACCTGCCTCATTCCAATCCCCAGCAAACCCCTATCTCCTCACCCATGGAAGCTGTAACCAATTATTGACATAAGTTGGTATCAATTCTCTCCCTTTTGGGAAGTAAAATGAAACTCTGAGTCTCCAGTTCTCCACTGGTTTTTTCAGAATTTACCATTGGTTTGAGTTCCAGTTACCTACTAAGATATCTTGCTGAATAGGACACATTTAAGAGGCTCCCTTTTTAATAGTGTCCTCCCAAAGTCATGATCACCTGGAAAGTCAGAATGAGAACTTATTTGGAAATTGGTCTTTGAAGAGATATTTAGTTAAGTATCTTGAGATGAGATTATATATAGACCCAAAATGAGCTAAGAATATTCTTATCAGAGGCCCTAAAAGGCAGAGACAGAGGGAAGAAAGTCATGTGAAGAAGGAGGTGTGGATTGAAGGTATGCTGCCACAAAGCAAGGAATGCCGGGAGTCAACAGAACTGGGAAAAGCAAATGAAGGATTCATCATGGAACCTGGAGCAAATGTGGCCCCACCAACATCTTAATTTTAGAATCTGAACCCCTGAACTGTGAGAAAAAAAATATTTCTATTGTTTTAAACCGCCAAGTTTATGACTATTTGTTATAATACTCCCTAAGAAAACTAGTACATTTCCCATTCCTGCCTTGCCTCACTTCTATATTCCTTATGGAAGTTTCCTGGAACCATGTTCAAAAGAAAAGACTTGCATGTAAATCATTGAGTTAGGGTCTGGTAATCAAATTAAGATATTGACCAAACTATTTTGAAAAATATTGATTTTTCTGAATTTCAATCTGTTGTCCTCCAATTTACTAGGACTGATACAGAATAACAGATAGAACTTTTGCATATCTACACTCACTTTCTGGCATCGATGTGCTGGCTGGCTGACTTACAGAGTTGTAGCCCACAGGGACATATTCAAGAGCTTGTATATAGCTCTTCCACACTTTTCCTTGTATTTCTGAAAGCCAGCAGAATGACAGTGATGGCAGTTTTGCCTCCGTTTTTGGCTGGAGCATATTCTGCCTGAGCCAGGCTTGCTACTCTCAGAGTTTGTTTTAGAATAATAATCAATGTTGACTTGATATAGATCCAGGAAAGAGATCCATAGACTGCCATCCATGCATGGACACAAAGGAGTGCATTCCTTTTAGTCTGTACTGTGAAAGGCACTCTTCTAAATGAGAGATAATCTTATTTTTTAATATTTCGCTATCTATAATTTATTATAAAATAGACGTTTTCAAATAGAAATTTTTAACAACTCATTTTCTTCCTTTCAAGTTTTTTATGTGCATTAAAGTAAATGTTCATTCACATTTTTTAGTTTTATTTCATGTTTTAGCTTTAATTGTAATAATTTATATATAACACTGTGCCAATTTTAATGTTTTGCTAGTATGTTTTAGTAATAGGGATTAATAAAAAAAGTGTATTGAAATTTTAAATTGCACCAAAAACATAACATCTAATTCAGGGCTTTTAAAAAACATATGTTAAAATATAGGTGAGCAAGTTTTAAATTGTGGTCATTTTTCAGATTTTCTTATCTCATAAAACTTGAATCACAGAATCTCAAGTGTTTTTATTTAATACTGAACATTGTTGGGAAACATCAAGTATTTCAGTGGCTACCACAAGGTCTGTATGTAGTATTCATTCAGCCACTAAAAAGGTAATTCAGTAAAAAGAGTTAACTAACTCACAGATACCTTTCCATGTAGTTCAAATTTTGGATAAAATACACTGACTTCCTACAAGGAGAATTGATTTCTAAGCCTAGTAATCACAGTACTTCATGATTCAGTTTTCTAGAAAAATTCTCATATTCTCTTTATTCCCTTGAAAATCATCAGCTATCTAAATCACCTAGTGAAGTTTCTAATGGCCTATGGAGTAATGCCTCTTTCATGTTCTCATCTCTTGACTATGGAGTATTCTATTCTTTAATTTAAGACCAGTTGCTTTGTCAGTTTTAGAAAAAGCTATGGCTCTATGGAAAATTTTATATAGAGATACAGATGATATAGATATAGATATAGATATAGATATAGATATGTATATATGTGTGTTTGTATGTGTGTGTGTATATATACATATATACACACACACACACACACATATATATATATATATATATACACACACACA
>JAAGEH010000286.1:40498838-40512764 GCA_011751065.1 Lasiurus cinereus | reverse complement strand
AAGATACTGAAAACCTATTTGAAGAAATAATGACTGAAAACTTCCCACATCTGGTAAAAGAAATAGACTTACAAGTCCAGGAAGCACACAGAACCCCATATAAAAGGAATCCAAAGAGGACCACACCAAGACACATCATAATTAAAATTCCAAGAGCAAAAGACAAAGAGAGAATATTAAAAGCAGCAAGAGAAAAACAGTTTATTACCTATAAGGGAGCACCCATACGACTGTCAGCTGATTTCTCAACAGGAACGATTCAGGCCAGACGGGAGTGGCAAGAAATATTCAACGTGATGAATAGCAGGAACCTACAACCGAGAATAATCTATCCAGCAAAGCTAATATTCAGAATTGAAGGGCAGATAAAGAGCTTCACAGATAAGAAAAAGTTAAAGGAGTTCATCAACTCCAAACCAGTATTATATGAAATGCTGAAAGGTACTCTTTTAGAAGAGGAAGAAGAAAAAGCTAAAAGACAAAAAATTATGAACAACAAATACATATCTATCAATAAGTGAATCTAAAAATTAGTGAATTAAAAATTTGATGAACAGAATAAACTGGTGAATAGAATAGAATCAGGAGCACAGAAAGGAAATGGACTGATAATTCTCAGGGGGAAAGGGGTGAGGGGTGTACAGGGAGAGACTGGACAAAAATCATACACCTATGGATAAGATCAATGGGAGGGAGCTAAGGGCAGAGGGAGGGGTGGGAGCTGGGTGGAGGGGTGCTATGGAGGGGAAAAAAAGAGAAACAAATGTAATAATCTGAATAATAAAGATTTAATTTGAAAAAAAATTATTTTTATTTTTCAATTAGTTGACATACAACCCGGTGACTAGATATATGTAACTTATTAAGTGTTCACCCCAATAAATCTAGTACCCATTTCATAGCACACATACCTATTATAATATTATTGACTATATTCCCTCTGCTGTAATTTACATTCTAATGACTATTTTATAGTTACCAATTTGTACTTCTTATTCCCTTTACCTTTTTCACTCATCCCCCCCCTGCAATACTCCTTCGAAGCATCTAGAAATCATCAATATTCTCTGTATCTCTGAGTCTGTTGATGTTCTGCTTATTCATTAATTTTGTTTGATTCCATTATAAGTGAAATCATATGACATTTTTCTTTCTTTGCCTGACTTATTTTACTTAACACAATACTCTCTCAACACATCCATGTTGTTGCAATTGGCAATATTTCATTCATTTTTATGGCTGTGTAATATTCCATTGTATATATGCACCACTTTTTTATTCACTCATCTACAGATGATACATCTAGGTTGCTTACATATTTTGGCTAATGACACAATTAATATATGGATGTATATGTCTTTTTGATGTAGTGTTTTGGGTTTCTTTGGATAAATACCCAAAAGTGTAATTGCTGGATTCTTTGTCTCTTATTACATAGCCTTTGTTATAAAATCTAGTTTGCTACTTCAGCTTTTTGTTTATTTGTTTGTTTATATTTTCTTGAAATATCTTTATAAGGAGCCTGTCTGTGTCTTTTGATCTTAAGTGATTCTTTTACAGACAGCATATATAAGGGTTTGTTTTGTTATCCATTCAGCCTCCATATATTTTCTGATAGGAGCATTTAATTCATTTGTATTTAAAGTAATTAGGGATAGATATGTATTTATTGCCATTTTATTGTTCATATTTTAATCATTTTTTCTTCTTCTTAAAGAATACCCTTTTACATTTCATATACCAGTAATACTGGTTTAGCAGTGGTGAATACCTTTAGGTTTTTCTTATCTATAAAGCTCTTTGTTTGTCCTTTGAATCTAAATAACTTTGCTGGGTAGAGTAATTTTGGTTGTAGGTCTTTGCTTTTCATCACTTGGAATATTTCTTGCCAATCCCTTCTGGCCTGCCAAGTTTCTGTTGAGAAATCAGCTGACAGTCTTATGGGAGCTCCCTTGTAAGTAACTAATTGCTTGGAAAATTCTCTCTTTGTATTGCCCTGCTGGTTTGGCTCAGTGGGTAGAGTGTTAACCTGTGAAGAGTTCCAGGTTCAATTCTGGTCAAGGGCATATGCCTGGGTTGCGGGTTCGATACCCAGTGTGGGGCATGCAGAAGGTAGCCAATCATGATTCTTTCTCATCATTGATGTTTCTATCTCTCTCTTCCTCTCCCTCTCTGAAATCAATAATACATATATATATATATATATACAAGAGACCTAGTGCATGAAATTCATCCACATTAAAAGGGAATTAATGAGAGGAAATATTTTAATATAGCTATTGCCCTTTCTCTATAATAGGAGTGTCAGAGATGAAAGAAAATTAGTAAAATGTATATGAAAATCTTCCTCTTGTCAGAATCTGGGACACACCACTGGAACCAGAATCAAGTCCCTACCCATCTATATGCACCTTAGTTCTTTTTCTGGAATTTTGTTCTGTTCTTTCATTTAGGAGATATTTCTTCATCTGCTCATTTTGGTTGCCTCCTTGTGTTTTTTTTCTGAATATTTGGTAAAGCTGCTACATCTCCGGGCTTACTAGATGGGCCTCATAAAATAGGTGTCCTGTAGCATCTAGTGTTACAGCATCTGTGTTCATCTGAGCTGGGCATTTCAGTTACAATCCTAGTGTGCCTATGTACACCCTCTTATAGTTGAGCCTTGATTGTTATTGCCACCTTTTGGTAGAAATTATTCACAGAAAATTGGCTGTGAAGATTGGTTGCAATCATTGTGGAAGTTCAACTGTGCTGGGACCAACCCCATGTAGCAGGACTTACTTCAGTGGGGTTTAGGTGTCTTCTGAGTTGCCTCATTCAATGTTTCACTTGTGGAGGTGGTTAGGTGTTGCATCAACATGGTCTGAAGCTATCCAGTAGGTGGGCTATTATTGGGGCCTCCCAGGAGTTCCAGGCCAAGGTTAATCATCACCTATCCCCTGTATCAGACTACCTGGCATGAGCTAAAGAGCAATTTGCAAATGGCTTCTACTTGTGCTGGGCTTGGATAAGCTCAGGAGAGGCCAAGCTGAGAACCAAGGCTGGATCCAACTGCTAATGCCATTTCCAAGGCCATTTAGCTAGAGGTATGGGGCATGTTGAGGCCAGATGCTGCTTGTTTAAGAGATTTTAGAATGCCTGCAGCATTAGCCAGGGTAGGCCATTTGTATGGAAAGGCCAGTAGAAACAGTTCGGGTGAACCAGCCAGTTGGGTGGGATCCAGTCTCAGGAATCACCAGGGCAAAGAGGAAGTGTAGATAGATTAATGGAAACTCAGATATGGTGCCTGCTTTCCAGCTCTTTGAGGAAAGACTTCAGGAAAGAAAAAGTGGCCTCTGTTTTCACTCTCCAGCTTTTACCCTATATCAGATAATTTGTTTTCTCTCTGTGTGCCCTGTTGCCTTTTGAGCTGCTGCCCCAGTACAGGAGTTCAGGGTTAGTAAGTCAGTGTACAGAATATTTAAGAGAAAATTGTCTGGTATCTAGCAGCCCTCTCTTTTACACAGCTATAATCTCTGCTTGTTTTTACAGAAGTTACGGGGACTTCTCTTCCTGAAACTGGACACCTGGGATGGGGCTCCTGGTGTGGAACTAAGATACTTTGCTTTTCAGGAGTGACCTTTACATCCGAGATATCCCTCTGGATTCTTATCTGTCACATGTGGCTGTGGAATCATTCTATTCTGTATCTCCACTGCTCCTGACACTTTTGATGTGACTCCTTCTTTATTTTCTTAGTTGTAGGATTTCTGTTCAGTTAGATTTTAGGCAGTTCTGAATGATGGTTGTGCTATAATTTTTATGTGGTTGTGGGTGAATATGAGAATGTCATTTACCTATGCCACAATCTTGACTGGAATCCTCAGGATTTTTTATTTTATTTATTTATTTATTTATTTTTATTTAAAAAAATACATTTTATTGTTTTCTTACAGAGAGGAAGGGAGAGTGACAGAGAGTCAGAAACATCGATGAGAGAGAGACATCGATCAGCTGCCTTCTGCACAACCCCCACTGGGGATGTGCCTGCAACCAAGATACATGCCCTTGACTGGAATAGAACCTGGGACCTTTCAGTCCACAGGCTGACACTCTATCCACTGAGCCAAACTGGTTTCAGCTATTTTTTATTTTTATAATGCTCTTTTTATAATTTTCTTTTTATAATTCCATAAGTTTGATTTCTCACTGATAGTTTATTCTTTTGAAATAATTTTATAATTTAATGTATAATTCTCTAAGTAGTGAGGTAATTTTTCCAATCCCAATAAACAATTCTGACCTAATTGATTATTATTTATTTTCTATTAAATTTAAAATCTAAATCAATGATAATTGATGCCATTTTAATGATGTTTATAAAGATTCTGTTTATTTTTTAGTATATTATTTAGTCATACCTTTTGCAGCTGTGGTAAATGTTGTATATTTTCTATTAAATATCAAAAAGAAGCATTGGTGCTAATTTATTCTGTTAGATATCTACCTTTCTGAACTTGGTATTTCTAATAATTTTCATATGGTATTATGTTTTCTAGGTAAAATGATGAGAGTGTCTATATTTTTTCTCTCATCGCATTGTCAAGATCCTCAATACTTTCTGGCAAACATGGTGGGTAATCAGGTGATATACTCCAGTTAGACTTAATTATATCAGATGTGAATGTTTGATATTAATTCTGGACTACATTTTAAATAGTTTAAAGAGGGAGAATCCAAGATGCGGCATAGGTAAACACCTACACTGCTGCCTCGCACAACAATTTCAAAACTACAACTAAAAGAGAGAACAGACATCATCCAGAACCACAAGAAAGCTGGCTGAGTGGAAGTTCTACAACTAGAGGGAAAGAGAGGGGCTCACAGAGACCCAGAGGAGCTGCAAAAAGCTGAGGTACGGAGACGCGCGCGCTGAGAGAGCGGGTGCCCGAGTACCTAGCTGCATTTTTCTGTCGGGAGGGAGACAGAGACTCTCAAAGGCATTGAACCCCTTATCTTACAACACTAAACCCCAGATCCAGCCGAAACTCATACGGGCAGAGTTTGGACTGTGAAAAGGGAGAAGTGCAAGGAAATTTAGGGGAGTTGCAAAAGATCAAAGGCTTGGTGGCGTGCACTGCACTGCACACAGTACAGAATGCTGATTGTGCTGCTGGCTTTCGAGAGTGGGCGGGAGACAGACCCTCCCAACTGTGCCACTTCTAACTCCACTAAGCCCCTGTTTTGGGCGAAAACCTGGGGACCTAGTTTCGTGTGGTCCTGGTGCACAAGGGAGCCGGAGGGGCAGCGGTCAGGAGGCATTGTGGGTGCTCGGGCACAAGGACCGCTCCAGTGATTACCCAGTCACATGAGACTCAGGGGCTGTGGAGTGCGGGGCCGTCTGGAAGGCAAGGCGGTCCCTTAAACACTGAGACTCCACCCATCCCAAGCTCAACAGAGGCTTCTTCAGTTTTGCAAGTCCGGTATCATAAAGCTGAATTCAAGACAGAAGTTTCCCTGGCATAGTGAAAATGCCGAGACAAGGGAAGGGATTACAAACAAAAGAAATGGAGGGGAAAAAGGACTGGATATAGAGTTCAAAACCATGCTTATAAGGTTTTTCAAGAATATGCTAGAAAAGTTGGATAAATTTAGTGAGACCCAAGAGGAGATGAAAAAGGACATACTAGAGACTCTGAAATAAAAAATATTATACAGAGTCCTAACAGCAGACTAGAGGATGGCAAGAATCAAGTAAAAAATTTGAAATATAAAGAAGCGGAAAACATTCAACTGGAAAAGCAAGAAGAGAAAAGAATCCAAAAATGTGAAGATAATGTAAGGAGCCTCTGGGACAGCTTCAAGCGTACCAACATCAGAATTGTGGGGGTGACAGAAGAAGAGAGAGAGCAAGATACTGAAAACCTATTTGAAGAAATAATGACTGAAAACTTCCCATATCTGGTAAAAGAAATAGACTTACAAGTCCAGGAAGCACACAGAACCCCAAAGAAAAGGAATCCAAAGAGGACCACACCAAGACACATCATAATTAAAATACCAAGAGCAAAAGACAAAGAGAGAATATTAAAAGCAGCAAGAGAAAAACAGTTCATTACCTACAAGGGAGCACCCATACGACTGTCAGCTGATTTCTCAACAGAAACGATGCAGGCCAGACGGGAGTGGCAAGAAATATTCAACGTGATGAATAGCAAGAACCTACAACCAAGAATAATCTATCCAGCAAAGCTATCATTCAGAATTGAAGGGCAGATAAAGAGCTTCACAGATAAGAAAAAGCTAAAGGAGTTCATCAACTCCAAACCAGTATTATATGAAATGCTGAAAGGTACTCTTTTAAAAGAGGAAGAAGAAAAAGTTAAAAGCCAAAAAATTATGAACAACAAATACATATCTATGAACAAGTGAATCTAAAAATTAAGTGAATTAAAAATTTGATCAACAGAATAAACTGGTGAATATAATAGAATCAGGAGCACAGAAAGGGAGTAGATTGATAATTCTCAGGGGGACAAAAATCATAAAGCATCAAACAGACTGTGAACTTACATCAGAAAGATTAAAGTTAGGTGAGGTAGATAAGTGATCAATCAAAGGACTTGTATGCATGCATATAAGCATAACCAATGATCACAGACACTGGGGGGTTGGGGTATGCCTGGGAGGGAGGGGGGGCAATGGGAGATATGTATAAAAAATTAATAAAGATTAATAAAAAGAAAAATAAATAAATAAATAAATAAATAAATAGTTTAAAGATTATCACTGAATGTTGTCAATCTTCAGTTATTTTTCCCAATTATAAGTAGAATGCTTTAAAGCTATTTTCATTATATATTATAAGCTTTACATAAATAACCTTAATCAGATGCAAAAATAAGCCTTTATTCCTTTTTCTTTTTCTAAGACCTTTCATAAGTAGTTATTAAGTGTTACCAAATGCTTTATAACTATATGGTTTTCTGTTTTATTTTGTTTGTGGGGCATCTTACAGGGATTGGCTTTTCTGATCCATTTATTCCTGGAATAAATCTTTTTTTTTTAAAGTTATTTCATTAAAGCATTGGAAACATGTAGTTAATAGTTTAATTAAAAATATGGGTCTGTCCTGGCCAGTGTTTGCTCAGTGTTTAGAACATCAGCCCATGCACCAAAATATCATGGTTTGATTCCTGGTCAAGCATACTTATATGGGTTGCAGTTTTGATCCCTGGCCTCAGTTGGGGTGTGTGTGGGAGGCAATCAATCAATATGTTTCTCTCAATTGATGCTTCTCTCTCTCTCCCTGTCCCTCCCTCCCTCCCTCCAACTCTCTCTAAAAATCAATGGAAAATATATCCCAAAGTGAGGATCAACAACAATAAAATGACTCAACTTTATAGGCAAGTTGATCTGTACTTTTTATTTCTATACTGTCCTTATGAGTTTTGAATCATGATTATATTAGTTTCATAAAATCAGTTGTTACTATCACTTATAATGGAAATAATTATGTTTATTGGGCACTTACCACATAATAGGCATTTTTTAGCACTTCACCAATATAAATTCTGAAATTACATTATAACTCAGTGCATCTTAAAATATGAGAATCAAATTTCTATTTCTTTTCTATTTTCTTTTACCAATAACCCAGTGATTTATCATAATTACTATTATTGCTTTTTACTACAGAAGATGTGCTATCAATTAACATTTATGGAGCACTTGAAGTCTTCCAAATTTATACATTTATTAATTCATTTATTCCCCACAACAGCACTATGTGGTAGGAATCATTATTCTAAATTTATGTGAAAAAAATTGGATGGGTCTGGGCAGGGTTATGTAAGTGGAACCAGAGTTCTACTTACCAGCAAGGTGAGTAGAGGGTAGTAGGAATTAGTAGAAAAAATAAAATGATAGATTGTTTCCTTAACTTGTGATGGCAATTGGGGAAAAGGAGGAAGAAGAAGAAGAAGGAGAAGGAGGAGGAGGAGGAAGAGAAGGAGGAGGTGGAGGAGGAGGAGGAGGAGAAACAAAGGAGGAGGAGGAGGAGGAGGAGGAGAAGATTTCTATGCTACTCACATAATTTTTAGTATTATGTTAAACTGATTAAAATTTATAATCTGTATAGTTTTAATTAAATACTATTAAACCTCCTGATATCATAAGCACAAATTAAATGCTAAGGAATAGTCCTCTACAATTACAAGAGTGTGGAATATTTTCTTTGTATTAAACCACTATCAATTTATCTAATCCTTTAAAAATATATTTTACATGTAAATTTGTAAAATAGAAAAAAATATATAGCTTAAGATGTTTAATGAATAGATGAAAGTTTTAACATTTATATTTTATAAATATTTTTAAAAAATCATGTATATAAACATTTTTAGAAAATAAATGTGCAAGTCAATAATTGTATGTGGTAATCTGAATAACAGGCCCCCAAAGATGTTCATGTCCTAATCCTGAGCACACACAGGTGTTAGTTTATTTATTTTTATTTTTTATTTTTAAATATATTTTATTGATTTTTTTATAGAGTGGAAGTGAGAAGGATAGTTAGAAACATCGATGAGAGAGAGACATTGATCAGCTGCTTCTTGCATGCCCCCCTACCGGGGATGTGCCCGCAACCAGGGTACATGCCCAACTGGAATGGAACGTGGGACCTTTCAGTCTGCAGACTGACGCTCTATCCACTGAGGCAAACCGGTTTTGGCAACACACAGGTGCTTGTTGGAAATGTAATCTCCCTTCAGGGAGCACATCTGTGCCTTTCCTTGTCTCCTCTTCTTCCTCCACAGGCATGCATCTCCTAACCTCTAAGGGACTCCAGGAGTCTTGCAATCAGGGGAGCCATGGGCAACAGTGGCAGCTTGTCCAGGCTAACCTCCTGAATCTGTCTCCAACAACGCCCCTTTTCTATGACTTCCCAATGAGCCAAAGTAGCCCCACCTAGGCTCTCCTATTGTTTCTTCTATCCTAAGCCTTCCTTGTTTCCCAACTTTAATAAATGTCTTCTCAAAATAAAAAACAAACAAAAGAGAAAATAAAAATGCTTCTTGGACAAAATATGTTGGAATATCAACAACTCCTTGGTTCATTTAGATTTGGGGGGATAAATATTTGACATCAAGGAATATTGCTTATTCCTTTCAATAAAACTACTTGAAAAGAGTCCTGGAGTCTTTTTTTTTTTTTAATATATTTCATTGATTTTTTTACAGAGAGGAAAGGAAAGAGATAGAGAGCTAGAAACATCGGTGAGAGAGAAACATCAATTAGCTGCCTCCTGCACACTCCCTACTGGGGATGTGCCCACAACCAAGGTACATGCCCTTGACCAGAATCGAACCTGGGACCTTTCAGTCTGCATGCCAATGCTCTATCCACTGAGCCAAACTGGTTTCAGAAATTCCTGAAGTCTTTATGGAGACAGCAGCTTATGGAAAAAAGCCTCTGATTACTAACCAGCAGTAACTGCTGGAATTTGGTTCAGAGAATTTCCATGAGAGGGCAATTATGTGCTTGCTAGTAAATAAAGTCAAATTATCCCAATGAATGAAAGACATAAAATAATCTTGAAACCTGAAACACCCATAATATCTTGAATGTGATGTAAAAGAAAAACCCCAATAGGAAGAACAGTGCCCAGACATGTTCCATAATAATGTGGAAATTGTTTGTTGAGAAACATGCTACACATGGGGGAAGCAAAGTTGTACTTACTCAATGTATTCACAAACAGGTAGACTCTTTTCCCAAGGACCAATTTTGGAACAACCTGAAGATATGCCTAATCCTACTCCCATGTAAGTGGTAAGCTATAGATAATTCTCGATTAACTAACCAACCAAGAGCTGCTTGGTTAATGGAAGGCAGTTCCAAGGTAAATGGATAGCACTCTAGTTGGAAGGCTACCTACCACCTGGAAAAAGATTAGCTTCATAGGCTAAAATTGCATGCTGCTTGCCTCTAAGCTTGAGTTTTTACTGACTCATGGGCAATGGCCAATGACCTGGCCATACAGCCAGGCAAGAATGCAGTAGAAAATTGGCTTATTAAAGGAATGACCATATAGGGCATTGTCCTAAGGAAATCACTGTGGAAATCTGAGGAATATATTAAAGTAAGATTTGTTGATGCCCATAAAAAGAATACTATTCCAGGACTGAAACATGATTGAAATCAGAAAATAGAAATCCTTATTTCTAGGTTCCATGAAAAAAGTGCACCTTGGGAAGCCAGAGCAATGCAGAGATGGGACGAATCTAAACACACTGCTCTTCAATCCTGTTTGTTCACTGTCAGCTGGTACTCGCAAATGAGGGCTCATTTCATTATGTGATTTTTAATAACTGATTGTGTCTTGTTTGATTTTGCTTTTTTTTCTGTTTCTCTGTGGTAGTTTCATATTGGGTTAAATGAATGCTTCTAGAAAAAGAATATTTCATTTGCATTTTTAAGGGATGAGAATTGAACCAGTTGAAATTACTTTTTAACTTATCACTCCCATTGTCAATTCTTTTTCAGACAGGTGAAATAAATTTGGACTCTGCATATGCACAATGCAGATTTTTGCCATTCAATATCATGAAAATTCCCTTGGTCTATCTTGGGGTTGAATTATGTTCTCTTCTCCCGTTCATGTATAATATACTTAACCTGGTACCTGTGAATATAAATTTTATTTAGAAATAGAGTCTTGATGATGTAAAAAGTTAAGATGAGGTTACATTGGGTTATAGAAGGCTCTCATTTCAATGGTTGATGTCTTCATAAACAGAAATATTTGGACATATATAGATATTTATAGGAAAGAAAGCCATGTAATGAAGGATACAGAAATTGGAACAATACAGAGATGAGATGTGGAAGGAAATCCAAAGAACGAGATATGAGGGTTCAAATGAAGTTTTTTTCAAACTCATCTCTCTCTCTCGTTTTCATTTATTTTTGTTTTTAATATTAAGGCACACAAGGGGTCTACATTGGCTCAACCTGATATTATAAGAAGAGAAAAACTCTTATCTCTAACTCCACCTCTACAAATAATGTATGCACACTCTATAAGAAAGCATTGTTTGCCAAAGTGCCATGATGCTATTTTTCCCTTATGCTTATACATTTTGTCATCATTATTGGGATTCTTTTTTAAAAAATTTTTACTAGTATTCTAGCTCATCTACTTTCCAGCTAAACCCACTCTAAATATCTGAGGATAAAGTAAGCATTTTATTTGCTTGTATTTTTGCATATATCATTATATAATAGTGCAAGGACACTGGATATAATATTTTTACATCCCAGGTCTTGGAATAAAACATACATTCTTTGTAAAATGGGGGGGCAGGTAATAGTTTGATGTGTCAGCATTTTTATTAATATTTATTAGAATTTACTAAAGAGAAGTTCATAACCTTCATTTTATTTATATATATGTTTGTGTGTGTGTATATATACACACGCACACACTAATACAAGATAAAGATACAAATTGACCATATCTCCTCAATGTCCACCAGTCAATCAGGAGTGAGTATGCAAATTAACCCAATAAAGATGGTAGCTTAATTTGCATATGCAGGCGCAAGCAGCTGGGGGATGAGCACCAAGCCCGCAGCCTCCCAGGATCATTTGCTGGCCCGGAGAGGCAAGGGTGGAGGTGCCAAGTCTCGCCTGCAGGGTCCTGGGACCACTGTAGGCATGGAGTTGCTGAGACCCAGACAGGCCCTCGGGCCACAGATCTACAGCTTTGCGGAGACTGTCTCAACCTGGCTGCCCAGTGGCCATGTGGTTAGGCCACATGGTACCTATTCAAGATGTGATACAGAGATGAGGTGTGGAAGGAAATCCAAAGAATGGGATATGAGGGTTCAAGACTCACTTCCTTTGGGCTTTGTCATTCTTGGTTTTGATCCTTTACTTTCAGATCTGAAGCACAAGCACTGCAGGAGACAGGGATGGCTGAAGTCCAAATGTGGAAGAAAGTAGGTAACCCAGGTGAGGGTGGAGACCTAGCAGAGGCCCAAGGCTCAACTGTGGGGCTGCCTGAGGGGCGGCTCCAGGGCGAGCACCTTGGCTTTGGCAAAGCGGTCAGCCAGGAGGCGGGTGTTTCAAGGGGTGCCAAGCAGCACACACCATCCCTCTATGAGTACACTCCACACAGGCTCTGCCTTCGCCATCAGGCTCTGGGAGACATCAGCAAATGCTACTGCAACCTCTAGCATTCTGAGCAAAGAACTGACCTTGTGCCCCTCTGAGAGCTAGACTTCCTAGGAGTGTGCTGTCATTAATGTCATAGATCATTGGCAAAAACCTGGCAATGCGGGATGGACCAGAGGGAGCTCGGGGTGGGCCAGGGAACCATGGGGCAGGGATCTGCCTCGCCTGCAGAGAGAGAAGTTCTGTAGTGGCCCCAAGGAGCATGGAAGGACATCTGCGGGAAGGGGGAAGGACCTGCAGCCCTGAGGCGGGGGTTGAGGGGTGGTGCCACCTCAGTGGAGGGGTGCAGGCACTATAGGGTACCTGACTGACTGACATGATTCAGAGAAGCTCTGGGCACTAACTTGCTAATCATGCCTCGCCCAGGCACCTTTTGCACTTCAGAGGGCGCAACTTCTGCTCCCGACTTGACCCAAAAGCAAGCCCGAGCCCACCCTGCCTCATGGCAGCCCACACCTGTGCAGTGAGTGTGAAGCCTACCACCTGCTCCAGAGAAGGGAGATCAGTAAAGAATGGGGGCAGGGGACTAGGGAGAGGAAAGAATGTGCAGCATCCAGGATGCAGAGGTGCTTGAGAAAGAGGCTCTGAAGTCTGAGGGGAAGGTTTGTTCTGATTGTCCTCTGGTCGCCCCTTAGAAAGGGCAGAAGTAACAGGCTCTGAGGGCTCCCTGTGCACTGAGTCAAGTTCCACAGCCAACTGGAATTGGCCTCAGTTTCCTGGTCTGTAAAATGGAGTAAGCATGTCCCAGTGCCTTTGCTGAGCTTTGATGGCCAATTGAGATACTGTACTATAAAAGAAGTGAGGAAGAAAAGGAAAGGTGAACAACACAAAAGAAAGACTGGAAGGAACCTGTAAACCCACTACACTTAAATAGGGAATATAGTCAACAGTGTTGTAATGACAGGTGGGTACTGGAAATATTGGGGAACACTTTGTAAAATATATGATTGTCTAACCACTATTCTGTGAATAACATAAAACCTAAAACCAATACAAAATAATGTTGAATGTATAGAAATGAAAATAAGAGTGAACTTTTTACAAATTTCAAAGTTTAAATACAGGCTGTAAAGGAAGGAAGGGGAAGGATAAAAATAGTGTTTTTCATTTTACCACTTTATTGTCTTTTCAGTACATGAAAAAGACAGTTGTCTTTATATGGCACTTTTATACTCTTCTAAATCATTATCTCATTTGAATTTCAGGGCAACTTAAAGACAAGATAATTATTCCCTCCACTATTCAAAGAAAGGAAATCTTGGTGTCTGGCCCCAATGATTCAATTGTCAAGCCCATATTGTAAAGTAGGGTTAGTGAAATTTTCTGTGAAGTGCCATGTCTATACTAATTAAAGCCTTGGAGTGATCAGGCCAGAAGAGGAGGGTAGTTGGAAGCAATCAGGCTGGCAGAGGAGCAATTAGGTGTTAATCAGGCTGGCAAGGGAACAGATAGGGGACAATCAGGCAACAGGCAGGCAAGCAGATAGGAGCCAGCGGTCTTGGATTGTGAAAGGGATAACCAACTTCTGGTTTAGGCCCAATCCCTAAACTGGCAGTTGGATATCCACCAAGTGGTCCAAGATTGGAGAGGGTATAGACCAGGCTGAGGGATACCCCAGCCCTCCACTCTGTGCATGAATTTCATGCACCAAGGTCACTAGTTTCTTTCTTTCTTTCTTTCTTTCTTTCTTTCTTTCTTTCTTTCTTT
>JAAGEH010000286.1:40244050-40498828 GCA_011751065.1 Lasiurus cinereus | reverse complement strand
TTTCTTTCTTTCTTTCTTTCTTTCTTTCTTTCTTTCTTTCTTTCTTTCTTTCTTTCTTAGCAGAACTAAGTGTTTGCTCATGAGAATAGTTAGCAGAATTTACAGAAAGAGAAGTATTTTGCTACCCAGCTTTTAAACATTATATATTCAGTTATGCCAGCTTATTTTATTGTTTGAAATTGAGTTTATATTTGGATATTGTAAACTTGTACTTACTACATTCTCCAAAACAACTTAGAAAAATGAACTAAATAGCTTCTGTGGAAAATCTGTGTTTTTTTTTTCCCTTTGAATTCTCAGTGTTATGAAGAGCAAATGGCACAATTCTGTAGGTGTCCCTGGAACCTGGTCTTTGTAACCTGTTGGATCTTTGCCTCTTGTCTGCTATCTCTCTGTCTCCAGGAAAAAAAATGGAAATAAGCCAGTCAGAGAAAGATAAATATCACATGATCTCACTAATTTGTGGAATATAACGAACAACGTAAACTAATGAACAAAAACAGATTCAGAGACAGGGAAGCATTGATCAGACTGTCTAACCTCAGAGGAAAGGTGGGGGAGGATAGAGGTAAGAAGGAGAGATCAACCAAAGAACTTGTATGCATGCATATAAGTCTAATCAATGGACACAGACACCAGTGGCTGTGGGCATGAGTGGGAGAGTCGGGGGGAATGGAGGCAAAAGGACATATATGTAATACCTTAATCAATAAAGAAAATATTTTAAAAAATGGTATCTGTTGCAGTTGATCCACAACAGAGTGTGGTGACAAGGGTGGCCAACCTACCTTGGTGAGTTCCACATATGACCTCATCTCCTCAGATTATATCAGTACACAAAATCAGTATCCTTACTTGAAGTCTATGTCTGAGATGGCAGAGAAGGGTATGAAGACCATCATATTGGTGGCTGTGACTGAGTGCTCAGACCATCATCTCGAAACTAGAACCACAAATTGCTGTTGCCAATAACTATGCCTGTTTGGGGCTAGACAGGATTTCTCTTGTCCTAGGAGAAACTGCCTATTCTGAATCAGCCAACAAAGCAGGTTGTTCTAATGCCAGAGGTGTAGTGACTGGGGCAAAATGCTGTGACAACAACCAACCGTGACTAGGGCCAAGGATTCCGTCACCAGCACAGTTACTGGGGTGGTGGACAAGGCTAAAGAAGCTGTGACTGGCAGTGGGGAGAAGACCAAGTCTGTGGTCAATGACAGCATTAACATAGTCATGGGCAGTCGGATGATGCAGTTGGGGAGCAGTGGAGTGGAAAATGCGCTCAGCACATCAGAGTTTCTGGTAGACCAGAACCTCCCTCTCACTGAGGAAGAACAAGAAAAAGAAGCAAAAAAGGTGGAAGGATTTGAAACTGTTCAAAAGGCAAGTTATTATATTAGGCTGGGATCTCTGTTTACCAAGCTCCGCTCACATGTCTACCAGCAGGCTCTTGGCAATGTGAAAGAATCTAAGCAAAAAAGCCAGGAGACAATTTATCAGCTCAATTTCACTGTTAACCTGATTGAATTTGCTAAGGAAAATGTACAGAGTGCCAATCAGATAATTCAAGATGCTCAGGATAAATTCTACCTCTCCTGGGTGGAGTGGAAGAGAAACATCAGCTATGATGACATGATAAATCCCACTGTGCTGAGCACATTGAGTAACCACTCTTGCTATTGCAGGAAGCTTGGCCCAGCAGCTGCAGACCACCTGCTCCACCCTCCTGTCCAACATCCAAGGGTCACCACAGAACATTCCAGATCAAGCCAGTCATTTGGGGATGATGGCTGGTAACACTTACTCAGTGTTCCACAATGTATCCTCACTTCTAGCAAGGGGCAGCCATAAAAAATGAGTCTTTAGATAATGTGATGGGTTAGCTTGTTAACAACACACCCCTCAACTGGCTGGTAGGTCCCTTTTATCCTCAGATGATCAGTCTCAGAATACTCGGCACTGTGTTGCAAAGAAAGACATAACCAGCCAGGAGGCCCAGTGATCTGAGCACAAAATACATTACTCCTGTCCCAGTCACCAGTGCATGATGCCACCAGACATCTCTTATGCTGCAATTAACCTGCTAGATAACTCTGAATTGAGGAAATAGCTAGCTAGAAAAAGGACCTCTTCATTATAGTCATTTCCAACTGGATTAAGACATTTAAAGTTTCTGGCCTTAGCAGATGAGGCATTTTGTTTACCTGGTTGGTAAGAAAAGAAAGATACACTGGTCAGAGCTAGTCAAAGGTCACAAAAGTTACACTGCATTTATAGTCTCCTTCTGTTGTCACTGTTGCTGTCTGTCTGTACTGAATAAAAACATCTTCACGTGGCCTATGGTGTAAATTGGTATCTACTCCAGTTTGGTCTGAGTAGGCTTCATCATTGTTTTGTCTCACAGTACATGCTTGTACAACTTTATTTATTCATTTTTCATAAAGGAATGCCTCCTGTGAATTTACTGCAAAATAAAAAAAGAAGTTAATGGCAAATAAAGGAAAGCACATAATATTCTGTATAAATAAATGAGCAGGTGGATGTATATATTTTCTTTTATATAGATATATAATTTCATTTACTTTTATATTCAAAAGCAGCCAATATAATGTACTTGGCACATTTTTTTGTTAATGAGGTATTTTTGAAACTTGAAAAAATGTATTGATTTCAGGATTCTGTAACATTTTTCATTTTATGTGGTGGCATTACAAGGTTCTTTTCCAATAATGTCTAGTACTGAATAGCTATCTGAATTAATAATTATTTTAAAGAAGCTCATGGTTGCATTCTTCTCTTTGTCATATATATCTGCCATCCTCTCAAATTTGGCTGCGTTCAGAGGAAATCAAGCTGAATTCATTCAGGAATCACAAAATATTCTTTCCAACTATGTGATAAGGTTAAATAAAAGAGCTGCCTTTGGCAAAGGAGAGATATTTCCTGATGAGTTAAATTATACAGTTCATTAAAATAGGAAATATATATCATGCAAACTTGATTTAACACATGGGTTATGCATTTAGCCTTAGAACTGAATTATATATTCAATTGTTGCTTTTGGGTTGTTTTCACAAAGAAAATATGAATGTCTATACCTCAGAATAACACCACCTGTTGATGCATTTATTCATGAGATGAACATTTATTGAGCATGTACTATTATAAATAATGCATGAATAAGATCATACTCTACTAGAGAAGAATGACTTTTAAGTTAATAAAAATTTGTGATAATTTCTATATAATGAATCTACAATATATATAAAATCCTATAAGTGTGCAAAAGATAGGAAAAAAAATATATTTTTTTAGTATCTGGCCATATATAACCTAGTTGTTTTCCTGAGGTGTCCTTTCAAGTCCAAGTTTTTTTTTGTAGTGAGTAGAAAAATGGACAAAGACCATCATATATGTCTTTCCGTTTTCTATTCTTTTTAGTTAATCCTCATTCAAGGATATTTTTCACATTAATTTGTAGAAAGAGTGGAAGAGAGAGGGAGAGAAAGAAAGAGAGAAACATTGATGTGAGAGAGAGGCATTGTTAGATTGGCTTCTGTACATGGGAATCGAGCTGACAACCAATGTATGTGCCCTTGAATAGAATTAAACTTGCAAATCATCAGTCTGCAGGCTGGTGCTCTAATCATTGAACAAAAATGGCTAAGGTTCAGAGTTGATGAACTCCTTTAGCTTTTTTTTTATCTGTGAAACTCTTTATCTGCCTTTCAATTCTGAATGATAGCCTTGCTGGATAAAGTATTCTTGGTTGTAGGTTCTTGCTGTTCATCACGTTGAATATTTGTTGCCACTCCCATCTGGCCTGCATCATTTCTGTTGAGAAATCAGCTGACAGTCGTATGGGTGCTCCCTTGTAAGTAATGAACTGTCATTCAGCCGATTTCTCAACAGAAACGATGCAGGCCAGACGGGAGTGGCAAAAAAAATATTCAATGTGATGAACAGCAAGAACCTACAACCAAGAATACTCTATCCAGCAAAGCTATTATTCAGAATTGAAGGGCAGATAAAGAGCTTCACAGATAAAACAAAGCTAAAGGAGTTCATCAGCTCCAAACCAGTATTATATGAAATGCTGAAAGGTACTCTTTTAGAAGAGGAAGAAGAAAAAGGTAAAAGATAAAAAATTATGAACAACAAATACATATCTATCAACAAGTGAATCTAAAAATTAAGTGAATTAAAAATATGATCAACAGAATAAACTGGTGAATATACTAGAATCAGTAGCACAGAAAGGGAGTGGACTGATAATTCTCAGTGGGAAAGTGGGGAGGGGTGTACAGGGAGTGACTGGACAAAAATCACACACCTATGGACTCATCAATGAGGGCGGGAGATAAGGGTAGAGGGAAGGGTGGAAGCCGGTTGGAGGGGAGCTATGGAGGGGAAAAAAGAAAGACAAATGTAATAATCTGAATAATAAAGATTTAATTTAAAAAAATATCCTTTTCAACATAAAAATCCAAGTACACACTGGCCCTCAAGACAATTTACTTTTGCCGTCTTTACAGAGGTATATTAAATTCTAATATATACATATATATATTATAGACCTGACACATGAAGATTCATGCAAGAATGGGCTATCCTTCCCCTGGCTGCCAGCACCACCTTTGCTCTGGCTGCAGCTGCCTTTCCATTCTGCCTGGAGCAGCCTTTCTGCTTTCCCACACTGCCCAAAGGCCTGGAATAGCTGGGGTGGTGTGAAACGCCTGCATCATTGCCATGAAAATGACTGAAGCACCCTATCCCCAGCCACATGGCACCTATGTATGGAAACTAACCTACCATCTTTGTTGGATTAATTTGCATACTCATTCCTAATTGGCTAGTGGTTATCATGAAGGTATGGTCAATTAGCATGTTACTCTTTTATCAGTGTAGATGTGTGTGTGAAACAATTTAAATACACACACATCTATATAAATTATATGTATATGATTAATATATATGTGTGTGAAATATATATATACGTTTAAATACACACACACATATATATATTAATCATACACGTACAATTTATACATTTGTGTGTATATATGTTTATGCTAATTTACAATTCAAATATTTGTTTATAAGTATACTATAGGCCTGGTGCATGAAATTGCTGCACTCAAGGAGGTCCTTCAGCCCAGTCTGTGCCCTCTTGCAGTCCGGAAGCCCACAGGAGATGTTAGACTGACATGGGGAGTGGGCCTAAGCCATCAGTCGGACATCCTTAGCATTGCTGTGAATGCGGGAGAGGCTCCTGCCACTGCAGTTGCACTCACCAGCCATGTGCCCAGCTTCTGACTGAGCGGTGCTCCCCCTTTGGGAGCACACTGACTACCAGGGTAAAGTCCTTGCATTGAGCATCTGCCTCCTGGTGGTCAGTGCACATCCTAGCAACCGATCATTTGGCCATTGGGCCAAAACTGGCTGTCCAATATCCCCTGAGGGGTCCCAGATTGTGAGAGGGTACAGGCCAGGCTGAAGGACCCCACCAGTGCACAATGAGGGCTAGGGAAGGATTTGGAGATTGGCTAGCTGAAGAGGAATTAAGGGATGGCTCTAGGGTATGTTCAGCCCATTTTGCTTAGTACCAATCATCCAGAACCCAGCAGCAAGCTAACATACTGGTCAAAGTGTCTGCCAACAGAAATGGCTGCCACCACAGAGAGAGCAGGAAGCTTGGCTCCACTTCAGCTTATGAAGTTTCAATTGTAGAAGATAAATAGATCCCAGACCCAGGGCATCCACTTGGGTCACTGGGGGTGGGGGGTGGAGAGGGCATGGCTGGCCTGAAAACCACCACAGGCCCCTCTCCCAGGCTGCCCCATACCCCAAGGGAACCCCACCCTGACTTGGGACACCCTTCAGGGCAAACAAACTGGTTCCCACCCATTCAACAGGCCTCTATCTTATCTAATAAAAGAGTAATATGCAGATTGACCACCACTCCAACACACAAGATGGCTGCCCCCATGTGGTCAAAGATCCTGCCCCCATGAGGACACAAAATGGCCACCACAAGATGATTATAAGGAGAAGGTAGTTGGGAGGGACCAGGTCTGAAGAGAAGGGTAGTTAGGGGTGATCAGGCTGGCAGAGGAGGAAAGTTGGGGGTCACTGAGCCTGAAGGGGAGAGCTGTGGGGGGGTGGGGGGGGGCTCAGGCTTGTAGGAGAGAGCAGTTGATGGGGGGGCAGGCCTTCAGGGGAGGGCAGTTAAGGGCAAACAGGCTGGCAGGGAAGCAATGCAGGCATCAATCAGGCTAGTAGGGGAGTAGTTAGTGGGTGATCAGGCTGGCAGGCAGAAGCAGTCAGGGACAATCAATAAGGCAGGCAGGCGAGTAGTTGTGAACCAATAATCCTGGATTGTGAGAGGGATCGGGCTTAAATGTGCAGTCAGACATCCTTTGAGGAGCCCCAGATTGGAGAGGGTGCAGGCTGGGCTGAGGGACACCCCTGCCCCATGCATGAATTTCATGCACCTGGCCTCTAGTATATATATATATAACAGTTAGTTAGGACTCAAATATTTGACAAAACTTTTAATAATTAAAATTAGAAAGGGACCTGAAAACTGATATAATAGAAACATAAATTTTGTCATTAATATGAATATTAATTACCCAGAATAAAATATGTGCTATTTAAATCTATGAAATGATATTCATACTAAGATACTTACAATTGTCTCCCAATAACTATTCACCCATTTTTCTTAGTAAAAGTTATTTATTTCATTATTTCCTCTTTTGCAGCTTTCACAAGATCTCTTAAAATATGTGTTCAAGATTTGGAAAGACATCTGGAAAGTCTTCTTTAAAGATTATCATCTGACTATCTGTTTTTCCATTCCTCTTTTGAACACAGTTATGATAATTGTGGCTCTAGATGCTGTTTGGAACATAGCATGAAGTTAGAGACATGAGTCTGACCCACAATCCACTTTTTAATGCTGCCATTTTATCCCTGGGTATCCTATTTCTCAATTTTTGGTTTAATTTTAACTAGAGTGCTGATGCACCAAATTCATGCAGGGGGTTCAGCCCTCATAGCTCCTTGCAGCCTCAGCCACCCCTTGCAATCTTGGCTTCATCCATAAAGTCATCCAGATAGTCATTCTATTATTCAGTCTAATTAGCATATTAGTTCTTTATTATATGAAAATTATTTGATTACTAGAGACCCGGTGCATGAAATTCATGCACAGGAGCACAGGACACAGGGGTATATATCACTCAGCCCAGCCTATACCCTCTCCAATCTGGATATCCCTCTCACAATCCAGGACTGCTGGCTACCAACCACTAGCCTGCCTGCCTGCCTGATAGCTCTCTAACCATTCCCTGACAGTCTGATTGATGCTTAACTGCTCCCCTGCTGGCCTGATTGGCCTTAACTGCCCTTTTCTGTCAGCCTGGTCACCCCTAACTATATTCCCCTGCCTGCCTAGTCACCCCAAACTGTCCTTCCTTATAGGCCTGGTCTGCCCCAATTGCTCTCCCCTGTAGGCCTGGTTGCCTCCAACTGTCCTCCCCTGCAGGCCTGGTTGCCCCTAACTGTCATCCCCTACAGGCCTGAGTCCCTCCCAACTGCCTTCTCCTGCTGGCCTGATTGCCCACAACTCCCCGTCCTGCCAACCATCTTATGTCCATATGGGGGTGGCCATCTTTGACCACATGGGGGCAAGCCATCCTGTGTGTTGGTGTGACAATCAATTTGCATATTACTCTTTTATTAGATAGGATTTTAAATCACATTATGTGATTTAAGCTTCCATTACTTTGTATTTTCTCTTTTTACTAGTATACACACAAACTTTATTCTATTATATGGTACATATTTATTAACAAATACAGTGGTACCTCGAGATACTAGTGCCCTAACATACGAGATTTTGGAGATACGAGCCGTCAGGCAAGTGATTTTTTGCTTTGAAATACGAGCAACATTTGAGATACGAGTAATAATGCGGATCAGCCCAGCTGCACACAACCCACCAGTTTACCGCGATTCAAGTGTCTCATAGCTTCCCACGCCTCAGTCAGTGTGCTTGTTTACCTCATTGTCGAAGCATCTTTTGTGCATTTACATACTGGTGAATTTCATGCACCAGGCCTCTAGTATAGCTATAAAAATATTGACTTTCAATTGCAGCATTATTTATTTTAGAAGAGAATTTGAGTTCAACAATAAAGGCTGTGGGAAAAAATAAAAAGAAATAGAAGCCTGTATAATACTAGGCAACATTGCATTAATAAGGGCTGATATGTGGATACTGCTGTGGAAGAATATCTCAGAAAGTTTTAGTTGAAGCAGGTGTATAAGCTACTTCCTACCCCAGAATGCCTTAGACAGTTTTGACTTCAACTGTCTCCTCCTCTGTATTTACTGAGAGGACTTTCTAACTGGGAGGTAATTTTGAGGCTGTGAGGACTCTCTGTTTTTAATCAGTGAATTCTTTTAGTAAGATACACATATATATCCTGAAAATAGGTCACTTACCATTTGACTAATGTATAATGCACACAATGCTTGATTGGAATTCCTGAACTCAATATCTTCCAGTGTGAAAAGGACACTAAGCCTGATGGTTTAAGGGATTTCCAGATACTGATGCTGTATTAGTAGCCATAACATTAGATAAGATATATAAATAATGTGCTTGTGTTTAACAATTTAGCATTTAGTTGTAATTCAGTATCCAAGTTATGTTTGTGCACATACAGAAAATTAGAGAAAATACTGCATGTATAAAAGAAAATATATTTAACTCCTCCTGTATAAAGTAGAAATATCACATTTCTGGATGGATACATAAGAAATCAATATATATAAAAGCCCAGTAACCATTATGGCAGAATAACCAGAATACCAGAATGACCAGTAGACCGTTTGTTATGATGCACACTGACCACCAGGGGGAATATGCTCAATGCAGGAGTTGCCCACTCACTGGTGGTCAGTGTCTTCCTACAGGGGGAACACTGCTCAGCCAGAAGCTGAGCTCATAGCTGGTGATCCACAGCAACACTACCAAAGGCAGCAGCAGGCATATTGGCTGGGATGAGCATGAGCTGTGTGGCACCAAGCCCTGGTTCAGGCTCCTCCATGGCTTCCTGCCACTTGGTGCACTGCTATACCCTCAGGCAATGTCCAACTGCAGGTTTAGGCCTGATCCCTGGAATGAGACCTAAATCTGCAGTTGGACATCCCATGATGGGTCCTGGATTGTGAGGCAGCCCAGGCTGGGCTGATGATCATTGCAGGTGGAGAGGGAGAGGGGAGTATTGAGGCCTGGAGGCACACACTATGCCCAGAGATCCCCGGAACCACAAACCCAAAGCTTGCTTTCCAATAAAAAATAAAATAAAAAATAAAGCAGTCAAATGCTGCTGCCTTGAGAAGAGTGGCTTCAGGAGGGAAAAGCTTCCCCAGGTCCCACCTGGCCCAGCAGGTACACTACAAAGAATCATGCACAAACTATGGTGATGCTTTGCACCCCACTGCCCCTTGGTCTCACAGCTTTCAGTAACTCACTGGTGATGTACAGGAAGTGCAACCCCCTTTGTCTCCAGAGCCAACCACTCCGACAGCTGCTTCTTGTCCCAATCCATGGCTGACTCAGTGCTGCCAGGCCACTCTATGTCAGCTCCAGCTTCTGGCTTCCTGCCAGCCCCTTCCTATACTGTGAGTGCTCAGAGGTGTGGCTTCGGCCTCTCTGACCAATAGCACCACAACACAGCCAAAGAGTGGCAGGACATACCCACCAGGGCTGGCTGATCATGACTAATGACCATGTCCAGTACATTGTTTATATTTGTAGGGAAGCAGGGCAGGTGCTCCTGCCGCCCTCATCATCTTCTAGGCTAAGAGAGGCCCAATGATCTCCATATTTCTCCTTCTGTCCGAAATCAAAACTTCTTGGGGATGAATGATCGCAGTGATGGCCCAAACACATGCTCTATGTCATTGTCACAGACATTCCCAGTCATTATTGTTTATTCCTCACTCAGCATTGCCCTGCTCCACCTACTGCCACTCCTCACCTGATACAACCTGAGCACCACCTTAAGTTATCCTATTTGAAATGTGAGCAAGGTCTCAAATGCCGCCCCCCGCCCTGCACCCCCTCCAAGTCCTTTTTTTTTTTTTTAAATAGCTCCTTTGCCCTACCTTTCTTCTTCTAAAAACCTTGCATTTTAAAAATATATATTTGACTGATCTCAGAGAGGGAATTAGAGATAGAAACATCAATGATGATAAAGAATCATATTCCAAACTGGGAATTGAAACCTCCTGACTCCTGCGCCCCCTCCCTCCCTCAGATGACAGCCCCCAATTGGCAGTGAGGGAAAGAGCCAGGGGGAGGTGGGGAACCTGATCAGCTCTGATTTTTTTTAATCTTTATTATGCTTATTATTACATTTGTTTCTCTTTTTTCCCCTCCATAGTTCCCCTCCACCCAGCTCCCACCCTTCTCTCTACCCTTACCTCCCTCCCGTTGACCTCATCCATAGGTGTATGATTTTTGTCCAGTCTCTCCCTGTACACCCCTTACCCCATTCCCACTGAGAATTATCAGTCCACTCCCTTTCTGTGCTCCCGATTCTAGTATATTCACCAGTTTATTCTGTTGATCAAATCTTCAATTCTCTTAATTTTCAGATTCACTTGTTGATAGATATGTATTTGTTGTTCATAATTTTTTATATTTTACCTTTTTCTTCTTCCTCTTCTAAAAGAGTACCTTTCAGCATTTCTTATAATAATGGTTTGGATTTGATGAACTCCTTTAGCTTTGTTTTATCTGTGAAGCTCTTGATCTGCCCTTCAATTCTGAATGATAGTTTTGCTGGATAGAGTATTCTTGGTTGTAGGTTCTTGCTATTCATCATGTTGAAAATTTCTTGCCACTCCCACCTGGCCTGCATCGTATCTGTTGAGAAATCAGCTGACAGTCGTATGGGTGCTCCCTTGTAGGTAATGAACTGTTTTTCTCTTGCTGCTTTTAATATTCTCTCTTTGTCTTTTGCTCTTGGTATTTTAATTATGAGGTGTCTTGGTGTGGTCTTCTTTGTATTCCCTTTATATGGGTTTCTGTGTGCTTCCTGGACTTGTAAGTCTATTTATTTTACCAGATGTGGGAAGTTTTCAGTCATTATTTCTTTAAGTAGGTTTTCAGTATCTTGCTCTCTCACTGCTTCTGGCACCCCCATAATTCTGATGTTGGTACGTTTGAAGCTGTCCCAGAGGCTCCTTACATTACCTTCACATTTTTGGATTCTTTTTTCTTCTTGCTTAATCAGTTGAGTGTTTTCTGATTCTTTATATTTCAAATTTTTTACTTGATTCTTGCCTTTCTCTAGTCTGCTGTTAGGTCTCTGTACAATATTTTTTAATTCAGTCAGTGTATGTTTAATTTTTAGTTGGTTCTTTTGCATCTCTAGTTGGTTCTTTTTCATCTCCTCTTGGGTCTCGCTAAATTTATCCATCTTTTCTAGGATATTCTTGAAAAACCTTATAAGCGTGGTTTTGAACTCTATATCCAGTCATTTCTTTTCCTCCATTTCTTTTGTTTGTGATCCCTTCCCTTGTCTCAACATTTTCACTGTGCCAGGAGAATTTCTGTATTGGATTCAGCCTTATGATACTAGAGTTGCAAATCCACAAAAGCCTCTCTGTTGAGCTTGGGATGGGTGGAGTCTCAGGGCTTAAGGGACCACCTTGCCTTCCAGTTGGCCCCACCCTCCACGGCCCCTGAGTCTCATGTGACTGGGTAATCGCTGGAGCAGTCCCTTGCGTGCATACTCTTGCAGTGCCTCTAGACTGCTGCCTTTCTGGCTCCCCTGTGCTTTGGGACCATATGAGTCTGTGTCCCCAGGGTTTTGCCCAAAACTGGGGTTTAGTGAAGTTAGAAGTGGTGCAGTTGGGATGGTCTGTCTCCCACCCACTTGTGAAAGCCAGCGGCAAAATCAGAAGCCGTTCCCATCACCAGACTTCTGATCTTTTGTGACTCCCCTAAATTTCCATGCACTTCTCCCTTTTCATAGACCAAACTCTCCCGGTATGAGTTTTGGCTGGATCTGAGGTTTAGTGTCGTAGGATAAGGAGTTCAATGCTGTTGAGAGTCTCCGTCTCTCTCCCGCCAGAGAAAGCCAGCCAGGTTCTCCGGCACCCACTCTCTCCATGCATGTGTCTCTGTATCTCCGCTTTTTGCAGCTTCTCTGGGTTTCTGTGAGCCCCTCTCTTTCCTTCTAGTTGTAGAATTTCCACTCATCCAGCTTTCCTGTGATTCTGGATGACGTCTGTTCTGTCTTTTAGTTGTAGTTTTGAAATTGTTGTGCGAGGCAGCAGTTAGGTATTTACCTATGCTGCCATCTTGGATTCTCTCTCCAGCTCTGATTTCTAGCCAAGCCTAGGGAGCCTACCCAAGCACTAATATCATGCACTGGGCCTCTAGTTGTTAATAGGAATAAAGCTAAAGACTGGTTATGCACCAAATTATTTTCCCATATGCAATATTAATTTTGATTTGCACTCAGAAGTGAAGCAAGGAAATAAACATCTTTTTTTCTAACTCCATATAAATATGTGCTATCCCTACCACTATTGTTTGCATCAATATCGGTTAAAGCTTTGTCATTGAATTAAATAATACAAGGTTGGTGAGGAAATTCAAATTCAATTTATAAGTCCAAGTTGACTCAATAAATTTAAATATTATTATATCAAGACTAAGAATTACATTAGGATAAAACTATTAAAGTAGAAACTCATAGGAAAGTTTCCTTAAAAAAAATCAGGATTTTATCATCATTATTATGAGAAACTAAAATTAAGTTGAAATAAGCTATCAAAACATTTGGACAAATATAGTTATTGTTTACATTTTTAGTATATTTAAGGCATCTGACTTATAAATATTCTGTTCCTTCTTTCTTTGTTTTAGAAGTTGTCCAATATTTGGTACCTGAGATCTTTGTAATCTCATTGTTTTGTTTTGTTTTGTTTTTCTACAACTAAAAGTCTGCCATTTTTCTTGTTTCATGAATTTGACATCTGTGACCTATGCTTTCAATTTACTATCCATAAAAGTTCATTTAAACATTTTGACTTTATGTATTTAAAATTTTCATGATGTTATATGAAGTTATATTATTTGGAAGGGATTGGAGGAAGGGGAATTCAGATCATATCGTTCTGTATGCTTTTACTACTTCCAAAATATTTATTTTATTTTTTCCTTCATCATTTATCCCCTGCATGCCCCTTTCTACCTCCACTCATCCTCCTGCCTCAACACAATCACCATACTATTGCCCATTACTATTTTTATAAAAGAAGTTAGAAATACATCTCATGACATTATATTATCATACACATAAATGTAAATAAAACCTAGTCTGAATGAAGAACGTGTTTCCCTTCTTTTTTCTTTTTCATTTCTGTCTTTTAAGAATGTAAGGCAAGTAGTATTTGGGGAAAAGATTGTTATCAATTTCTGAAAATCACTCAGAGGAGAATGGATTAATTTACATGATAAATCTCATTTTGTGTAGAGGTATTGAAATTAAATATCAAAAAGTAGAATTGCATAATTCAGAAAAGACCTGGAATACAATAATGCATTTGGTAAAATATTCATATTCTAATCCTTGATTTGCCTATGTATTTTCAGTGTGACCTTGGGAGGAAAACACCCAATGCTTTAAATTCTCATTTTTTTAACCATGCGTAAGAACAATGATGCTGACAAACTAAGAAAGAAGTTTGGAAGAAATACAATTCTTTATACATTAAGTTTATAAATCTGATGACAAGAGTGAAAAAAATGGAAAATTAAAAGAATGTTTAAGGATAATTAATTAAATCTTAAAAATCGTGATAATAAGTTTATTAAAAATCACCTAATTTATAATAGATAATTATTGTCTTTAAATAAATTTGATTACATTATAAGAGAAAAAATATTTGTATACTTTTTCTATTACATAAATGATGCATCATCTAGAACTGAATGAATTTCATTCTAGTCTGTGGAAAGTGTAATGGTTTCACAAAAATATATCTTATATTTTCTTCTTAAATTTGAAATGAGTTTTTAAGCATAACATGATTTAAAATACCCAGTGGTAAGAATTATTTTTTTTATCCTAAATAATATTCTATCTAATCACATCTTCCTTATCAGTCAATATTTACTGAGTGTGTATCCAATAATAAACAATAAAATGAAGTGTTGTTACTACATGCCAAGCCCTATAGTTACTTTTTTTAGATTCTGAAATTTAGTTATTATGTCAGCCATATGATATAGGTACCATATTTTCCTTCATGAATTTTACAAAAAATAGCAGCCTAGTCAGATTTCATAATAGGTAGGCCTATCCTTTTGTAAGGATAGTTTAATATCTCCACATAAAGCTAGCTACTCAACATTAAGAAAATAGATATCTACAAGGCATCATTAGTTGTACTTAGAATACAATGGAGAAGTTTGGAAATAGGTTCACTAAACTTAATAAGACACTAAAGTACTAAAATCATATGAGAACTATATAAGGTATAATTAATATTTTGAATATTTTGACAGTACCTGTTCACATCTTTACATAAAACTTTAGAAGAACCTATTCTTTTGAAGAATTGTTCTTTGACTAATTCAAAATAGTAGTGAGAATATGTTATTTTATTTGATGATTCCAAAATAGTGGTGGTGTAAGTGGAAGCTACACTGACTGACACTCGTCTAAACTGGAATTACTATTAAAATACAGAAGAACTATCTGGGATAATCAATTGAAGACTATCTTGAGGACATAAGTGGAGACCACATAGAGACTAGTTGAAAGTGTGGAGGTAGGAAAGAGCTAGCTTGGCTACAACAGAGGGCAGATCAAGTTCTAGAGGGATATCTAAGCTGTGGAGGAATTGCATTGAGAACTCTGGGGACTAAACCCCAAGGTAGACCACCTAGCCCAGAGCACCAGAACTGAAAAAGGTAACCACATAATATCTGGCTGTAAAAAATAGTAGGATTGCTGTCTAGCAAGGGGAGATGGCTGGAAATGCAGGCACCCTTTGAAAGGGCTAATGCACAAATTTTTGTGTGCAGACATTCACCTTGGGACCTAGCAAAGGAATAGGCAGAGTGGACTAGAGTTGTGTGAACAGAATCTAGGGTTGGGGGCTCTGGAATTAGTGCTAAGAGGGCAGATACCCAGATTTCCTGAGCAGAATTATTCCCTCATACTGCAGAGGATATTTTTCTCCAGCAGACTTTACTATATGGGCAGCTTCTGGCTGGAAGGGAAAACCTCTCACTCCACCCGATAGTCCATAGCCTGAGGTAAATAAAAACTGAATATCTATTAGACTGCATGCAGAGACAGGTCTCTGAAAGCTTTAATTCTTTGCCTGATATCCTTATGGACCTGGATCTAGGAAAAGCATACTTTAGCGCACATCTTGGTCCTTTCCTAATAGAGTGAGCCACAAACTGGATTATCAATGGTTCCAAACAGAGTATTAAAGGTCAATCACAGTGTCTGTGCTGAATCCTGCACTAGAGATTGAGAATCATAACAGAACTACCTAATACATAGACACAAATTCAAAGAGGTAACTAAAATGTAGAGACAAACAACAACAACAACAAAAACAAAAACAAAAAAACAAGCCCCAAATGAAAGTACAAAAAAATTCTCCAGAAAAAAGATTGAAATGGACATAAGAAATTTATTAGATAAAGAGTTCAAAATAATGATGCTCACTAGCATAAGAAAAGATATAGTACCTATTAAAAAAGACCAATCAGAAATGAATAATGGCATAACACTAATATAGAACACATTAGAAGGAATATACAGCAGATTAGGAAAAGCTGAGGATCACATCAGTAAATTAAAAGACAAGTTATAAAAAAATCAGTCATTAAGCACCAAAAAGAAAAAACAGCAACAACAACAAAACAACAACAACAACAAACAAAAACAGAAGGACAGTTTAAGAGAGCTGTGGGACAACATGAAACATAATAATATTCTTGTTATAGGAGTACCAAAAGGGGAAGAAAGTGAGCAAGTGATAGAGAACTGAAGGGAGTGGCTCTAGGGTCAAGCCTCAGGCTGACCTGTGGCAGGGCCACAAACAAGTCCCAGCCTGAAGGGCAGAGCTCTCTTAGCATAATTAAACCTGACTTTGTAGCCTTCTCTTATTCCTTCCTAAGTAGCTAATGGGCTGTGGGAGGTGCAGCAAGTATTGCCAAAATAAGAACATTTGTATATGTGTTAATCTACCCTTATTTTAATCAGACTATAAAATAAAGCATTGGTTTGTAGGCTGAGTCTTTTGTGTCCTCATTCAGGCACTAGAGATCCACAGAGCTACAGCTGTATTCTCTTGTTTGTCTTTTCTTCAATCTTTCACCACCCTTTAGGTTCACCCTTGATTATGCTTTTTGAAAAATAAAAGCAGAAAACTTCCCTAAACTGGTGAAGAAAAGAAGTCACACAATTTCAGGAGGCACAGAGTGTCCCAAGCAAAAAGACCCTATACTGGCCCACCCAGACACATCATATTTAAAATGTCAAAAATTAAAGACAGAGAATCTTTAAGGCAGCAAGAGAAAATTAATTTATCTACGAAAGTATTCCCATAAGGCTGCCAGCTGATTTCTCATGAAAAACTCTACAGGCCAGAAGGTAATAGCATGAAGTATTCAAGGTAATGAAAAGCATGGGTCAGAAACCAAAATTACTATATCTAGCAAGGCTTTCATTCAAAATAGGTGGAGAAATAAAGGCCTTCAGAGAAAAAAAATGGCTAATGGTTAGTTTATCACCACCAACTCAGCACTGCAAGTAATGATAAAGGGACTGTCATAAAGAGAAATATATAGAGAAACATTGGCATAAATAATTAAAATGTTAATAAATAAGTACCTACCAATAATAACCACAAATTCAAATGTATTAAATATTCAAATCAAAAGATATAGGGTAGCTGAATGGATACAAAAATATGACTCAAATATATACTGTCTACAAGAGAGCCACCACAGGATAAAAGAGCATACAGGAAGAGAATAAAGGTATGGGAAAAATGGGAAACGAACAATAAAATGTTGGAGTAGCCATACTGATATCTGAAAATAGACTTTAAAATGAAGGCCATCACAAGAGACAGTAAAGGTCACTACATAATACTACAAACAATCCAATTGTAAAGAACCTAAAGAGATTTTCAAAGTGGGCATACAGATGGCCAGCAGACATGAAAAAAAAAATGCTCAAAGTAGATGCAAATTAAGATGATAATGAAGTATCATCTCACACCTGTAAGAATGGTTACCATCAAGAAATCAACAATCCATACTACCCAAAGCAATCTACAGATTCAACACACTACCCATTAAAATACCAACGACATATTTCACAGACCTACAAAGAATTCTTCATAGATTCATCTGGAACAAAAAAAGACCACGGATAGCTACAGCAATTCTGAGAAAAAAGAATAAAATAGGTGGGATCTCAATACCAGACTTCAAGCTATACTACAAAGCAACTGTTCTCAAAACATCCTGGTACTGGCACAAGAACAGACATATAGATCAATGGAATAGAATAGAGAACCCAGATATCCACCCAAACCACTATGCTCAATTAATATTTGACAAAGGAGGCATGAACATTCAATGGAGCCAAGATAGCCTCTTCAATAAATGGTGTTGGGAAAATTGGACAGACACATGCAAAAAATTGAAACTGGACCACCAACTTACACCAAATACAAAAATAAACTCAAAATGGATACAGGACTTAAACATTAGAAGGGAAACCATAAAAATACTAGAGGAATCCACAGGCAGCACAATCTCAGATATATGCCGAAAGAACTTCTTCACTGATACTGCTCCAAAGGCAATGGAAGCTAAAGAAAAAATAAACAAATGGGACTACATCAAAATAAAAAGCTTTTGCACAGCAAAAGAAACCATCAACAAAACAACAAGAAAGATCAATGCATGGGAGAACATATTTGCAAATGCTATCACTGATAAAGGTTTAATCTCCAAAATCTACAACCAACTTATACAACTTAATAAAAGGAAGATGAAGGATCCAATAAAAAAAATGGGCAACGGACCTAAATAGAACCTTTTCAAAAGACGACAGAAGGAAGGCCAAGAGACACATGAAAACATGTTCAAAGTCATTAATCATCCGAGAGATGCAAATCAAAACGACAATGCGATACCATCTTACACCTGTCAGAATGGCAATCATCAACAAATCAACAAATGACAAGTGTTGGCGAGGATGCGAAGAAAAAGGAACCCTTGTGCACTGTTGGTGGGAATGCAGACTGGTGCAGCCACTGTGGAGAACAGTATGGAGTTTCCTCAAAAAACTAAAAATGGATCTCCCATTTGACCCTGTAATACCACTCTTAGGAATTTATCCTAAGAAATTACAAACACCAATCAGAAAGGATTTATGCACCCCTATGTTCATAGCAGCACAATTTACAATAGCCACAATTTGGAAACAGCCTAGGTGCCCATCAGCAGATGAGTGGATCAGAAAACTGTGGTACATCTACACAATGGAATTCTATGCTGCCATTAAAAAGAAGGAATTCTTGCCATTTGCAGCAACCTGGTTGGAACTGGAGAGCCTTATGCTTAGTGAAATAAGCCAGTCAATGAAGGAGAAGCATCACATGATCGCACTCATTGGGGGATAATAAAGAATATTATAAATTGATGAACAAAAGGATAAATACAGAGACAGTAAAGCTTCAAGCAGACTGTGAAATTACAGCAGGAAGGTTAAAGTTAGGTGAGGTAGATAAGAGATCAATCAAAGGACTTGTATCTATGCATATAAGCATAACCAATGAACATAGACACTGGGGAGTTGAGGTATGCCCGGGAGGGAGGGGGGGCAATGGGGAGATATGTATAAAAAAAAAAAAAAGAAATCAACAAATGACAAATGTTGGAAAGGATGTGGAGAAAAAGGAACCCTTGTACAGTGCTGATGGGAATGCAGGCTGGTGCAGCAATTATGGAAAACAGTATTGAGTTTTCTCAAAAAATTAAATATAAAACTGCCATTTGGCCTAGTGATTCCCACTGCTTAGGAATATATCCTAAGAAACTTGAAACACCAATCAGAAAGAATATATGCACCCCTATGTTTATAGCATCACAATTTACAATAGCTAAGATCTAGAAACAGCCCCAAGTGCCCTGCAATAGATAAGTAGATAAAAAAGATGTGGTGTATTTACAGCATGGAATACTATGCAGCTGGGAAAAGGAGGACCTCTTACTCTTTTAGACAGCATGGAGAGAAATAGTGAGCATTATGTTAAGCAAAATATCATTCAGAGAACAACAAGTATCACATGATCTCACTTTGTATGTGGAATCTAATAAATAACATAAACTGATGAACAAAATAGATTCCAAAGACATAGAAGCATGGAACAGACAGTGGTATCTCCGGGGGAAGATGGGGGAAATATGTATGCATATATGGATAACCCATGGATGCAGACATCAGGCTGGTGGAGGCCTAGGTAGGGGGCAGTGGCAGGCAAGGAGGGGTCAATTGGGGAAAAAGGGGACATATATAATACTTTCAACAATAAAAATTTTAAAAGTATATTTTTATTATTTGTAATTAAATTCTTAGCAAATGCCAAATATCAATTTTTAGCACAAATTATATTATGCATCTGCTGATAAGATTTTGTGAATAAAATGATAAAAAGTTATCAAAAGTATATTAGACAAGCATGAAGATATTTAATATTAAATATCAATAACTACATAAATTGCACAATTATATTACTACTAATATATTTTCTTATTTATATATTTTTCACTTTAATTATAAAGATTATTTTAAAATTAAATTTATCATTTTTTATTAATTCACTTAATTTTGCTTTAGTATTTTATGAGATTGATTCTCAACTATAATGTTCTTTATTATAGTTAATCTAAACAGTTTTGTTTATAATAGTCATTATATTATTTTTGAATTCTGGCATCATATATTGTCATGCCTATGGATGCTATGGGTTTTTATTTCCATGCAAATTAACATAATGTATAGGCACAGCTAAATTATTAGTAAATCTATCTCAATATATTATAAGTTTTAACTGAGTAGACAATTCACTTTAATCATAAATTAGGATTTGATTAATGACCATGTAATTTTTAAATGAAAAACATAGTAGAATTAATAAATATATTTCTCAGCTGTGTGAAGAAAATGGGCTTTATTCAAGATGTAGCTGCTGGGATACAGCAATTTAAAACTCCAGAAAAACATTTTTTTTTTGATACTCAACTATAAATTATCAAAGCAAAACCCATAATATTTTTATTAGCTTTTATTGTGTTCAATACAATAATAACAGTCAGAAAGAACTTTAATATAAGTTCTTTGTCATTCCCTCCAGCATCCTAATACAACCAATTACTTGAATTATTTATAAAATTTATTGTGCAGGGCATGGCACTTATGTGTAGGCATTATTTTATGTAAATTTAATATACTATAACAGAGGGATATAAAATGCTTTCCATTATTTTTCATAAAAAGAGAAAAAATGTTTGGAGTTATGATTTCTTTTCTCTGTTGTCTTCTGAAGATTTCATAACTGTAATTGGGTAAGTCAACTTTTTATATTGTAATAATTTTATTATTTTTTCTTAATAATTTTCAGTTTTCAATTTTATCTTCTCATTTTCTATTGGGGTTCTTTTCCCAGCCTTACAAAGGGTTCAGTATTCTGGATAAAGGGGCTGTGCATAGATTCAAGAAGGAGTCCAAAGACAAAATATAACTTTGAAAGGTATGTGTGGTCAGAGAAGCTTCAGCTAAAGGGGACTGAAGACTCTCTCCTTGACCAAGGATCCTGTGCTTTTATTAGACACAATTTGTCCCAAGGCAAAGTGGAAATATACACTTCAAAGGGTAAGGTCAAAGGATAGAGTACAGAAGCATTATCAGTTTGGGGAATAGCCCACAGCTATTCAGGTGTTTGGCCAACAGAAGCCAATAAAATGCCCTGAACTGTCTGGCAGTTAACAATCCTATTCAGGTTTGGGAAAGTGTCGTTTTCAACAGGTAAACTACATATGTGTGGCTGACTCTTGTTGAGCCGCCCAAGCTTCACCAGTCTTTTGGTAAAACTCTTGTGATTATTACATGCTGGAATTGGTTCTTGGCAATTTTCTTTATCTGAAAAATTAAAGTAATCATTATTGTCAGAGATAGAATTAAAATTCCCATCTCTTGAAAGCATATTTTCATCAAAGGTGTAGTACTTTTAACATTGCTTTGATCAGTACACCAGTTGAAAGGGTTTATACATGAAGTTACCTCTTCAATCATTTCTCAATTAGACCTACAAATGCTATACTTTCTCAGATCAAAAAAAGGTTGAAAAGTTATATATAAGTAAACCCATATGTATTAGAATTTCAGATAAAGGAAACTGAGAGTAAAGATTTGCTGGTTATTGCAAATCTTCATGCCTAATGCTATGAAGCAAAATGCTCTGCTTCAAATAAAAAAGACTTATTTACATGTTCTAATAGCATGCCAGTGCCAAATATTAGACTTGATTTAAGTACCAAAGTACACTTTTTTTTCATCCCTATTTAAAATCACAGTGTCATTACTCTAATTCAGTTGTTAAAAATAGAATTTAAATGTTATTTTCTTGAAGGCATAATATAGTTGTTGTGTTTTTTTTTAAAACAAATTGCTGGTAAAATCATGAGATTAACAACATTTTATTTGATTAATATCCACTCATGCCACAATATCTTGTTTTCTCTGAGTTTATGCTAAGGCACACTAATCTTTTAATCCTACAAAAAGCTACAAGTATGAATTTGGTAGGGAAAGAAAATCCTGTGTACTAAATATATGCTAATGCCAGAAGATAGAAAATAAGCACACTGTTCTGTATGTAAATTTTTGAGGGCATGAAGAAAAACTTGTTGCTAAAATCTGCTTCAAAAGAGGATTTTGATTAATGATCAGAAAACGTGAATTGTGGTCTCTGGGGAAGTACAGAAGCATCTACAAAGGTAATCTCAAATGCAAAGCCTATTAAGTAGATGCTGTCATGGGGAATAAAAATGGGGGAGGGGTGACAAGAGAAAAGAAAGGCCATATCTTCTTAGAATAATAAATAGAATGCAAAGTACCCTTATAGAAATAAAAACATAGAAAAATACATATTCATTACTAGGAAATTCATAGAATATTTGAATCATGGCAAAAATTAAATAAAAAGAGAGAATAAAGGTTAAAAGATGTAAGAAACAAGCATAGAGAACAATTTTATGCACTTGAAACAATTTAATTTAGCTTCATAAAAATATTAACTAGAAATATTGATCAACATATTTATTCTTAGAACTCATTCTAATCTATGAATCTCCAGATTACAACTTTTAAACATTAATTGAGTTCTCCAAAATTTAAATTACTTTATATTTTTTGTTCTAAAACAACCTTATTTTAAAATTATCAAATATCCCATATAATAAGAGAGGCATATGCTAATTATCCATTACACTGTGAGGTGTAATGACCTACCACATAAGGACCAGATCATAAATCTTCAGGAGAGTGGGGCAATGAACTACAAGCTGATGTTGGAGAGCTGCAGGGCAGCAAGTTATGAGGAGGGGGAGGGAGGAGCCATAGGAGGGCTGCAGTGACCTACTGGCACATGGATTAGTTCACAGGGTTACTAGTTGAAACATATAAAACAATAAAGTAGAAGTAATTTTAAGACCTACTTTTATCTATAAATATTGTTAACATGTTAGAGAAAACCTTTCAGACATCAATCTATGTTAACAGACATAGAAGCAGATAATTTTACAACAATGGAACAGGATGTGTGCTACTTTGTAAATCTTTATAGCTAAAATATACTTCATGGGATCCTTCTTGTCTGTACATATTTGTCTCTTTTATACAAACTGTTACACTTCAGTAAGCACTTACCATGTTCCAGGCACATAGCAATGTAAATGACACATAATGATCCTGTTGTAATAACCTGTTATTATTTAACAGGAAAGAAGGAAAGGGAAGGTAAGTAATATATACATGCCATTATACAGCTTTGCCAATAGCACTACATTTAACACTCTCCAAGTCTGTTCCTGCTGATCCCTGGGGGAAGGGACTGGACAAAGGCAGTTTAGACATTTCCAGTAAGGTCAGAGTGATGTGGGAAGTTCTGCCCATCAATCACACTTGGACGTGAGTCAGTGGCCAGAATAGGCATGGCCAGTGCAAGCCCAGAAACCTGAACATTAAAACTTCCAAAGGAAAGAGCCAAGATCTCTTGGTTTTTAAGCTCACTCTGGCACGTAGGGTTCCTGGCCCTTCTGGGGCAGTGAGATGCACTCCCTCTGCCCACATGTTTCACAGCCATGTGGGAAACCCCCAATTAATTAATGGACTTCAACTAGCTTGGATACTGAACTACACCCTGCTGGAACATGGAACAGAAGCTCTGGACAATGGCCTTGCTTTTAGCTCTGCTGGAACCCTAGTTGAGCCACTTTCATAACTGGCTCAAGTGGTAGGGGCTTTGGAACCTGAGGAATGTAACTTCATGCAAATAAAGCCTTTTTTCAAATCTCATTCCCCAGTGGAGGCTGCTGAAAATTCTTATTTCAGCAGTACCATGGGTACTTCAAGAACCTCCACTGGTTCTTATGAGCAACAGGGAAGTTTGATTTTCCAGTAACACTAATAACAGTTGGTTGTTATTACTATTACACCATTTAATTGTTCACAATATTCTGGAATCATTATCTCCATTTTGGAAACAGAAACTTATCTTAGTTTATAACATTTTTTCTGTCAGAAACCAAATATTGTTCTCACTAAATGGATGTAAACAGGAGGCCAGAAGGCTGGTCAACCTTAACTGCTCTGAAAGGTCAGAGCTAATTACTCACTGTTTAGTTGAAACATTATTGGTTGAAGCAACCTCTATCTGTTTGTTTCATGTTAATTTCTGTAAAGGCTAGGGGTGTGTCCCAAAGCCTTAATAAAAGGGAGAAAAAGGTCAGAGCAAGTGGCAGTCCTTTCTGCTAGAGGAAGGCTCCCACCTGGCCCCCCAATATTGTCAAATTAATGTTTTCTGGTCTCTCATTTCGTTTGCTTGCGGCCTCCTTCAGAACCCGAACCCTGAACCGGGAACCCTGAACCACGCAGGACGGGGAAGGAGGTTCCCACATCTGGCGCCCAACATGGGGATGCGGAAAGAGGTGCTCACATCTGGTGCCTGACCACGGGACGTCTGGAGGAGAAGGTATTATTCACCTAAGAGGAAGGAAGTAAAATTCACCAAGGAAAATGGTGAGGGAAGATTCACCTAGGAAAAGGTGAGGGGAATTCAATGTACGCAAAGCCCATGGATTAACTACAGAGTCGAGATCTGTAAGTAAGGTGGGAATGTCTTTTGCAGCCAGGCTAATGGGGAAGAATTAAGTTATAAATATAAAGTAAACTTTATTATAGACTTTTGGTTTGCATGCTTAAATAATGTGGTTTCTTGTTCAAATTAAAATCTTAGTTTGCATTTGGAATCTGAAATCTGTAATAAGTGAAACACCACTGCTGAAATCGCCTCTGGTGTGGAGAAATTCAAAGGTGGCAGGAAAGGGCAAGGCTCTCTGCTCTCCTGCAATGAGATTACTGAAGGTTTCATTTAAAAATTATAGATGAACTCACAAGGAAATGCTAATCTTGGCCAAATTAAGTGTTAGTTATTAATTCAGAAAGCGAAAAAGAAAGAAAAATTAAGATCTGTCTTTATCTTTTAAGCATGAAAAGAAATTCTGCCAGATCTGTTACTGATGCTTTCCCCTGAAGTAAGCAGGATGTGGAGGAAGAGAGACACTGTGGCAATCCAGTATAAAAGTCCACTCTCCCAGTATACTAATCAAAAGTCTCCTTTCTCGCCATGAAAAAGTTTTAAAAATTTAGAGATGTGTCTGGAATTTCTGTACTCGTGAGGAGAGAAGCCCGGCTTAAAAAGAAATGAGCGCAATTGTCCACCTTTTTGGACATATTAGACAGGGTTTTAAGCTGGAATCTCTCCGCAAAAGCTGCAGAAAAAGAAAAACCCAGAACTGGTCTTTATTTTTTAAGAAAAATGGTGTAAAGAAACCAAAAGGAGAAGATTTTGTGTTCTTAATCAAGGTTTTCAGCTAAATGCAAATTAAATTGGGAGAAAATAAAATAAAATTCCTCTAATTAGGAATTCAAAATACATTGTTGATTGGTCTAATATAAAAGGATTAATTCTGTGGTTCCCAACTGACAGTTTAAAAATATAATTGATATCTTAAGATAATTATTAAAAATATTATAATCTTTAAATCATATATGAATATATATATTTGATGATTTTTTTCCATGTTAAAATTTCAAAGCTTTAACAGAGATGATTCTTGTAAAGCTCCACAGGCCCAGAGTAATACAAGAAATTTGTTCTCTCTTTTTAAAGGACATCTTAAATTTAACCGATCTAATATACTTGAAATTCCATGGAAAGCTTTATCAAATGAGAATTAATAAGTATATTTTAAATGTTGTAAAGGTTTTGGCCTCTAAGGAGGACACAAGGTAGCACTCTAGGGAGAGGCATAAACATTCAGCCTCTGAGAGATCCAGTCTCTCGGTGTCCTAGATGTCAGAGAGGTAACCATTGGGCCAGACAGTGTAAATCAAAATTTCACAGAAATGGGCAGCCTCTAAATCAAGATACAGGGTATGGTCAACCACCGGGAAATGGCCAGAGGGGTGCCCCCTCAGCCCCATTATTAATAAGGGAAACCTGCCCTGCAAGGCCCACAGTGGATTCCCTCATCTGAGCAACTCCAGGAAGTGCAGGCCTGGATCTTAACAGCACTATAGCAGTCACTTTGACTCCTGATAATGCTCTGCAAGTTATTCCTACAGGAATTTGGGGTCCTATGTCACCGGGAGCATGGTAAAGAGGATGGTACAGACACATAAGAACGTATTTCTTGCAATACCAACAGTTACCAGCTCTACGGTAATATTACATGGGGCACATGGGGAAGTATTTTTGACTTATATTCCTGATCCTTCATGGGTAAGAACCCTTAGGTGTACTGATTCCCCTGTTTCTTGTAGTCTCTAAGAAGGGCAAAATTAAGTAAATATTTCTTAAAATTCCAACATTCTAAAATGACAAAAAGCCCAAAGCCACCTGTATTCTTAAGCTAGAGGTGGGGCAACATTTGTGGCTTGTGAATCAGACATAAACATTTACTAAATTTTTTTTGCTTTTTAAATTAAGATACCTACTTTAATTAATAAATTAGTTTTTTAAATAAAAATCAAGGTTTTCAGCTAAATAAAGAGCCAATGTTTTTGTAAGCAATTTGATTAAGTATTCAATAAAGTAACTAAGACCTTGTCTATACAAAAAGAAATTGATAGCCAGTTTGAAATTGAATTGCCATGGCCTAGAACAAAAGAATATCCTTACATAATATTATTCTACAATGTCATTATAATTTTTTTGACAAATATCCCAAACAAACTTACAGTCTAATTCTCTGAATATTTGGTAGCAATTTAAAAAAATAACATAAAAGGAATTGAGACAGTGAGAAGGCACTTGAGCATTCTATATTGGCTTTTCTTGCTCTTTTTGCCAAGAGGGACCCTCCCACAGCTGTCGCCTGGGCTTTCTGTTCATGCTGAGGTTGAAGCCTCGTGTTGGCTGGTACCATGAATCTGTCTCTCACCCAGTGGTGTGAGCTGGGCCCTCCCTGGAGAAGAAACCTGGTTTCCCAACATATGTGATCAGTGCTGGGACCCTGCCAGCAGGCGAGGGGATCCCAAGGCAGGTACTGGGCGTGGAGGCCACAAGGGCATCGGCTACAAAGGAGACGGAACTGAACCTCACATCAACCTGCTTGGCCCCGGAGGATGGCTGGTTAGCCAGAGATGGGTAGGATTCCTCAGAGGAGAAACAACCTAAGACAGGCACAGTCACAGAGGGGCCATAAGGAGAAAACTTGGGGATCAACAGAGGTGAGGCACAGATCCTCACCCTCCCCCACCAACATTGCAGGGGCTTGAAGCTTCGCCCCTTCTGAGGGAGGTCTCCTGCCCCATGGCTGCTTCACTTCCCACGTCCAGCTCCCAACGGGATCCAGGTGACAAGACAGAGACTTGGCCCAGCTCCGTTCGGGACACAAATGACAAAGATTTGGTGCAGCTCAGATTGGGACCCAGCAACAGACAGACTTGGCTGACAGCTGCCCTATATTCTAAATCCAACTTAACACCAGGAATGCTCAGGGCCTACTCAATAATGCAAAGAATCCTTTCCACTAATATTTACAGGATAAAACTAAGATTGTTGTTAGAATATTAAATTTAACAATAAAATAGTAGTTAAAATTTCAAATTAATTTAATTGGTTAATTGAAATAGGTGAATATTCAAGAAAATTTAATTGTACTGGAAAACAGTTGTTCCTAAAGTATTAACTTAAATTTCTATTGGTAGTTCATTGCATGGTAAAATTACCTAACATGAAATAAACATAAAGGAGTCATATTTGCATTATAAAAATTTTCCAAAAGCCTCATAATTAAATCAAAAAAGGGGGGATAGTACAGTAGTATTATATAAGGAAAAGTATCCTGTAAGCAAATTACATCTAGAAAAATTTTTTTACTTAACAGCAAGACACCCATGAAAAACAGATAGTATTAAAATAAGCCAAAGGAAAATCATTTGGGCAAAAATAAAAAGGATCCAAAGTCAAATTTATAGAAAAAAATCCTTTACTAACTTTTGGTCGAGAATGTTTATATATTTTCAGAAAAACAGCTCCAAGACCATGTGAATTTTACAACAGAGAATGCTCCAGCTATGAAGTCGAGAGGAGAAGCATTCCAGAGATGGAAGATGCTGACAACACCTTGCCATCCTAACAGTCAGCAGCTGTGCATCGATGCAGATTGCCCAGGACCAAACCAGAGAGGGTCAGACCTGCATTGCCACCATTTGTCCACCATCCAGAATTGAAATATCATTGCTAACACATGTACACTCAAAAAACTGTTGGACATTGAAACTGGGACTCAAAGGACTGTTGGTCCAGAAAGAAAGATACTATAGACTTATTCATTTACCTCTTAGCATAGCCATTGTTGCTTGTCTTATTTTTTGTTCTTAATATTTATTTCTAGTCTGCAGATGCAAGATTTTTTAGAGGAAAAGAAAATAGGGGAGATGTCAGAAACCAAATATTGTTTTTACTAAATGGATGTAAACAGGAGGCCAGAAGGCTGGTCAATCTTAACTGCTCTGAAAGGTCAGAGCTAATTATTCACTGTTTAGTTGAAACATTATTGGTTGAAGCAACCTCTATCTGTTTGTTTCATGTTAATTTCTGTTTTTGTTATTTCCTGCCTAAAGGCTAGGGGTGTGTCCCAAAGCCTTAATAAAAGGGAGAAAAAGGCCAGAGCAAGTGGCAGTCCTTTCCACTAGAGGAAGGCTCCCACCTGGCCCCCCAATATCTCCAAATTAATGTTTTCTGGTCTCTCATTTCGTTTGTGTGCGGCCTCCTTAAGAACCCGAACACTGACCTGGGAACCCTGAACCACGCGGGACGTGGAAAGAGGTTCCCACATTTTTCAAAATTACACAGTTGTAATTTTTCATTGTCTAATATCATCAAGTGTTCTTAACATCAAATTAATGAATGTAGAGTATTTATCCCAAACTTATTTAGTGAATTCTATACTTAAGAAGTTTTTATCTATACTAATGAAAGGGTAATATGCTAATTAGACTGAAAGACCTTCTGGGAGAGCTTCAGGACAAAGTTATAGTGGCAGAGCCTAGGCAGAGGCAGTTAAGGGCGATCAGGCCAGAAGGGGAGGGAAGTTGGGGGGTGAGTAAGTCAGCAGGGGGTTTCATTTGGGGGCTAGCAGGCCAGCAGTGAGGCGCAGTTAAAATTTGTGCATGATGGTGTGGGGGGGTCCTTTAGCAAGGCCTGCATCCTTTCCAATATGGAACCCCTTGAGGGATGTCCAACTGCCAGGGGATGTCCTAAACCAGCAGTTGAACATCCCTCTCATAATCCAGGACTGCTGGCTTCTAACCACTCACCTGCTTGCCAGCCTGATTTCCCCCTAACCTCTCCCCTGCAGCCTGATTGATGCCTAGTTGCTCCCCTGTCTGCCTGGTAACCCCCAACTGTCTTCCCCTGCCAACCTGGTTGCCCTCAACTATGCTCCCATGCAGGCCTGGTCACCCCTAACTGCCCTCCTCTCCTGGTCTGTTTGCCTCCAACTGTCCTCCCCTGCACGCCATCTTGTGTCGTGTGAGGGCATGAAGGCCACCTAGGATTTTATTAGCATAGATGAGGTTTCTATTTACTATTTTCAACATATTTCTATTGGGTTATTGGCCTTTTTATTGATTTATAAGAACATATACTATAGACATTCTAGTGTCACAGATGAGTAAGTTTTTTTTCTGGATGTATTAAACTTTAGTATGGGGATATTGAAAGGTGTTTTTAGGGGTAAAATAGGCAGATTTAGGAAATTTTAGAAAATTAAAGGGTCCATGGAAAAAGCACAGGGCTACAGAGCTGCAAAAGGGTACATTTCCATAAGACAAGGGAGATGGAAACAGCAGAAAGTCTATATTTACAAAATAAAGAAGGAGGAAGAAAGCCCAAAGGGAATAGGAAAACAATAAGGGAGGAGGGGAGAAGAGCCTCACATGTCCCAAATGGGGTTTCATCTTTGAGCTCAGGAGTTGATATAGTGACCAAATCAAAAGGGAATAGTGACCAATCAGAGAGGATATTGAGGCTCAAATATCTGCACCTTTATAAACCTTAGGAAAAAGGGACTCAGTGGGACTCTTCCCCATCTCCAGATGGGAGTGTCTGTACTTGTTCTTCAATAAGTTTTCACTTTTGTTATCCTATCTTCTGTCTGTGGTTTCATTCTTCAACTCCACCGGACAAAGAGGCAGGGAAATCATCCTGCCCAGGGGAACACTGCACATTCCAGTGCAACTTTCCCATTTCAACATATATCTATTTATTTTGTTTAAATATTATCAAGTACACAAAACATGATCCATTATTTCTTTAGAAGGGCTGTCTTTAATTTGAAAACATATGTGTATTATCTACTAATCTTTTAGGACCTTAACTTTTAATTTAAATTTCACTGTGAATAGAGTAATTCTCCATATGATTTTAAAATTTTGGGATTAATTGTGGCCTGCTTAAAGAATCAGCAAATTATTAATTTTGACAACTACCCCTAGACGGTTTGGCTCAGTGGATAGTGCATCGGCCTGCAGACTGAAGGGAACCAGGTTCGATTCCGGCCAAGGGCACATGCCTGGATTGCGGGCTCGATCCCCAGTGTAGGAGGATGTGCAGGAGGCAGCCAATCAATCATTCTCTCTCATCATTGATGTTTCTATCTCTCTCTCCTTCTCCCTTCCTCTCTGAAATCAATAAAAAAATACATTAATTTTTTTTTAAATTTTGACAATTGTTCTGTGTACACTTAAAAATAATATTTGTTCTGATATGGTTGAGCACCAGAACTGCAACAGTAAGTTCTAGAAGACCCAGGGTGAAAAAAAGGAAAGAAAATTATATATAACCAAAGTCTAATCAAAATAGTATGGCAATAACTAAGAAAATGTGGACTCTCTCTCTCTCTCTCTCTCTCTCTCTCTCTATATATATATATATATATATATATATAATCTATATCTATATCTATATCTATCTATCTATCTATCTATCTATCATCTATCTATCTATCTATATATATATGTCACATACTGGTGACAGGAGAGTGAAATGACTTGGATTTGTCATAGAATCATTGGTATGCATATGGTTTTAGAAGGTGGTAAATAAAGCATCTGAGTAGCTCTAATACAGAATGGAGAAGAAACTTTGGGAAAGAAATGTCTATGTTTAATTCCTTTATGACTATAAGAAGGAAGATTCATATTTTCATTATTTTGTTGCCTCTCCCCAGAGTCTGAATTCTAAAGGAATTTAGAAAATTCTTTCTTTAGACATATAACTTCTATGAAGTCTTAGTTATATTACCATAATTAGCTAGTTATTCATATTAATAATGGGTAAAAGAGAAAAGGAAAGGCCAGACATTATAAGCATGGTCATCTGGGCAGCTTCATCAGGAAGCCATAGCTTTATACCCCAAGAAATCCAAGCATTGTCCCTCCAAGGGAATTAATACTCCTCCCTTCCCTCCTCCTGGATTATTGGGGAGGGGAATGGCATGGGGGAGATAGGCACATGTTCAGTGAGGTCAGGGTGACATAGAGAAGGTGTCTGCCTGTCAGGTTAACTTGGGAAAATTGGCTGGGGGAGGGGGTGGTGAGCCACTGCAAGTCTGCAAATCCTCCCAGTTATAATTCCCAGACTAAAAAAAAAAAAAAAATGTATCTCTCTCTTGCTTGTCTCTTGCATGCTTTTGCTCTGGGACCTGCACTTGGCATGCACCTCTACAGTTATGTGGCCTTATGCATCCGCATGGCTCAGGGCCTTTCAAATCCCATATACAATGGAATACATCTGGGAACACAAGCTAAGCTAGCCAGATGCCAGACTGGACTGGACTTTAATATGAAGTGGAAACTCTGGATAGTGGTATTAATTCTAGCCCTGCAGAAGACAAGATTGGACTTTTTCCATAGACTTTTTCCTCAGGCAATTCTTTCCCCAGAAGCACTCTAAGAATTCACTTCCACCATTTACAGAGAGCATTCTGCTGACAACAGTTCTAAATTAGACTGAATTAAGAGTACCAGAGATGAATTTATTATGATTGTTCTTTTATTTTCTAGTGACCATTATTACTACTACATACTCTAAATGAGCTTTCTATAATAACATAGACTACCTTCCCCTCAACTTTCAAGCAAATACATCAGAGAGCAATTAAAAAAATCCTTAATAATTAGTTACTGATTATTTGGACATCATTTGTTTCTGATGAAATTATATTCTTAAATTACTTCCACAGAATAATATTCAAGGTCAGAAATGACCCGTTAGCAGAAAACAATGCAACAATGACAAGCACACCAAACAAAACCAAGCCCTTAGCCATGTAATCATTTATAGAGCCCATTAACCATGTTGCATGTAAGAGCATTCTATCAGTATTGTGCTCACAACACATTTTTCCAGCCATGTAAGTTCTTGGGTCTATATCATTTATTTGGGGTACTTTAACTTATGAAATAACTATAACTAAGTAAGATTTTTCCCATAGAAGTGAAACCACAGGTGACAATTTATTCCAGGAAACTACACAGAACATATGCAAGGTCACTCATTATAAAAACACCATTGTTTCAAGAATGTTGTGTACTTATACCTTTTTCTAACATAGTTTTTATTTGAAATTCAAAATATTTTATTTTAATTTAAACAGTTATCATCTTGTATTTTGAAGTAGAGTATACAGCCAATTTTATAATCACAAAGGCTGTTTGTAAGGACCATCTTTCCAACTCTGTGCTATATGCTATTAGCAAAATAATTTTTAGCAGTTCATCCCCTGTATCTGAGGATTATTTTTTCCACTAACCTGTGTCATTTAAAATTTTATTTTGCATGAACAGTGCAGTGTGTCATTAATTTCTTAGCACCAAAGAGTCACATCTAAATTTTGTCATCTGTAAAATGGGATAACAATTAAATTTGTTCCCATATGATTGTTGTTAAAGATTAAATGAGTTAATTTACTTCTAGAAAGGTGCTTGGTATAAAATGTGTTCAGTATATGTTAGTTATTATTTATCATATATTATGTTTGTTGAAACCTCAATATTTCACAATACATACACAGGGAAACATATATGACTATCTCATCCTATCTAATAAAAGAGTAATATGCAAATTGACCATACCTCCGCTACACCCATGAGCCATGCTCATGAGCCATGCCCACCAGCCAATCAGAGCAAGTATGCAAATTAACCCAACCAAGATGGCTATGGCCACAGAGAGAGCAGGAGAGAGGCTTGGGTTGCCCATGGTGATGGAGGAAGCCAAGCTTTCCACAAAAAAAGTGGAACTTAAGGCAACAGAGTTTCAATGACTGTGCTAGCAGAAGGCTTGGCTCTGCTCCAGGCTATAAAGTTTCAGTTGTGGAAGATAGATCAATCCCAGATATCAGAGTCTCTGCTTGGGTCATGGGGAGGGAGGGGGTGTGGGTGGGCGGGGGGGCATGGCTGGCCTGAAAACCACCACAAGCCCTTCACCCAGGCCACCCATGCCCCAAGAGAACACCCACCCTGATCCAGGACACCCTTCAGGGCAAACCAACTGGCCCCTACCCTTGTACCAGGCCTCTATCCTATTTAATAAAAGAGTAATATGCAGATTGACCATAACTCCAACACACAAGATTACTGCCCCCATGTGGTCAAAAGATTCTGCCCCCATGTGGACACAAGATGACCACCACAAGATGGCCAGCAGGGGAGGGCAGTTAGGAGGAATCAGGCCTACAAGGGAGGGCAGTTGTGGTTATCAGGCCCGCAGAGGATGGCAGTTGGCAGAGACCAGGCCTGCAAGGGAGGGCAGTTGGGGGTGATCAAGCTTGCAGGGGAGGGCAGTTAGGGGTAACCAGGCCTGCAGAGGAGGGAAGTTGGGGGTGACTGAACCTACAGGAAAGGGCAGTTGTGGGGGACCCAGGCCTGCAGGGGAGCGCAGTAAGGGGTGACCAGGCCTGTAGGGGAGGACATTTATGGGCAAACAGTTTGGCAGGGGAGCAGTTAGGTATCAATTAGGCTGGCAGGGGAGTAGTTAGGGGGTGATCCGGCTGGCAGGCAGAAGTGGTTAGGGGCAATTAGGAAGGCAGGCAGGTGAGCAGTTGGGAGTCAGCAGTCCTGGATTGTGAGAGGGATGTCCATATTGGAGAAGGAGCAGGCTGGGCTGAAGGACACCCCTCTACACCCCTGTGCACAAATTTCATGCACTAGGCCTCTAGTCTATAATATATTCCAATGGTTCATTATACATTCCATTTATTTTCACATGCAACAAAACAAGTCTGGATATGAATACTTGGCTATGTTCTATTTTGCTTTAGAGAACAGGTATATGAAAGCTTTAATTTATTTTATTTTTTATTTTTATTTTGAGAATACTTTTATTAAGGCTGGGGATCAAGAAACAAAGAAAGGATTAGGACAGAGGAAGTAACAAGAGAGAGCCCTGTGAGGGATGCTGCTTTGGCCCACTGGGAAGTCCAGAGAAGAGGGGGCCTCAGAAACAGGTTCAGGGGATTAGCCAAGGACCAGCTGCCCCTGCCCATTGTCCAGCTGGTGGAAAGTTTCATGGGGATCTGCGGAGATTAGGAAATAGATGCCTGAGAGGGAAGAAAGGTGTGGGTTTGTTTCCGGGAAAGAGAATGCCAAAAAGCTTTGATTTCAGTATCAATAATTTAAAATACCCAAATTACTGAGAAATAACTTAAAACTTCTAAGTTTTCAATTCTGCATATTAAATATACGTTTATAGATTAGTAATTCCTTTAAAATACTATATATAGATATATTTATATTTACTTTTTGAATTTATATTTACTTGTTATTGATTTCAAGAGTTTGACTTTAAAGAGCTTAATAAAAATTACTTACTGTGAATCATTTTGCATACATTACTCTGAGTACATGAAATAAATGTTCAACTATGTAATTAAATATGCTAACATAGAAATTACATGTTCTAATTATGATACACAATTAGTATAAATGCACATAATTTTGTAGTTAGATGAAACATCCATGTGATAATAAACATACCTTTCAGCTGAGACCGGTTTGGCTCAGTGGATAGAGCATCGGCCTGTGGACTGGAAGGTCACAGGTTTGATTCTGGTTGGGGGCATGTACCTTGCTTGCAGGCACATCTCCACAGTGGGGCGTGCAGGAGGCGGCTGATCGATGTCTCTCTCATTGATGTTTCTGACTTTCTATCTCTCTCCCTTCCTCTCTGTAAAAAATCAATAAAATATATTTAAAAAATATCTTTCATTATTATTAAGGGTGAAATTGGAGAATTTAATATTGAAGTGAATCAAATTTAGAGGAAATATACATTGCTCTCACAATATGCCCTGTAATTCTCTTCTCTATAAATTAGCAGCTATTTGTTTAACTAATTTAATTCTTACTATTGATTTTAAGAGTTGCAAATGAACGAAAAATGAATATTAGGTCAAATTATTGGATTAAGTAATTTAAGTGACTGTCTGAATAACCCAGAATAATTAGTTCTTTAATGGAAAGGTAAATTTCCTAATGTCAATGGTGCCTAATAGGAGCTGTGATGTAACTGATTTTAGAAACACTTAGATGAACTATTTTAAAATTAAAATAATTATCTTTGATAGATGTTTCCACATATCTAAATGATTTCTCCACAGCTAAGAGCAAGTCAACGCATTTATTTATTTAGAAGTCTCTTATAATAGAATATGACCCTACTTACTGTCATTTTTTGGTAGCTAATGTGTTGTGATTTGTTTTTGAATACCCACTATAGGAAATTGGTAAAAGCAGCTTTAAATTTTCATTGAGGTAAAATTATGAAGGCTATTTCACATAGTTCTAATCACATAATTATAAACAGTTATTATAAATATATACATATATAAATATATATGTTGCATAATTGAATAATTTAATTTATTCATGAATAAATGAAACCATATAGAAATAACTCTTGGGACCTAGCTGGTTTGGCTCAGTGGATAGAGCGGGGGCCTATGGACTGAAGGGTCCTGGGTTTGATCCCAGTCCAGAGCACATGCGAGAGTTGCAGGACATGCAGCAGGCAGCTGATCATCGATCCTCATCGATGTTTCTATCTCTCTCTTCCTCTCAATTCCTCTCTGAAATAATAATAACGATTTTAAAGAAATAAATCTTGGTCATATTCATGTGCTCACTCCTGTGTTAGTGCAGACTTAGAATTCTTTCCTAAGGAAAAAGGACAGGGCAAAATAAAACAACCTTAAATTAAGTCATCCTGAATGGCCTATTCAATGTTTTCAAGAAGATATCAATCCCAGTTCTTGGAAGTTATACAACAATGATACAGTTGTTATTAACCTGGTTATTAATAAGAGGAAAAGAGCAAAAGGAAGGCCAAATATTATAGGCATGTCATTTGGGCAGCTTTACCAGGGAGCTAAAGCTTAATAATCCAGGAAGCCACACTTCTATACCCCAACAGATTGCTGGGGGAAGGGACTGGAGGGGAACAGGGTGGGGGAAATTAAATGTACGCCCAGTAAAGTTGGGGTAACATAGGAAAGTGATTTCTCTGTCAGTCACACTTGGGAACAGGTCATTGGCCAGAATAGGTGTGGCTAGATTTGAGATATTTAATCCCTTAGACAAAGAGGTTTGTTCTCTTGCTTCCTCTTGCTTCTGATGGTTGACTCTTGGCTTGCAGGCCTCTGGGTCCTGCTTCCTGTATTTTTCCATATGGCTGACTGCCTTATTGATCCCACACAGAATAGACTAAGAACTAGCCTAATGCTGAACTGGCCCCAGCTGCAACATGGAACAGAAATTTTGGACCCTGGCTTTGCTTTTAGCTCTACTAAAGCCCCAATTACACTTCTTCCAGGACTAGGCTAAGGGAAATGGGACTTAAGAAACCCAGGGATGTAATTCCACACAGACAGAAATCACTCATTCACCCATACGAGTCTCAAACAATTATTTTTCTTGAGATATTGCAAGGACTCCAACCGAGCACTCAGTGGGGAAGATGATATGACACTTCCACTGGTAACAGTATGACTCTGTCCTTAATCGACAATACAGAATCTTGATACAACAAATGTTTGTCAGAAAAGTATAAACCTTTGATAAATTACATAGAACATATCTGAAAATTTATTGAGAATTTCCCAAAGGAAATTAAGACCATAGCATTCTGTAGGTAGTCTACATATAATCAAATCATCAGACGACAACATATTTAAATAATACCAAGTTAACCTGTCATAGAATCACCTGGATTAAATGGTATGCTTGTTTTCTGTTTGTGACATTGACCTTTATTTTGAGGTTATAAAAATTGTTTATCTCAACCTGGAAATGCCAAAGAAGCATTCTTAGGAAAAATGTCCTGTCAGTTTGCATAAATTGTTATTGTACAAACAATCCTAGGTGAGTATTAGTTCAGGAGTCTAAAAAAAGTGGAACTGACAGTTATTGATATTAAAATATTTTCTAGATTTAAAAAAAAACCTCACTCTAAATATAAAGTCCTCTAAACATTATAGAAGAGATCTGAGTAGAATTAAAATATAAACAAAATGGGATCACTAATAAAAAATTGAAATATAAGCAAGGAGATATAACACATTAAATATTAATCCATATTTAAATAGAGGGAGTTCAATCTTCCTACTGTCTTCCTCTTTGAAGTCCCTTGGAAATTTAGTGTGTGTGTGTGTGTGTGTGTGTGTGTGTGTGTGTGTGTTTGCATTTTAAGTTGAATATGCCACACTGAATTTACATGCATTGCTTGCTCATTTTAATATCAATGATTTTGTTTTTATTTATGTGGTATCTATTAATGACAGTTTTAAATACAAACAGAAAGTTATTTTTCTCTCATTTAAAAAAAATTCAATGTGCCATGAAATTAGAAGTATTTGCTTTATATTTTGTTTTCCAGTATTTCAAAATGCAGGTCACACTCTTGAAATATTGTTTGTCATGTCATTGTAAAACAAATATGTTGCAGAAGTTGTAGGATTCAGCAAGTCTTCCGATTACAAAACAGCAGTAATACTGTGCAATTGTTAGGACTTCTCAATTTTGTAGAGTTAATGTTATGAGTGTTCTTCTGATATATTGTCAGTTCACAGATGAAGAGAATTTCCCCCAAAGTAGTTCAGAATCTGTGTGTTTTATGAAAATAGTAATCAACAGTAACTATTCTAGAGTTTATAATCATAAAAAAGTACTTTTACTGATTTTGTATGTTTAAAAATAAGATCAGGCACCAGATTGTGTAATTAATATTATATCACAAATATTTGATCATTTATTTCATCTTCAAGTATGGCACAATACAATGAAATATGTTGAACTTAGAACAATGAACAATACCAATAAATTTGCTTGTTTTCATTGAAGAATCTTGGCTTTACCTAACGTAAAATTCATAATGATGCTATTTAAAAATAATAAATATCCAATGATCTGTTTTCAAAAATGAATAATGTACACATAGAACAGTTCAGGCAGTTCTAATCACATTGTATATTAACTCATATGAAATTGACAACATCACTATAGATTCTATTCTTATCATCTGCATTTTATAGATGAAGAAACTGAGGAAAAGGAGGCAAAGTAATTTAATCAAAGTCATACATCAATAAGCAGAAGGAAGAAGTACTAGATATGAAACTGAGACTATCTGAATGTACAGTACCTGTGCTTAATCAAGCACCACGTGGCTATTTGACATTACTATAAGTTTATTCTGTATAGATAAGTATTTTAAGCACAGCAAATTATTTTCCTTTATTTTCAGATGATACCAATTTCTATTTCATGGACTTTAGTTCTATTCCACCTTCAGAGGCATTGTGACTCTTATTTCTGTGCATAGGCTTAATTTTTACCTTTTTGTAATTAGTCATCTACTAACAAGATATAAATATACTTGTTCAATGTGCTCTGTCAACTTGTTTATCTTTAACCGGTAATTCATAATTTGTTTGGGCTTCTGTGATACAGACTCATGGTAATTTTGCATTTGTCATTATAAAATAGTTACTCCCACCCATTACTTCTCAAGAGGCTGCACAGAAGTTTTGCACAAAAGATAAATTCAATACCTTTTAATGAAAATTGAATGAATTTTCATTGCTTATCTTTGAATAATTTTTAGTCAATGTTTCTACCTTTATTCTTTACTAATGCTTTTAAATTTTTCCTTAAAGCAAGTTTATGTAGAATGTCTTATCTTCAAATAGATTTAAATAATTCAATGAGATTCTTGCCATCCAAAAGGTATGCTTTTTAAAATGAGGGAAATGCTTAATACAATGCGGAGCAGAGATTGTTACCCCTTTCTATGATTCCATTCAATTTTGAGTTTATCACTAACTTTTCTTTAAGGGCCATGATGGAAGGTGTGGATTCATGTATAAATACTTTATTACAAAAAAATGAGTACATATTCAAAAGATTGTACAGAATAAATGCCAATATAAGATAAAAGCAGGAGGTCCCTGTATATACCAAGTATGAAGGAGATTTTTTTTTAAATAAAATTTTATTATGAAATCTTTTTTACCTAAAAATATTTTGTAGGCACTTATATATATTTTTTACATTATCTTATTAGTATTGATTAGGGCTGTAACAGTGACTATAATGATTACCCACTCAACAACAGTTCATGCTTCACAAATAACAATTTTTGAAGAGCAACTCAGGGCTGGTTTGGTAGGTTACAAAATTTCAGGGCCCAGGCTGAATCTATTTTGCCCCTCTGCTATACATAAATCCCATTCTTGAGATAATTCCCTCGTTAAGAGAACTACAATTTTATTCATTTGAACTCTTGTGCACAGTCATGACAATGCGGTACCATCTCACACTTGCCAGAATGGCTATCATCAACAAATTAACAAAGGAGAAGTGCTGATGAGGATGTAGAAAAAAAAAAAACCCTCATCCACTGCTGGTGGGAATGCAGACTGGTGCAGCCACTGTGGAGAACAGTATGAAGTTTCCTGAAAAAACTAAAACTGGAACTCCCATTTGACCCAGTAATCCCACTTCTAGGCATATATCTCAAGAAACACACCAATCAGAAAGGATATATGCACCCCTATGTTCATGGCAGCACAATTTACTACGACTAAGATTTGGAAACAGCCTAAGTGCCCATCAGCAGATGAGTAGATTAAAAAACTGTGATATAGCTACACAATGGAATACTATGCTGAGATAAAAAAAGAAAAAAAGAAAGAATTCTTACAATTTGCAACCGCATGGATGGAACTGGAGATCATTATACTAAGTGAAATAAGCCAGTCAGAGAAAGATAAATATTTCTTGATCTCACTCATTTGTGGAATATAATGAACAACATAAAGTGATGAACAAAAACAGATCTAGAGACAGAGAAGCATCAATCGGACCCTCAAACCTTAGAGGGAAGGTAGGGGGTAAGGGAGAGAGATCAACCAAAGGACTTGTATGCATGCTTATAAGCTTAACCAATGGACACAGACACCAGGGGGGTGAGGGCATGTGTGGGAGGGTGGGGGGCAATGGGAAGATAAGTACACATATGTAATACCTTAATCAATAAATGAAATATATATATATAAAACTCAGTACTTAACAAACTTAAATCATTACCATATGGAAATGTCTGAAAATGTAGACTACCTTGACTGTTCAATTCATAAGAAATTTTCACTGAGTTATAGAATTGGAGATTTTCAATTTTAATAAGCACTAAGATGGATATTAATTAAGATATCTTGGAATAATATTGTTTTAAAATACACTGAACCATTTAAACATACATTTAGATAAAATTGGATTTTTTATTTCTCCATCATCTGATAATTTATATTTCAGATAAATTTAAGTCACCTTTCAATATGAAAAAACTATATAAAATCTCATACCCAAATTTATTGTATATACCAGTAGTATTCCCTGTACTTTTCTTTAATGCAACATGCTTTTATACACTAATGACTACCCAAAACAAATCCTTCCCATATCTAATACAGCAAACAGCAGCTTTTCCTCCCTTTTTTATTGAATGTATTGGGGTAATACTGGTTAAAAACTTATATAGGTCTCAGGTACACAATTCTACAACACATTTTTTGTATTGTGTGTTCACTACTCCGAGTCAAGTCTCATTTCTCCCTATATCTTCCTCTACATTACTGCCCCTTCTTCCAGTAATCACCACACTATTGCCTATGTCCATGAGTTCTATTTCTCTTTTTAAAACTCTTTTGTTCAATCACTCATTTTACCATTTTAATTTAATTATTTTTTTCATATTTTTATGAAAAAGAAATTAGTTAATGAACTCGGTCAAATAAAATTTAAATTTTGTTAATTTACTCTTTCCCAAATATATTCAGAGAGTAATGTTGAACTTATCATTTTAAAAATCATGATCAATGTCTTTTGTAGTAACATTTTTAGTGAGTATATTATTATTTATTATCAATGTATATTATTATTTATTATCAATGTTATTAAAGGCACCATTTTTCTACTAAGCCATAAGTGTAAAAAGAATAGTATGCCACTGGATATCCTGACTTGTAAGAGTGATAAAATGTATTTTCCTAATATTAGTAAATATTTCTAATATTATTACACTTTGAAAAAGTGTAGATATAATTAATAATTCATATTGCCCTGTTACCTGTAATGAATTAATTAGAAGTAGAAGCTTTATATACTTCTCAGTTCTTGTAAGGGCCAAGTCATCTTGGTTCATATTCTCTAAGGTCTAAAATTCATGATACTTGCAAATAGTATTAACTTTTTAATAGATAAAGAATAACAAATGAGCTTCAATATAAAAGCTTAAAAATGCTTCTGTGAAAAATTTATTAATCCAATACAAATATACTTCTTATTACCTTTACCAAATATAATTTTTTAGATATTCTACTTTTAAAAAATATTAAAAATGGAGTAACATAGTACAATGTACTAAATTCCATGAATAACTCTTCTGATAAATGTATCTTTAAAAGCTGGGTAATATTTTAGTGCTAAAAAATGCATTCTTGAGTTGCAACAAATCAAAGATTCTAGAGGACAATAACAAAATAAAAGTGCAAAGCCTTGTGTGATGAGATAGTCCCACATCAGGTTTCACCTTGAAAATATATTGCAAAACTTAATGAATTGACTTTAATTTTAATGGTTACATGGAAGTAAAGGTAAAGGAAATAAAGCCTACAAACCACCCAATATAGAAAGTATAATATAACTCAAATAAATTTCAGATCATTTTATCTAGTGCAAGCTTATAAAAGAAAAAAACCTCAAGAAGCAGAAACAAGCAGTATATAAACTTTTTTTGTTTTCAACTACATATTAGGTAAATGAAGAAAAGAAAAAAAAAAGAGATATCAATTAACAATACAGATTTTGCTTGGTCAGTGTGCTCAGTGGTTGAGCATCAACCTATGAATCAGGAGGTCAAGGTTTGATTCCCAGTCAAAGCATATGCCTAGATTTTTGGCTCTATCCCTGGTGGGGGATGTGCAGGAAGTGGTCAATTGATACTTGTCTGTCATCATTGATGTTTCTCTCTCTCTCTCTCTCTCCCTTCCTTTATGAAATCAATATATATTAAAAATAATTTAAAATCAGCTATTTTGTGGATTCTGGCCTAAATTTACAATATTTACATAGTTTCTAAATACATGGATAATTTTATTTAAAATAGTCTCCAGTTGACATTGATTTAATGCAACCATTAAAAGGCTATGAAATACATTTCAGAAAGAAAATAATTTTACATTCACCTTCACAACTTAAATAATTATTATGGATAAAGTTCCAAAGGAACTTCAAAGCAAAATTCATATGACACTCAAAGAAACAATAAGGAAGTGAGTTTACAGTAAAAACAGACATTAGAAACAAACATGTGAAGACTTAAGATATTGATAATATGAAATAAAATATAGCTTAATATATTTTTAGGACTTGAAGAAGTAAAAGAGAATATTGATAATATAACCCAACAGGAAAATACGTAAAACAATTAAAAATGTATAATATATGTGAAATAAATAAGTATATATATGAAAATATTTAACAGCCAAATTAAATATTTAAAGAATTAGGTAAGCAGTACATTAGATGCAACTGAAATAAAAGATCAGTTTATTGGAATTTAAGTTGAATTAAACTACTGTTCAAAATGTAATCAGCAGAGTAAATAAATTAAAAATATGAAAGAAAAGTAAAGCCACATATAGGATAATGTAAGTTGATTGAACATATATCTGATCAGAGTTTCCAAAGGACCTAGAAAATAAAAAATAAAATATAAAATATAAAAACCGTTTAAGGAGAAATATAAAAACTTTCAGAGTTGTTAAGAAAAACAAAAGTCACAAATTTTAGATTCTGAAAATTCAATGTATCTCAAAAATGGAAGAACTCAAAGAAAATATTTTAAAATAAAAAAAGCTGCTGTGAATGGGAATGGGAGAAGATCAAATATTGAGCACTGGGCTTTCTATTAAATTAGATAATCCTCATACAGTGAGCTGAGCAAAATTTGTCTTTGGATCTTGCAATTAGAAATATTTGTGTTGGTTCAATATATTTTGCATATCATTCATATTTCTGAATAATTTTTTATATTTTAAAAAATGTCTTCAGTGTAGATATTAGAAATTGCATTGCCATTAACTACAAATAAACAACTATTCATATAGCTTGTGTCAATTAGATGTACTCATGGGAATTCCATCTAGAAGAGAGACATGTGTGAAAGAAAGCACTTTGTGAATTTCATTTTTGTTGAGGGGACAGTGGAGGTTTGTTCTGACTCAGACTAGTGGCAATTGATGTCTTTTTGTCACTCAGTGACCAAAATCAATAGTTCATAGTTTATATTGTTGAATCTAAGAACAAAGTTCTTCAATCCAAATTCTAATCAACCTAATGAACCAGCAACTGACTTTCAATAAATAAGATTTATGTCTGGCTAACTTTGTAAGAGTAGTTTTCAATGTTTGCTTCTAAGAACCCTGCTTATTATATAAATTGACACTTATTTTGATATCAGCTTTTAGACTCCAATGGAATGAGAATAAAGAATAGGTCTACTGTCTTCAATGAATCTAAAGAACATGAAGTATTCCTCTAGTATTTTGATTATGGGACTTTAGTAACCCATAGGGAAATGATCCTATAAAATAAAAGGCAAATATGATTAAACTGCAGAACAATGGGTTGTTTTGATTTTCACTGACCACCAGGGAGCAGTCGCTCAATGCAGGAGCTCCCCACTGGTGGTCAATGTGCTCCCAAAGTGGGAGCATCTCTCAGCCAGAAGCCCGGCTCACAGCTGGTGAGTGCAGTCACAGGGATGGGATCCTCTCCCAATTTTGCAGCAGCACAAAGCTGTCAGTTAGACTTCCCCCAAGGGCTCCTTGACTGTGAGATGGCATAGGCAGGGCTAAGGGACCCCTCCAAGTGCATGAATTTCATGCACTGGCCTCTACTTAATAGATAATTTCTTTAGATCATTTGTAATGAATTGTAAATTGAGAACAAGTTGTTGGGAGATCTAATTGGCTCTTGTAAAAAAAAATACCATAGAATTCAAGATGAATAAAAAATTAGCTAATTGGCTCTTCAAAATATATTGAAGAACTTATAGAATGAGCCTTTCATCACTCTTAATTTCAACACAAAAAATGTTATGAGAACTAGGTGCTTTCTCTGATCTGCTAAAAAACAGAACAAACTCTAAACTATCAGTTATTTTAGTCATGGCCTAAAATCACTGCAAATCACAAATAATATTCAACTAAAAAGAAATTTAATCCCTAGCTTCATTGTATTTCTGATATAATAAGACACTGTCATAAAAAGATTGGAAACTTGAGAACTGGAAAAGAAACATGGGCAAGAACTTATAAAATTGAATTGGTAAGTGTATATATCCCACTGAGATTCACTTTCATAATAATCAGCCTTCCTTTTCCTTTCTTATGCCAGGAGTTTGTTTTTGTTTGTTTGTTTGTTTGTTTGTTTTTATTTTTGTTTTCTCCTGTTACACTAAAAAACCTTGAGACAATCCTGTCAAGATGAAATAAAATTTCCTCATGTTTCACAACTAATGCCACTGTTTCTAAAGATAATTAGGGTTAGATTCCAGAATTTTCTCCATGTGAAATATAGGTTTCAATCCTGAAAAGAGAAAGCCCAGTTCCAAAGAACTGCTATTGTTATTGTTGGAGAAGGTATTAAGACAAGACCCACCAGTTGATCCACAAGCTGGATTGGGGTAATTTGAGACTCCCCATTCTCTGCACTACGCTTGCCTTTCCTATGCAGGGAGATGCTCAAGGATAAAGGCTAAATTCAGTGGTTCTCAACCTTTTTTAATGCTGTGACCTTTTAATACAGTTCCACATGTTGTGGTGACCCCCAATCTTAAAATTATTTTCGTTGCTACTTCATAACTGTAATTTTGCTACTGTTAATGAATCATAATGTAAATATCTGTTTTCTGATGGTCTTAGGCAACCTTGCTAGCAGTATTAAAAGGTCACAGCATTAAAAAAGGTTGAGAACCACTGCTCGAGAGAGTAGTGTGGTGATGAGACCATTTGAGTGAGTATGTTACTTTACAAGTTAAGACCTCCTTTGAAATGAGTGAACACAATTAAGGACCCTATATAAACTTTTAAGTTTGGGGAATGTTTGCGGAAAACTACTTGTCTTGCAACCAACCACCCAAGGCAAGCCCCATTTACAGGCTCCCATTAAACCTGTTCATTAAACCTGTACTTATTAAACTGAAGTGACCTGCCTTTTTCTTTGGTGTCTCCTGGTCTTCCAAATAAGGTATTGACACACAGGAAGCCCCCAGACAGTTTTGCCAACCAAGATTTATATTAAAAAAATTCAGAAAATGTGTATTTACACTAGTAGTATTAGAACAAAGAGTGGATAAAGTATTTTATTTATTTAATTACTTATTTATTTATTCAAATGTTTTAATTGTTTTTAGAGAGAAAGGAAGGGAGAGGAAGAGATAGAAACATTGATAATAGAGAAATATCCTGCATGCTCCCTATTGGGAATAGAACCCACAACTGGGGCATGTGCCCTGACCAGTGCCCTGAACTGGTGGCCTCTTGATGCATAGCTACACGTTCAACCCACTGAGCAATACTGGTAGGCAGAACATATTTTAAATAAGATTGAATTTATTAGTGTAGCGAATTGGGAACTACTGAGGATCCCCTCACGGCTAGGCTTGCAACACTTCCTCCCCTAAAGCCAGGCCTGCAAACTATTAAAGAAGGGGAAGGGGAAGGTTCAGAATCAGGGTTAAAAGTGTGAACCTGCCTCTGATTAACTGCAATCTTGAGCCTATTATCTTTGGCCACAACACCTGACCTGAGTTCGTTAGGCTAACTAGGTCAAGCAGCCTTGATAGGAACCTCCTGGGTTAGCTGGTCCCTTGCTGCCTGAGAACCAATTAGAGATTGCGGAGTCAGCATCTATGAGCCAATAGGGAAAGGCAGAATGGGTATAAAAAGAGGGACTGCCCCTTTGTCAGGGCTCTTACCAGGCAAGCCCCGGGGCAGCCCGGTGGCCAGGCCCCGCCTGACATGACATTGTCTTTAAACCCTGCATGGCAATCCCTGACGCACCGCCGTGATGCCCAGGAAAGACAGGGCAACCTCGAAGTATACAACTGGAAGAACCAGAACCCTCCTTTCTCGCTTGCTTCGTCCAGAGAAGTAAGTTCTACCAGAGGAGCCAACATGTGATACTGTATGTGTGAACTTTGGAACATGAAGTCATTGCTTCTATTGAATTGTCACTCTGAGGGTGAGGGTTCTCAGTTGGTTTGAAAAATACCAGCTGATGCTGGTTCTTTGCTCTGTGGACCGGGCCAGTGAGTGAGTGATGTTGGCTAATTCTGGTGAGCTGGGTTTGCTGTGCTGGAAGTACCCATCAACCCAGCTGAGACGATTGCCAACAGCTGGTGAACTGTGTGGATTGCAGAGGGCATCATCGTGAGCTGCTCCCGGGACAGAATGGCCAAGGTATGGTCTTTGGCCTTAAGACCTCAACAGTGGGCAGTTGATGATGCACTTGGGCAGTGACTTTCCCCCAGGGGCTGGGGTGCTGGACCTCATGTCCCCTTTCACGCTCCTGTCTTGTGGCAATGACATCTATGTTTGATACTGGGACCTCTGAGCCAGCATCAGGAACCACTTGCTGGCCACAGGTTCCTCCTACTACTGGGTTGTACGACTATGGGATCGTTGCCAAAGGGCCTGCTTAAATCGAGATGTGATATTACTGTTTTGTTATACTCAGTGTCTGTTAATCGCACATCACAAACCAGGTTCTGGAAGTGATAAAGGACAGCATGTGAATTTGAGCTATGGGACTGTGGTGGCGATCCAAAGTTTGAGTCTTGCTGGCCAGCCCTGATGACACGCCTTCCCCCTGACGTCGACACCCCTGAGCAATCCGGTGTATTGCCTGCGCTTTACCACCAAGTATACAGGCAGGGCCATCCCAGCTGTGGGCCAGGGAAGCCAGCTACTGAGGGACCTTTCTTGCTTGGAGGGTGCAGTGATGATGCTCCCCACCTGCACCCACAGTACTTGTCTGCCGTAGTCACCCTAGACTCTGTCATCTGGGCACAAGCCCTAGGACATGGGACCTCTGCCCAAAAGGCCGAGCTGATTGCCCTAACTCAGGCACTCGATGGGGAAAAGGAGCCAGGCTGCTGCGTCAGCTCAGGTTTGAGCCCAGATTCGAGCTGTAATAAACTTAGGCCTGTTTGAATTCGGTTGGTCTTTGTGGTCTGTCTTGTGGGAACTCGCTCTGTTAAAATTAGGCCAGATGAAATTATCAGAAATTTTGGATATAATATGATAAGTTAAATAATCCTAATTATTTCCTGGTAGGTTGACTAGAATGTGAATTTAATGGCAGCTTACAATAAATAAAATTGAGGTGCCAAAAAGTTCTTGATCTAATATGGAATCAGTAATCTAAGAATTTAAATGATAAGGAATACTGGAGTGGACTTATCATAAACCATCAACTCATCCACCTCTCAAAAATGCCTCTCTAGGAGGCACAGAAATCACTCCCTTCATTATGACTTAAAACATACATTACTGAGGAGATTGCCAGCAACACTGAAAAGCATTGCTAACAGTTCTTTTCTACGATCTAAAATGCTGGTAATAATGCCATTAGAACAGATTACCAGATTTCAAATGTGATGGTATTATGGGCTGAATTGTGCCCCCTCTAAACCATTTGTTGCATTCCTAACCTCTAGGATGTCAGACTGTGATTGCACTTGAAGATGGGGCTGTTAGAGAGGTAATTAAGGTAAAATTAGTTATATAGATTGGCCCTATTCAATATGACTTGGTGTCATCATAAAAAGAGGAGACTAGAATACAGGTACATATAGATTAAGGAATGCCTCACAAGTAGAGTGAGAAGATGGTATCTGGAAGACAAGCAGTAAAGCATCAGAGGAAAACAAACATGCTGAAATCTTGATCTTACACTTCTAACCTCCAGATTTGAGCAAATAAATTTCTGCTGTTTAGGCATCTAATCTGTGGTATTTTGTTATACCAGCCATAGAAAACTAATATAGCTGGGTAGGTGGATACTAGCTAGCAGAAATCAGTTAACTTCACTTAATTACCAGAGACAAAGTGAATGCTTATTGTCATGCTATCAGGAACAAAGTGCAATCTGAGTCCTCAGATCTGACCAAACTTGGATAAGAGCAAAAAATATTTCAGAGTTCTTTGTGGGAACCTCTTTCCACGTCCCACATGGTTCAGGGTTCCCGGGTCAGGGTTCGGGTTCTGAAGGAGGCCGCACGCAAACGAAATGAGAGACCATAAAACATTAATTTGGAGATATTGGGGGGCCAGGTGGGAGCCTTCCTCTAGTGGAAAGGACTGCCACCTTCCTTTGGCCTTGCCATCCCTTTTATTTAGGTTTGGGATATACCCTTTGCCCTGAAGCAGGCAATTCCAGTAACAAGTAGATTATTTCATCAGTCAGGATTGACATGATTATTTGATGGGGAAGTTCATTGTCTCAATTAGATAGGGAGTGGCTGGTTTTGACCTTTCAGAGCTTCAAGGTTGACCAGCCTTCTAACCTCCTGTTTTCATCCATTTAGTGAGAACAATGTTTTGGTTTCCGACATCTTCCCTGTTTTCTTTTCTCCAAAGAATAAGACAAGCAGCAATGGCCATGCCAAGAGGCAAATTAATAAGTCTATAGTATCTTTCTTTCTGGGCCAACTTAACACTGCAGCACTATGTTGTGTATCATCAGGAATTCCTACCCCCTTAACTGAGCCCATAGCTTCTGTTGTGGACCAATTTGGAGGCCAGAATTCTTTGCTGATAACACTAACATCTGCTCCAGTGTCCACTAGACCCCTAAATTGTTTTCCCTCTATTTTTGAATTAATCATAGGACGGATTTTGCTAATTTCATGTAGCCATAGATGTCTGAGCTTCCAAATCCTTGCATTCCTCTTTTTCTATTTATAGCCTTACCTTGCTGAACATAAGATAGAAGTAGTATCTGAGCAATTCTTTGTCCTGGAGTAATTTGCATAATATGATTACATTCTAGTATAACTTTAATTTCTCCTTCATAATCTGAATCAATGACTCCAGGCAGAACAGTTAATCCTTTTAGGGTGTTTCCACTCCTCCCTAAGATTAATCCTAAAGTTCCCGGTGACATAGGACCCCAAATTCCTGTAGGAATAGCTTGCCGATCAATATCGGGAGTCAAAGTGACCACTATAGTGTTGTTAAGATCCAAGCCTGCGCTTCCTGGAGTTGCTCGAATGAGGGAATCCAGTATGGGCCTTGCAGGGCAGGTTTCCCCTATTAATAACTCTGGCCCTGTATCTTGATCTAGAGGCTAGGAGTGGCTTTGGTCCCAAGTATGTTCCTGGGACCCAGGCAGCTAGGTGCCTGTGTATGCAAATTAACTGCCATCTTTGTTGGGTTAATTTGCTCCTGGTGGGCATGGCTTGTGGGGGTAGCAAAGGTATGGCCAATTTGCATGCTTCTCTTTTATTAGCTAAGATAGGGATAATTGCAGTACTTTGTGAAGTACGATAAGAAAGGTAACTCCCTCAGAATGACCTGACTTTTGTGCATTGAGATACCCAGTTACTTTGTGTATCTCTGCTCAGGTTACCAGGCTTCCCAGTGTCAAAGCTCTTTCTCCATGCTCCCTAACCTAGTCCCTCATGCCTTTATATACAGAGTAGGGCAAACATAGGTTATAATAGTTGTGAGTATGCAAACTCAGAGTTACTTTTATTATTTTTTAAATATTTATATTATTTAGCATAAGAACAATCATAAATCTATGTTTACCATACTATTTCTGATGGTGTGGAAAAACTTTAGGAATCAGTTACCTAGTCCTATTAGAACTCAGTGTAAATTGCTAACACAGAGGATCCAACTGATTTCCTGATAGCTCCTTTTTTATGTTATTCATTTTTTATTGATTTCTGCTTTAGATCCCACTTATCAGTGAAATCATATGATTCTTCTTTTCCTTCTGACTTATTTTGAGTAGCATCATACCCTCAAGATCTATCCATGTTGTTGCAAATAGCAGTTTATTTTTCTTATGACTGAGTGATGAGAGTAGCCCATTATAAAATATATAGGTGATGTATTATAATATTACTAGAGGTTCAATGCATGAAATTCATGCAAGAGTAGACCTTCCTTCCCCTGGCTGCCGGCACTAGCTTCCCTCTGGCGCCTGACCACGGGATGTCTGGAGGAGAAGGTATTTTTCGCTGAAGAGCGAAAGAAGGAAAATTCACCAAGGAAAATGGTGAGGGAAAATTCACCTAGGAAAAGGTGAGGGGAATTCAACGTACACAAAGCCCACAGACTGACTACATGGTCGCGAACTGTAAGTAGGGTGGGAACGTCTTTTTCAGCCAGGCTAATGGGGAAGGATTTGGTTATAAATATAAATATAAACTTTATTATAGACTTTTGGTTTGCATGCTTAAATAATGTGGTTTCTTGTTCAAATTAAAATCTTAGTTTGCATTTGGAATCTGAAATCTGTAATAAGTGAAACTCCACTGCTGAAACCACCTCTGGTGCGGAGAAATTCAAAGGTGGCAGGAGAGGACAAGGCTCTCTGCTCTCCTGCAATGAGATTACTGAAGGTTTCATTTAAAAATTATAGAAGAACTCACAGGGAAATGCTAATCTTGGCCATATTAGGTCCTCGTTATTACTTCAGAAAGCGAAAAAGAAAGAAAAAATTTAAGATTTGTCTTTATCTTTTAAGCATGAAAAGAAATTCGGCCAGATTTGTTACTGATGCTTTCCTCTGAAGTAAGCAGGATGTGGGGGAAGGGAGAGACACTGTGGCAATCCAATATGAGAAAGTCCACTCTCCAAATATACTAAATTTAGAGTCTCCTTTCTCGCCATGAAAAAGTTCTAAAAATTTAGAGATGTGTCTGGAATTTCTGTACTTGTGAGGAGAGAAGCCCGGCTTAAAAAGAAATGCGTGCAATTGTGCACCTTGTTGGACATATTAGACAGGGTTTTAAGCTGGAATCTCTCTGTAAAAGCTGCAGAAAAAGAAAAACCCAGAACTGGTCTTTATTTTTTTAAGAAAAATGGTGTAAAGGAACCAAAATGAGAAGATTTTGTGTTATTAACCAAAGTTTGCAGCTAAATTCAAATTAAATTGTGAGAAAATAAAGTAAAATTTCTCTAATAATTAGGAATTCAAAATACGTTGCTGATTTGTCTAATAAAAAAAGGATTAACTCTGTGATTCCCAACTGACAGTTTAAAAATATAATTGATATCTTAAGATAATTATAAAGTATTATAATCTTTAAATCATATATGAATATATTTGATGGTTTTTTTCCATGTTAAAATTTCAAGGATTTAACAGAGATGATTCTTGGAAAACTCCATGGGCCCAGAGTAATACAAGAAATTTGTTCTCTCTTCTTGAAGGAAATCTTTTTAAATTTAACCTATCTAATACACTTGAAATTGTATGGAGAACTTTATCAAATAAGAATTAATAACTATATTTTAAATGTTTTGGCCTCTAAGAAGGACATGAGGTAGAACTGTAGGGAGAGGCATAAACAGCCTCTGAGAGATCCAATCTCTCAGTGTCCTAGATGTCAGAGAGGTAACCATTGGGCCAGGCAGTGTAAATCAAAATTTCATAGAAATGGGCAATCCTTTCCATTAGAGGAAGGCTCCCGCCTGGCCCCCCAATATCGCCAAATTAATGTTTTCTAGTCTCTCATTTCGTTTTCGTGCGGCCTCCTTCAGAATCCGAACCCTGACCTGGGAATCCTGAACCACGCGGGATGTGGAAAGAGGTTCCCACAGTTCTTAGGAGAAAAATATATTAGATTCCACTAGTCTTACTTGATGTGTATAATTTTTAAAAATCTGCTGAAGACTTGACTAAATCTAAAAATATACATTAAGGATCATTTTATAATACTTAAACCTTGATTAAAGGTTAGAATAAGAAATTCTGAGGAAAGACTGTGAGAAAAACCTTGTGTGGTAATGTTTTCTCATATATATTTCCAAAGAAATGTGTAATTTTTACCATAGATACTATTTTGGGAAAGGGAAATAAACATACATTTAACTAATCATATTGATAAGTTTAGATTTTACTCCCAATCATCACAATACACATTCAAAAATGTGTAATAAAGAAGTGTGTCCATGTTCAATGGTTTCAGATTTGGGAATTACACCTAAGATTAACAATACAGACTTCCTTTTACCAAGGTTGACCTTGCTCATGCCAATGCTAAGTACCCATCTGTCAGAAAGTTCTGCATACCCTGTTCTATGTGTAACCATAATCATGGGGGACCAACCAGCCACTTGAACAGGTTAAAAACATTGCAATACCATTATATCATCAGGGGCAACAACTTTATGTCATTTAAAGTATATCAGGGTTTTATTGGACTTTCTTGAATAGATATCTTGGTTAATAAAACTGTCTGTGGGATTACTAAGTACCCTAATAACCTTCTTATACATCATCGCTTCTGTTTGTGTACAGCTAAGGATAAGGCAATTAATCAATTAAGGCAAGTGAACCTAATTCAACCTTTGGTAGTACTGTCTAACTCACCCATCAGATAACAGGACCTTTTATAGCCATCACTTAATTACAATTCTAGATGCCAATGTGAAATGTTAGTTTGCTATTTTCCTGAATGTGTTATATCCTTTAAACCAGAAATTGATGCACATGTCTTACTTATTAGCAAAATACAGATTTAGGAATTAACAACATGGAATTGGAAGTGGCATTTTTCACTATGAAATTTAATATCTCTTAACATTTACTTGTTTCTTATTTCTATGACTTCAGGTTTTGGGGGTTTGGAGAAAGAGGTCTGCAATCTATGGTCAGTGAGACCAATAAGAAATTTTCTAAATTTCTGTTTTTGTAAATTTTATTGTAACATAGCCACGTGTTTGTTTATGTGTTACCTATGCTTTCCTACAGTAACACCACTGAGTAGTTATAAAAAGAGACCATATAGCCCAGCAAGTATACAGTATTTTCTATCTGATCTTTGACAGAAATAGTTTGCCTACCCTGGCTTAGATTTCATAGTATCTATGGTGGGAATGTACTGAAAGTGTCCTCCAAGGAACACTACAATGGCTTCATTGAAGTCATCTTCCAGTTTGGAGTTCTTTATGTCATTGTTTGAGGAATTTCAGTGTTGAAGCCAATAATTATACTTATAAAGGAAACATAATGGAGGAATAGAAAGTATCCTTGGAACTAAATAATATAGGTATTTGGAAGACTAATCACTTTTGAGAAAGACTCCTATGAATTCATAGCCTTTATGAATGAAGGTTTGGATCAGCCCATAGGGTAACAATTAACTGAAGTGCTGGCTATGAACAAAGAAAATGTGGGCAGGATAGTGGATAAAGAAGGCATAAATAGTAATTGTTTTCATTGGAACAGTTTTCTGTGGTCTCATATATTGATATATAAATCCTAAATGATTTTCTTTCCCCTCAGTTTACTTCTATTTTAGATACTTATTTTAATAGTGATAAGTTTTAAAATTTGTATATTGAGGAATATGAAAATAGAATTTAGAGAGGAGAGAAAAATGGGTAACACTCAGAAATTTTGAGAAATCAAAACTAAAACTTTGCCAAAACTGGTTTGGCTAAGTGGATAAAGCATCAGCCTGTGGACTGAAAGGTCCCAGGTTTCATTCCAGTTACGGGCATGTACCTTGGTTGTGGGCACATCCCCAGTAGGGGGTGTGCAGTAGGCAGCTGATCAATGTCTCTCTCTCATTGATGTTTCTAATTCTCTCTCCCTCTCCCTTCCTCTCTGTAAAAAATCAATAAAATATATTTTTTAAAAAACTAAAACGTGGTTTTGAATCAGTAAATGATGAAACATAGGGTTGTCCCATTTTTGAGAAGTGAGTAATCAAGATGACTGCATTCCATAAATCTGGATAGTATCCTTCACATTTTATTAAATGTAACTGTTATCATGTAGAATAAAATGTTACTAGATAAAGGTTTAATCACAAGGAACAACAACAACCTTTAATTATTGGAATCAAGAGTTGAGCACCCTATTTAGGTCATACATATTCAACATGGTGGCCTGGAAAGTCAGCACATATGTAATTTTTATTTTCGTAAGTGTTATTTACAGTATGTAAGGTAGAAATATCTTTTGCTGCTTTTGCTCTGGTTATTATTGTTTGGAAATTAAGTATTTATAAAGTGTGTAAAGGGATGTTGGACTCTTATGGACTTCTGTCATGACAGGAGTCCCCTCACCAATTTTCATTATGAAAGATCTCCCTACCCTGATTACAAGATAATGTTCTTCTTTTCCAACATTCTTTGAAGATAGTACATAGGCAGGTTATTTTGGCACTCAATTAGATACTTCCAAAAAAGTTTATTTAGAGTCAGAGCAGAACAATGTTAGAAAGCAGGGACCACATGGAATCTGTGATTTGGTGAAGAGACAGGGGTAGCAACGACTGAGCTCTGGCTGCGGTGGGTGGTAGAATACCTGAAGAAAGGTTTGTGTAATATTCTCAGGTTCAGATCATTCAAGCATGTCTTTCTGTCCTCAGGGAAAGTCTTGAATTGCCCAGTATTTTCATTAAAATCCTTCTTCCTGAACTATATTGGAGCTTGTTTTGTAAGAATCCTGAATCAAACAACACCTTTGCTTTGTATTATTTGTAATGTGAGTAATAATGAGCTGAACTGCCCAGTTTTAAAGTAACAAATTATTTTATGCACCAGAGGCTTGATGCACAAAATTCATGCACAGGGTGGGGGGTGTCCCTTAGCCCAGCCTGCACTGTCTCTAATCTGAGACCCCTCGAGGGATGCTCAACTCCCCCAGTGGGGCATCCCTCTCACAATCCAGGATTACTGGCTCCCAACCACTCACCTGCCTACCTGCCTTATTGCCCATAACTGCTTCTTCCTGCCAGCCTGATCACCCACTAATCACTCCCCTGCCAGCCTGATCGATGCCTAAATGTTCCCCTGCCAGCTTGATTGCCCCTAACTGCCCTCCAGTGCAGACCTGGTTTCCCTCAACTGTCCTCCCCTGCAGGCCTGATTGCCCCCAACTGCTCTCCCTTGCAATCTTAATCCCGCCCAACTGACTTCTCCTTTTGGCCTGATTGCCCACAACTGCCCTCCCCTGCTGGTCATCTTGTGATGGCATCTTTAACCACATGGGGGTGGCCATCTTGTGTGTTGGAGTGATGGTCAATGTGCATATTACCCTTTTATTAGATAGGATAATTTATGTTTTACATATGTTTCCATCCTGCCTACTGATCCAATGTGTGGGAGCACAGGTTCTAATCCTGTCCTAGAAGTTCTACAAACTGTTGGGAACTCAGTTCTTTCCTCCTGCTCCACTATGCCAACTGTTGGGTTCCAGCCCTTCTGCCAGGGACTGGACATTTTTGGATGCCAGGTAGTAAATGGAGAAGCCATAAGAAGTCATGGGTGTATAGGAAATTCTTTATTATAGAAGTCAGTGGCCATGTAGCCATTGCTAATAGGAGCCACTAGACAAAACAGTTCTTCAAAGCAAAGTCCCATAAAGTAGGTATCCACACACCAGGTGGTTCACAATACATCTTTCCTACATAGTAGCAGAAGCAGCCTCTGTACCCACAGCCATTATCTGAGCAGTCGCCTTGGCTCTAGACCCACAGCTTTACATAATGATCACATCTAAACTCACTCTCACTCAGCAATCTCAGCAATATACTTTAATACTACTTAGACAAAAGAGGCCTTTTGCCAAATAGTGACATCAATCATTTGGGTTATAGAAGGGCACACATGCACAGTATGCTATGAGATTTGTTGTATCCTTTCACCTGCATATAGTTCTTGGACACCCTGATTAAGATTTCCACATTCAGAGTGGCCTTGAACATCTGGTGTATTCTGAACAAGGCTTCACTATTCCAATTGGCCTTGAGCATCCAGCGTACTCTGGCTCCCACAACATGTACATGTTTCCCACAACATGTAATTATACTGACACTGCTTATAATTTCTATACATCTGCAAAAACAAAAAACAAATATTTTAATTCATCTCAGTAAAAATATGTTTTATTAATCAATAAGCATCTTATCTACCTGTTTATTATTGCTATTTTTTTAAACCTCACCTAAAGATATTTTTCCAGTGATTTTTTTAGACAGAGTGGAAGGAAGGGGGAAAGAGAGAGTACAACAGAGGTACATACTCTTGACTAGAAATAAACCAGGGACACTTCAGTTTGTGAGCCGACATTCTTAACTACTGAGCAACCATACAAAACTACCTGTTTATTATCTTATATAATAAAAGTCTAATATGCTAAGTATCCAACCATTCATTCAACCATCTGACCAGTCGCTATGATGTACATGACCACCAGGGAACAGACACTCCAACTGACAGGGTAGATTGCTGCTGGGTCCCATCAATCGGAACTGAGTGAATCGAGCCAGATGTGATCTAGAGTCCTCCCATGATAACCTCTGATGGGGCCCCTCAGGCTGGTCTGCACCACTCACAATCCAGGACCCCTCAGGGATGTTAGAGAGCTGATTTTAGGCCAATCCCTGCAGGACCCCACCAATCTGTGCACCAGGCCTCTAATTTAATATAAACACTATCACTACTGAAACATTAACTCACTCACATTAGATATATGCCTTGAATAATTGAAGCAGAAAATTGAGAGAAATTACACGACTGGCATAATTCACTGAAAAACACAATTATTTTATTTTACTTTTTGATTGTTTTCCTTATTTTAGTTAAATTCTATTAATACTGTTTAATGGCAGATATCCAGTAAAAAATTAACAGCCATCTTGTATATAGTATTTTATTGATATTTTACTTCATGTGCATAAATCTAGCATTCCAATTTTATGTACTTATCACCAGTAAATTGTTATTTTTAATTTTGGTTTATAAACTACATTTAAAATAGTAAATATGTATAAATAGTGTTTGTAGCAATTTTCCAAATTAATTAACTAATTAACCCACCATATCTCACAGTCTACAAATACATGTATCAATGAAATGGCATCTGTGTGTTTGTGTGTATGTAGGTGTGTGTGTGTGTTTTGAAATAGGAATGATTAGGATGATGAATGCCATTCCCTTCCTTTGTATGTAAAATTTTATGATATCTATAAGAATGCATAATGAAGGTATAACATGTATTAAAAGCTGCATTATGCTTTTTGAATATTTAATTGAATGCCACTCTAGATCTTTATTAATGAGAGAAAATATAGCTAATGTAAATTAGCATATACTTCATATTTTATATAAATCTAATACTATTAATGGGCTTTTATAATTTAATATATTCTATCTAATAAAAGAGTAATATGCAAATTGACCATCACTCCAACACACAAGATGGCTACCCCCATGTGGACACAAGATGGCTGCCACAAAATGACCAGCAGGGGAGGGAAGTTGAGAGGGACCAGGCCTGCAAGCGAGGACAGTTGGGGGCAATCAAGCCTGCAGGGGAGGGCAGTTAAGGGAGACCAGGCCAGCAGAGAAGGGAAGTTGAGGGCAACCAGGCCTTCAGGGAATAGCAGTAGGGGGGGACCCAGGCCTGCAGGGGAGGGCAGTTAGGAGCAATCAGGATGGCAGGGGAGCAGTTAGGCCTCAATCAAGCTGTAGGGGAGTGGTTAGGGGTTATCAGGCTGGCAGGTATAAGCAGTTAGGGGCAATCAGGAAGGCAGGCAGGCAAGCAGTTGGGACCAGCAGTCCTCGATTGTGAGAGGGATGTCCAGTTGCCAGTTTAGGCTCAACCCCAGTAGGCAATCAGACATACCTTGAGAGGTCCCAGATTGGAGAGGGTGCAGGTTGGGCTGAGGGACACACACTCCCCAACATGAATTATGTGCACCAGGTCTCTAGTTATAATAATAATAAATTAAACCAAAGATATAATTAAATTAGCCTTCAGTAGAAAAAGTTTATTTTAGAAAAATATTTCAATATATTCCTTTTCAGATTTAGGAAAATTTAATTTTGGTCAATATTTTAAAGTGCATCAGTGCCCTATCTGGTGTGACTCAGTTGGTTGGGTGTTGTCCCATGCAGGGTACATGCCCAGTCTAGGCATATCCATATATATAATCTATCTATCTATCTATCTATCTATCTATCTATCTATCTATCTATCTACCTATCTATCTATCTATCTACCTATCTATCTATAAATATATCTTATATACACCCTGAGTGGCCAGATTATTATGATCTCTGAATGCATAATAATCTGGCCACTCAGTGTATATCCTATATAATAAAAAGCTAATATGTAAATTTTCGCCTAGACCAGAGTTTGACCAGCAGGCAGGCCGGACAACCACCCATTTCCCCTACCCCTGGCCAGGCTGGCCAAACCCCACCCATGCACGAATTTATGCACTGGACCTCTAACACACACACACACACACAAACACACACACACACGGAGTGGCCAGATTATCATGCATTCAGAGATCATAATAATCTGGCCACCCAGTGTATATAAGATATATATGGTACTGTTTAACTACTGTAAAATAAATAAATATAATGTATCAGCCTAATTTTGTCTACATTCCAATAAAATTTTTTTTAAATGCCAGGATTTGATACTGTCAGCCTCAAACTCTTCTGACCAAAGTAGTTTTCAAATATATTAAATAAAAGGGGTTGTAATTTCATTTTATTATATGTAGACATTCTAATGAATATAATAAAATGTATTTATCCTACCATCTATTATGTATATTACTGTAGGTATACAATAGCCAGTATATTAGGGGAAAATACATTTATGGTAAGAATAAGAAGCATAAAACTGTAATGAAAAAATAAATAACTGTCCACTGCTTTGCTAACAGAAACATAAAATAAACAAGCTTAAAATGCTAAAAGATGGTATAACCTTCAATTCTACTGCCCAGTCAGCCAATAAAACAATATTCAATAAAGTAAGATAGGCAAATCTCTGTCTATACTAAGATGTGTCTCCCCAATTCATATCTTATATTGAATGCCTACAATTTTAAAACAAACAAACCAAATGCAATAAAAATAACAGTAGTAATAATAATGTACTTTCAAAAGTGGGGTACAAACCAAATATTTCACACATATAATTTTCAAGAAAAAATTCAAGAGTTATTAACATTTAAGTTATCTTTTGTCCAGGGAAGAAAAATTATTGTTTAGTTTCAACTGTAACAAAGACATATTTTATATTTCAGCTTTTATTATACTACTAGAGGCCCGGTGCACAGATTCATGCACTGGTTGGTCCCATGGCCTGGCCTGCAGGCATTGGGCCAAAACTGGCTCTCTGACCTCCCCTGAGGAGTACTAGATTGTAAAAGGGTGCAGACCAGGCTGTGGGACCCCACCAGTGCACAATCAAGGTCAGAGAGGAACTGTAGGAGGTCTCTGGGGCATATCTCACCCAGTTCCAATTGGCTGGACTCCAGCAGCAAGATAACCTACTGATCAGAGTGTTTGTCCTCTGATGGTCAGTGTGAGTCATAGCAAATGGTGAAATGGTCAAATGGTTGGACATTTAGCATATTAGCCTTTTATTATATAGGATTCATATAAAATTAGAAAAGATAAACAATTAGAATATAATGTATTCAGAGTTTAAAAATTGCATTTTAGAAGAAAAGAAAAATGAATGAAGTTCAAAATATTTCAAGATAAAAGGACACACATAATTTCATAAGGATGAGGGTTTTAACAGGATATATGAATACTCTGATTGTCAATTATCTAATATAATTCTTCTGTATAATTTTGATGTTCTTACTACACTTGTATAAAAAATAATCTTCCCATATTTCTAGAATTTCTATAGTTACAAAACTATTTTTTCCCCAGACTTAATGGGCAACATTAAATCTTTGACTAAGTGTAATGTTACCACATTTTTTTCCTAGCTTTTCTTTAGGAATTTAAAGTATCCTTTTTATTCCTAATATGATGATAATTTATTTCTAATGAATGCATACTGAATTTTGTTAAATGATTTTACTATTTCAATTAATATCATCATGTTGTTTTCTTTTTTGACTGTTAATACGGAAATTATATTGATTCATTTTGAAATTCTTGCATTTTCAGGATAAATGCCACTTGTTATGTATTACTATTTTATATACTGATAAAATATAATATGTTATATATTATAATTTATATATATTTATATATTGCTTAATTCTATTTGCTAATAAATTGTAGGGAGATTTACATATCAATTTATTATAGATAATGGTCTTTTTTTCTGGTAATGTCTTTGGTTGGTAGATTAGCACTATCTTGATGAAGTGTTGTAAGTGTTCTTTTTAAATTTCAGAGTTTGTGAAATATTTGTGCTATTTTTTCCCTGTATACTGGATAACATTGAAACATTTAAAAGCTATCAAATATTTATATATATAAAAGTCTAAGTTACCGTTATGACCAAATGACCAGAACAACTGGTCAGCCAGTTGCTCTGACATGCACAGACCACCAGGGGGCACATACTCAACACAAGAGCTGCTTCCTGGTGGTCAGTGCTCTACCACAGCCAACCTTCTGCAGCCCCTCTCCCCTACTGGCTGACCCCCTCCATTGGCCCTGATGCAGGGACCAATTGTCCAACCTCCTGTGGCCCCTCCCTCTGCCAGCCAGTCAGTCTCCCAGGGTTCCTCCCCAGCCAGCCTCCTGATAGTCCTCAATCACCAGCCAACCCGAGAGACCCCACTCATCCACCAATTCATGCAGCAGGCCTCTAGTTTTTGAATAAAATACTAAATTTAGGAAACACAGTTATCAAAATATCAAAGTTATTATTAGATAGCTAGTTTAAATTATGTTAATTGTTAGTTTTAAACATTCTTAAGATTTGATTGATAGTGGGCATCCAAGAGTTTAGTGAGATGTTTATTTTTTTTAATTATTATTTTTTTAAATATATTTCTTTATTGATTTCAGAGAGGAAGGGAGAAAGAGAGGTAGATAGAAATATCAATGATGAGAGAGAATCATTGATTGGCTGCCTCCTGCACTCCCCCAACTGGGGATCGAGCCCGCAATCCAGGCATGTGCCCTTGGCTGGAATCGAACCCTGGACCCTTCAGTCTGCAGGTTGACGCTCTATCCCTGAGCCAAGGTGGTTAGGGCAAGAGATATTTATTTTTTAACACACTATAAGTGTTTCTATCAATGATTTTTAGTTTAATTACTTTGAATATATATCCATACATACATGTATATAGACATATGTCTTATGTTTTATAAATCTGTCAGTTGCTTATTTTGGATTAGTAGAATATCTCAGCTGTTCAGATATAATTATGAATTATGCATGCACCACAACCAAGTCTAAATATAGTTCTTCATATTTTTTCAAATTTAGTAAGGATATTGGGCTTTGCAACAATACTGTTCCCCATCAAAATTTTAGTCATACTTTTACGACAAAAACAAATACTTTTATTTTTCTTTAACATTGAACTTTCAACTTAGTTTATATAAAAAATATTCATATGAATATCTGAAGTTACACTTTCAACAGAATGAGCTTACAAAATCTAAATACTAATTTCATGAGTTGAATAAAATAAAAAAGTTCTACTAATGGAATTTATCTAACTGATTTTTTTGAAGCACATAATAGAAAATTGGTACAATATAATTATTGGTTACATTTTTCTGAACCTAAAAATGTCACAATCTTCATTTTATGTTTATGCCAAATTAACTTAAAGAAAGTTTAAAATGAACCAAATTAATTTAAAAAATAGTTATTTGTTTAATATAAAAAGTCATGTTTCAGAGGAATATATTAATATAATTCACAGATATATTCATCAAATTTTGGACTTGAGGCAAATTTTATTCCTAAATAGTTATAAACTTTTGACTAAGTCTGTGGTTTCTTTAGCAGATTTGTGTCATATAGTTTACATGTGATTTTATCTATCAATATAGACCTGATAGTGAATGGTCAACAAACATTTTGTGCAAGGTGTAAGTTTTCTTTTTCTTTCTTTTTTTTCTTTTAAATATCTTTCTATTGACTTTAGAGAGGAAGGGAGAGGAAGAAAGATAGAAATATCAATGATGATAGAGAATCATTGATCAACTGCCTTCTGCATGCCTCCCACTGGGGATTGAGCCTGCGACCCCATCATGTACCCTTGACTGGAATCAAACCCAGGACTCTTCAGTCCACAGGCTAAAACTCTATCTATTGAGCCAAACTAGCTAGGACTGAAGGTACAGGTTTATTCTGAATATTTTGTGAAAAGAAAATGTAGTTCTTGATATTTTTATGTATGAAATTTATTAGTAGATTGTGCTCATTTCTTCTAAAAGCTTTACTAAAAAGTTAAAAAGTATTACCAAAGAATGTAATTAATCAATAGTAATTGAATCAACCCATAAAACAAATAACAAAACTATTATATTAAAACTAGAGGCACGGTGCATGAATTTATGCTTGGGTGGGGTCTGGCAGGGAATGTGGGAGGTTGGCCCCCAGCCCCACCTCTAATTGGGAGGGCCATTTGAGGGCCCAGTTGGCCAGAAGGAGGGGTCGTGGGCAGTTAGGGAGCCTATTGGGGCCCTGATTGGGTTGGATGGCCACCACAGTACATGTCATAGCAACCAGTCATTCCAGTCATTCCATTGTTCTGGTAGTTTGGCATATATATATATATATATATATATATAATGAACACTATTTCCTATCTGCTATAAGACAGAGCTACTTGGCCACTTTTCCCCATATATATATTTCACATTGATGTAATTTATAATCTCTCATGGATTATAGATAAGGCAGTCCACAGCATTTCCTAGCCACACACCAAATACTCACCTGGAATAGTAGCATTGTGTACCTAATATTCCTATCACTAACAGCAGACCTTCACAGGTTTTAGTTATCCCAAGCACTGGTATCTGACTATATGTCCTTCCATCAGTAAGTTCACTACATGTGGGAAGTCTACTAAATCCACTCTGGCTTACTCTAATAAAACAATTATTAACAATGCTTCATTAAAATGAAAAATCCCACCAAGTGCTAAATTGCAGGAGACATTGGGAAAGCAATGGTAAACCAATATGATCCCAAACAAGCCAAAATATATGCCACTCATTATATGAACTGTTTTTTTTTTCTTCTTGGCTATCATATTATTATTTTTGCATTGACAGTTTATAATAAGAAAACATTTTAGAGGTAAAATTAAATCTTTATTGGTTTATCTTAAGCTGATTATTTTGTTGTTAATCTTCACTGACAATATTATTTTTCCATTTTTTATAGAAAGTGGGAGGAAGGGAAGAAGAGAAAGAAAAAAAAGAGGGAGAAACATCAATGGGAGAGAGAAACATTAATTGGTTAACTCCTAACGTGCACCTCAACTGAGACCCACGATCAACCTACAACCCAGGTATGTGCCTTTGACCACCAGAAATGGAACCAACAAACGTTCAGTGCTTGGGACAGAGCTCTAAACATTGCTCCACAAAAGCCAGTGCTTAAGCTGATTTTAAACATTGAAATTAATAATCACTATTTAATATGTTGATGCTACAAGTATTAAGTTCAAAGCCAAGTAATGTTGAGTCCATAGAACTTGGTTCACTGAACATATGGTAGCTGAAGGAGAAATGTAACTGAGAAAATCAAGCAACAGAGAGTAGAATAGTAGGCTGTAAAGGTGACGAGAAGCATTTTAAGTTATTAATTTACTAGAGGCCTAGTGCACAGATTTGTGCACCAGTGGGGTCCCTCAGCCTGGTCTGTGCGTTCTCACAATCCAACATCCCCCAAGAGATGTAGTAGTGCATGAAGCGACAGGCAGTTAGGGAGGACCCTAAGCCTGAGACAGGTGCTACGCCATTCCTGCTCATCCTGGTTTCGTTCCACCTGCCGCCACTGCTGCTCAGTAGCATTGCCGCAGAGGTGGGAGAGGCTCACACTGCCAGCAGAGCTCACCAGGTGTGAGCTTGGCTTCTGGTGCCTGTTGGTCAGATGAGTGGTGCTCCAACTGTGAGAGCACACTGACCATTGGTCAGTTGAGCAGTGCTCAAACTATGGGAGCACAGCTCTTGTGATGAGCACCTGCCCCCTTGTGGTCAATGCACATAATAGTGACCAGTCAAATGGTTAACAGGTCTACTGATCGACCAGTCGCTTAGGGTTTTTTATATATATATATATTAACTTAATAGGTACACATTTTAAAATGCACTAATTATGTCCTTTAACTATAGCCATATAATTTGTTAATAGTGTTACATGTTTCAGTGGTTATATTTCTATTTGAAGCCATTTATCTCTGAACTCTATGAATCACAGCTATCATATAATATGTTTGCTTTCTTACCTTGCTTCATGGTTGTGTTTCTGGGGATTTCTACAGTCTTCTTTTGAGCACTGATTTTTCATACATTTGTCCTTGTTATTTCAGCCAGAATCCATTTTAGGGTTCTTCTATTCTGGAGGAGCTTACCTACTTGCAAACAAAAAATATATATTTTTTTCTTCATACTTCAGTGATAGCTGGGCTGCATGTGGAAATCTATAATCAAAGTATTTTCTCCTCATAACTTTGTAGGCATTGTTTATTGGTAGATATAGGAGTTTGATTTCAATCTGATTGTGATTTTTAAAAACAACCATTTTTAAATTTTTTTTGGATCTTTTTAAAGTGTTTTTCTTTAAATATTGCACTTTTGAGAAACTTTACAGGACTGCGTCATTGCACATAGATAATTTTTAGATTCACACTTTATAAGTTTTTCTTTCTTTGGAGCAATTATAAGTGGTATTGTTTTACATCTTGATTTCCATAAGTTTATTTTTAGTACATACAAAATGTAATTGATCTTTATTTATTGTTCATATATCCGTTGACGTGGCTAGATTAATTTTTTTTATAATATTTTTTGTACATCATTTAGCATTTTCTATGTAGATAATCCTGTCTTCTGCTGATCAAGAATTTTATCTTTTCTACCATTTTTTATGCCTTATATTTATTTGATTTGCCTTATTGCAGAGGTAAGAATATCAGGTATTGTGTTAGATTAAAGTGGTGACAGTAGGAATTCTTGCTTTGTTTCTGACCTAGAAAGTGCTGTATTTCACCAGGAAATATGTTAGTAGTTGGCTTTTCATAAATTTTCTTTATCAAGTTAAAGATGTCCCCCTCTATTCTTAGACTGTTAGATAATTTTAATTTTAGTGGGTCTTGGATTTTGGGAAAATGCTTGATTTGCCAATTGATATGATGATATATATTTTCTGCTTTAGCATATTATTATAGTGGATTGCATTGATAGAGTGAAATAATAACTATTACTCTTTGTCTGACTTATTTCACTTAGTCTAAAACCCTCTAGGTCCATCCATGTCATCACAAATGGCAAAATTTTCTTCTTTTTTTAAGACTGAATAAGATTCCACTATGTGTATTCCAAATCTCCTTTATTCACTCATCTATATAAGGATACTTTATATGGAGAAAAGGTAACTCTCATATACTATTGGTGGAAATGTAAAATCTTATAGCCATTATGGAAAATAGCATGGAAGTTTCTCAAAAAAATTAGAACAATTATCCAGCATTTACACCTCTGGGTATTTATTCAAAGAAAATAAAAATTATAATTCAAAGAGATATGTACTCCTATGTTCATTGCATCATTATTTGCAACAGGCATGATTGAGTTTTGAATGTTCAACCAGCCTTGCATTCCTGAAATAAACTCCATTTGGTTGTGGTGTGTATTTTAATTCATTGTGGGACTTAATTTGCTAACATTTTTGTTAAAGGTTATTTCTTCTAAGTTTATGAGAGATATTTGCCAATAGTTTTTTTATTTCTTTTTCTATTTTGGTACTATTTTTTTCTAGTAAAGTGGAAATTTTCAATCTGAAAACATTTGTGTCTTATCTTAGTTTTGTGCTTTCTTAATCTTGAAAGCAGAGTCTAAAAATAAGACTTTGGAAGTCACTTTCTTAGTCAGGTGATGATTTAAGGAAGTTCAAGTGAGGGAGTATGAAAAATGAGACAAAAGATGGGGAGAGAGGAGAGGAAGAAGGTAAAACATGCTGTATTATTGAACCAGTATTATCAATGGGGCTGAATATCCTACAGTTCTTATGAGGAAGTAGGTAGAATGTTCCTTCTTCTGGATTGAATTATGTAATCTCCAAAATGATATATGTTAGGGTCCTAACTCCTCATACCTAAGACTGTAACTTTAAGAAATAGGATTGTTACAGATGTAAATAGTTACAATAATATGAGGTAATTCTGGAGTAGAATGGGTTCCTAATACAAGATGGGAAGGAGTCTTCACAAAAAAAGGAAATTATTAAACAAACACATAGAGATAAAAACATGTGAAGATGAGGGCAGAGAAATGGGTGATTCTTCTACAAATCAAGGAACCCCCAAGAGTGCCAGGCAAATATCAGGAGCTATGAGAGCGTCATGGAGCAGATTCTTCCCCAGAGCTTTCAGAAACAAAACAAAACAAACAAACAAACAAAACTCCAACAAACAAACAAACAAACAAAAAACCCCAGCCCTGCCTATACCTTGATCTTGAAATCTTAGCCTTAAAAATTGTGAGATAATACATTTCTGTTGTTTAAGACATTCCGTTTGTGGTATGTTGCTATGACAGTACTAGCAGACATACATAGATCCCTGGGACATTTATTTACTGACTAGAGAACCAGAGCAGGAATTTTGTGCATTGGGGGTTGGCGAATCCCTCAGGCCTGTCTGCACCCTCAGGGGATATCATACTGCTAGTTTAGCCTAAGTGTCCATCAATAGATGAGTGGATTAAAAAAAAACATCTGTACAATGGAATACTATCGTGCTGTTAAAAAGAAGGCACTCTTACCATTTTCAACAGCATGGATGGACCTGAAGAACATGATGCTAAACGAAATAAGCCAGTCGGAGAAAGGTAAATATCACATGATCTCACTCATTTGTGGAATATAATGAACAACATAAACTGATGAACAAAAAGCATAAGAGAGTCATAGAAGCATCGAACAAACTGTCCTACCTATGAGGGAAGGCAGGGGGTAAAGGGAAGCATAAGAGATCAACCACAAGATGTGTATGCATGCATATAAGCATAACCCATGGACATAGACAGTAGGGGGTGAAGGCTTGTGTTGGGGTGGAAACAGCTGGGGAGAGGTCAATGCGGGAAAAAAGGAGACATATGTAATACTTTAAACGATAGAGAATTAAAAAATAAAAATAAGTAAGTTAAATAAAAGTATTTGTACAAATAATTTAAATATTTCAATAATTTAATGGTTATTTAATATGTTCATTTATTGCTTTAATATATTATTGCATTTTATGCTCACAACTGCAAAAAATTATCAATCTTTAAGAATATATAGTAATGCCCTAACAAGTTGGCTCAGTGGATAGAGCATTGGCCTTGGGCTGAAGGGTCCCAGGTTTGATTCTGGTCAAGGGTACATGCCCAAGTTTTGGGTTCCATTCCCAGTAGGGGGCATGCAGGTGGCAACTAATAAATGATTCTCTCTCATCATTGATGTTTCTATATCTCTCTCCTCCCTTTCTCTCTGAAATCAATAAAAATATATTAAAAAAAAGGAAAATATAGTAAAATGAAACAAACAAACAAAAAACCTGTGGTAGATTGCACACTGGAATACTATGTAGCTGTAAAAAAGAAAGAACTCTTGCCCTAACCGGTTTGGCTCAGTGGATAGAGCATCTGCCTGTGGACTGAAGGGTCCCAGGTTCGATTCTGGTCAAGGGCATGCACCTTGGTTGCGGGCACATTCCCAGTAGGAGGTGTGCAAGAGGCAGCTGATCGATGTTTCTCTCCCATCGATGTTTCTACCTCTCTATTCCTCTTCCTTCCTCTCAGTAACAAATCAATAAAATATATTAAAAAAAAAAAGAACTCTTAACATTCCACCAACATGAATAGATATGGAGAGTATTATGGTAAGTGAAATAAGCCATTGGAGAAATATAAGTATCATATCTCACTCATATGTAGTATCTAATGAACAAAATAAACTGATGAACAAAATAGATCCAGAGACATAAAAGTATGAACAGACTGTTGAATCTCAGAGGGAGGACAGGTGAGTGTGGGTGGATAGGAAAAGGTCAACAAAAGAACTTGTATGCATATAAGCATAATCCATGGACTTGGATGGGGGACAAGGGTGGACTAGAAATGGTCAATGGGGGAAAAAGGGGTATATGTAATACTTGCAACAATAAAGATTTTAAAAATACAAATTCTAACTGCTCCCCTGCAGGTCTGATTGTACTTAACTGCTATCCCCTGCTGGCCTGATTGCCCACAACTGCCCTCCCTTGCTGGCCATCTTGTGTCCACATGGGGGTGGTCATCCCATGTGTTGGAGTGACAGTCAATTTGCATATTATCTCTTTATTATATAGGATGCTAGGGGCCCAGTTCACAGAATTTGTGCACTGGGAGGGGGTCCCTCAGCCCAACCTGCCCCCTCTCACAGACTGGGAGCCCTCAGGGGATGTCCTAGGGGCTTAGGCCTGCACCCCCTGCTGCTTGTCCTGGGACCCAGACTGCTTGGTGTCCTCAGCTGCTCATCCTGGGACCCAGGCAGCTTAGCATTGGTGCCCATAGGCCACTCCTGTCTGGGGGCAATTTTGGACTCCAGCTGCTCAGGGACTACATCAGGCCTACAATCTTGGACAGGCCTGAATTACGAGGGTGTTCCCAGGACCCAGGCCACTGGTTACTCACATATGCAAAATTAACCCGTCATCCTTGTCAAATATTTTTTTTAATATATTTTATTGATTTTTTACGGAGAGAAAAGGAGATAGAAAGTCAGAAACATCAATGAGAGAGAGACATCGATCAGCCGCCTCCTGCACGCCCCACAGTGGAGATGTGCCTGCAAGCAAGGTACATGCCCCCGACCGGAATTGAACCTGGGACCTTTCAGTCCACAAGCTGACGCTCTATCCACTGAGCCAAACCAGTCTTGGCTCAAATTATTTTGGATACTCACTCCTGATTGATTAGTGGAGGTAGTGGAGATGCAGTCAATTTGCATCTTTTTCTTTTATTAATGTAGATAAATTTTCAGGTTGTCATTAGTTTTGACAGAATTGAAAGCATCCCAGACCTCACATACTGCATCTCTCATCTATAATAATAAAAGCATAATATGCAAATCAACTTAACAGCCGAAGAGCGGAATGACTGTCTGGACGATCACTATCTGCCACCCACTGGTGCCATGCCAGCTAAGGCAGATGTGATGTGATTTGTTGGTGGCTCGGCAATCACCCCATAATCATTCTGCAGAGGAATGACCAGGCCACTTGCCAGTGGGGAAATCAATTGGGGGGCTCCATGATCTCTCCAAAAAGGGAGGCCAAGGCTATCTCACCAGTGGCACTGTTGTGGGTAAGCGGGACCTTCCTGTGGGGTTATCAATTGTGAAGCTCCAGGACTGTGAGAGGGCACAGGCTGAGCAAGGGGTCCTAGACCTACACTAGCCAGGGTTCCAATGCTGGGAATAGAAATCCAAATATTTTCAGGCTATAAAAGTCAGCAGGGATTGTGGATGAATGATTCAGAGTTTGCTGGAGACCCAGAGAGTTCCTTTTAAAGGCAAGCACACAGACTTACTCAGCTTTAATCTCTCAAGTCTCCAATACTACTGATGTAGCTGGAAGAAAACCTGGGACATCAGAGGAAGAACCAGGTTGTTTGGCATTGGGGCAGAATCTTGAGGCAGCTTTCTCTCAGATGGGGGTGCTCTTGGGGCAGCTTTCTCCTGTGTTGGAATGCCTGCCCTTCCCTCACAGGGTTAACTGGCAACCATATCTTTCCATCAGCTTGACTCATACTGTTTATTCTGCCCTACTGATTCCCTGAAACCCTGCCCCTCCCAATTTTCAGCCCCACCCAACCTGTTTGTAGTTGCTTTTCCATGGGAATTGACTGTCCAGGTTCAGGTTTCAAATTTTCCTAAAATCTCTTAAACAAGCAGCAACTAATCTTAGCATGCCCCATACTTATCAATAAGAGTCCAAAGACCAGGTACTAGCACCAACCTGTCTTGCTTCACAGCTTGGCCTCTCCTGGGCACTTCCAAAGTCAATAAAAGTAGAAACCATCTGCAGATATCTCTGTAGCTACTTCCTGGTGGCCCCAGGCAGTGGCTGACTTTGTACCTCCCAGGAGACCCCATAGCCAATGGACCTGGTAGACCACTTCTGACCATATCAGATTGTAACTCTATATATCCATAAGTAATATTATAGGGGCAGCTCAGTGAGTACCAAAGCCCCACTGAAATAAATCCTGCTCCATAGAGTGTCTACTGCACATCAGCTCTTCCATTGTGTTTGCAGTTGGTCCTCACAGCCAATTGGTCTGAAAGTCAAGTCCTCCCAGTGATGCCAATACCAATCAAGGCATAATCACAAGACTGTACACACAGCACACACTGGGGTGCACCTAGAGTGCCCAGCTCAGGTGACTGGAGAGGCCAAGCCAATGGGCCCTAAAAGACACCTACTACAAAAGGCCAATATAGCAATTCCAGGAGACAGGGCAGCTCTACATAATACATAGAAACAAACACAGGGAAGCAGTCAAAATGCAGAGACAAAAATCATGTCACAAATGGAATAAATGGAAACAAGCAAACTGCTGGATACAAAAGTATAAACAATGGTTATAATGATTGCTAAAGGATATTAATAAGAGCTTTAAGGAACTTAAATGAGAGATTCAAGGGACTTAGTGAAACTTTCAAAGCTCTTAGTGAGAATTTTAAAAACATGTAAAAGAACCAGTCCGAAATTAAGTATATATTAATTGAAAAAAAGATTAATTTACAGGGATTCAATAGTAGATTAGAGGAATCTGGGAATCAAATCAAAGATTAGAAATATGAGAGAGAAAAAAAATAAAAACAATAAAACAAAACACCCAATCAGAAGAGCAAAATGAAAAAAGAATCCAACAATATGAAGATAGTGTATAAAGCCTCTGAGGCAAGTTCAAGTGTACCAACATTTGCATTATAGGGGTGCCAGAAGGAGAAGAGAGAGAGCAAGATTTTGAAAATCTATTTGAAGAAATAATGACAGAAAAATTTCCCTACCTGGTGAAAGAAATAGACTACAAGTCCAGAAGGCACACAGAATCCCAAACAGGAGACCCCCTTCAAGACACATCATAATTAAAATACCAGAGCTTAAAGACAGAGAGAATCTTAAAAGCAGCAAGAAAAAAACAGTCACCAACAAGGGAATGCCCATACGACTGTCAGCTGATTTCTCAACAGAAACTTTGCAGGCCAGAAGGGGGTGGCAAGAAATATTAAAAGTGATGGATATCAAGTACCTACAACCTAGATCAGTGGTCAGCAAACTTCCCGCTCTGTTGACTAATGAGTTTGTCGACCACTGACCTAGATAATTCTACCCAGCAAAACTATCATTTAGAATTGAACATCATATAAAGAGCTTCCAGACAAGAAAAAACTAAAGGAGTTCATCACCACCAAATCAGAATTACATGAAATGTTGAACAATAATCTCTAAGAAGCGAAAGAAGAAAAAAAAAAGATTAAAAATATGGACAATAATATGGCAATAAATATATATCTATCAAAAACTAAATCTATACTAATAAAAGGGTAATATGCTAATTAGACTGGGAGACCAACATTTTCCTACTGTCTGACTTCCTTCTGGACAAAGCCACAGTGGTGGGTGCCAAGGCAGAGGTGGTTAGCGGCAATCAGGCCAACAGGGGAGGGCAGTTGGGGGCCATGAGACTGGCAGGGGAGGGAAATTGAAGGCCATGAGGCCAGCAGGGGAGGGCAGTTGGGGTCCTGAGGCCAACAGGGAATGGCAGTTGGGGGCCATCAGGCCAGCAGGGGAATGTTAGGTGGTGATCAAGCCGCGAGGCAGGCAAGTAGTTAGGATCCAGCAGTCCTGGATTGCGAGAGGGATGTCTGACTTGCAGACATCCCCCAAGGGGTTATGGATTGGAGAAGGTGCAGGCCAGGCTGAGGGACTACCCTCCCTCATCCACAAATTTCATGCACCAAGCCTCTAGTATAAAAATAATTGAAAAATAAATCTAAAGAACAAAATAAACTGAGGAGTAAAATAGAATCAGAGGCATGGAAATATAGAACAGATTGAGGAATATCAGAGGGAAAGGGGGAGAGGGGATAGAAGAGATTAATCAAATATTTTTTATACATATATTCAATACCAATGGACACAGACAATAGGGTAGTGAAGGCCTGAGCAAAGGTGGGAACTATATGGAAGGGATCAATGGGGGAAAAGAGAGGGATATCTGTAATACTCTCAACAATAAAGATTTAAAATAAATAAATACATACATAAATAAATAAATAAATAAAAACAAGCAACTTCTGAAAGCAATTTCTTCATGAAATGTGAATAAGCCATCAGTATTTTAGGTTATATAGATGAGATAAAAACAATAATTACATTCCTATATAAATTATATTTTATATATCAATATTTCAATATGTGTGTGTGTGTATACATATATATACATATATATACATATATATACATATATATACATATATATACATATATGTATATATATGTATATATATATACATATATATATATTTGTACTCATTTAAGTGTGTACATTATCCATTTTATATACACTTGAGGTCTATGTGTATGGGAGTGTACATGTACTCCCAATAATTCTCACAGCTATCAAGTCTCAACTATCATATGTAAGTATAGCTTGTTGAAAAGAATACACAATAGCCGAAATCAGTTTGGGTCCACAGATAGAACGCGGTCTGTGGACTGAAAGGTCCCAGGTTTGATTCCGGTCAAAGGCATGTATGCTGCTTGAGGGCACATCCCTGTAGGAGGTGTGCAGGAGGCAGCTGCTCAATGTCTCTCTCTCATCGATGTTTCTAACTCTCTATTCCTCTCCCTTCCTCTCTGTAAAAAATCAATAAAATATGTTTTTTAAAAAAGACATCACTATATCTTTAAAAAAAAGTGTACCAATAAAAAATGTATGCTAGAGTTTAAATCAAAAGCAGTCTTTTCAATTTTTTTCTTTTTTTTTCTTTTGTCAATATTCTTTATTACCATGTTAGCAAATTAGGCAAAATCAAACACATGCTTATCTGCCAACTTGTGTGATTTCTGATGACTAGTTACAGGGTTTTTATTTTTATTTTTAATTTAAATTCTTTATTGTTTAAAGTATTATATATGTCTCCTTATTCCCCCATTGACCACTCCTAGGCAGCCCCCACGTTCCCAGCATATGTCCTCTCCCTCTCCCTCCCCCATCTGTGTCCATTGGTTTTGCTTATATGCATACATACAAGTTCTTTGATTGTTCTCTTACCCCCTCATCCTCTGCCTTCCCTCATAGCTTGGACAGTTTGCTCAATGCTTCTGACTCTGGTTCTATTTTTGTCCATCAGTTTATGTTGTTCATTATATTCTACAAATGAGTGACACCATGTGATATTTATCTTTCTCCAACTGGCTTATTTTGCTTAGCATAATACTCTGCAGGTCCATCCATGCTGTTGCAAATGATAAGATTTTCTTCTTTTTTTACAACAGTGAAATATGTGTAGATATACCACGGTTTTCTAATCCACTCATCTGCTGAGAGGCACTTAGGCTGTTTCCTAATCTTAGCTATTGTAAATTGTGTTGCTATGAACACAGGTGTGTATATATCCTTTCTGATTGGTGTTTCTGTTTTCTTGGGATGTATTCCTAGAAGTGGGATTGTTGGGTCAAATGGAAGTTCCATTTTTAACTTTTTCAGGAAACTCCATACTGTTTTCTACAGTGGCTATTCCAGTCTGCATTTCCACTAGCAGTGCACAGGATTCTTTTTTATTTCACTCTTTGCCAGCCCTTGTAGTTTGTGGATGTGTTGATAAAGTCATACTGGCAGGTGTGAGATGGTACCTCATTGTCATTTTGATTTGCATCGCTTAGTGACTTGAGCATGTATTCATATGTCTCTTGGCCTTCTGTATGTCTTCTTTTGAAAAGTGTCTATTTCAGTCCTCTGCCCATTTTTTTAAATTAATTTTTTATACATATCTCCCCATTGCCCCCCTCCCTCCCAGGCATACCCCAACACCCCAGTGTCTATGTTCATTGGTTATGATTATATGCATAGATACAAGTCCTTTGATTGATCTCTTATCTACCTCACCTAACTTGAATCTTCCTGCTGTAATTTCACAGTCTGTTTGAAGCTTTACTGTCTCTGTATCTATCCTTTTGTTCATCATTTTACAATGTTCTTTATTATCCCCCAATGAGTGCGATCATGTGATGCTTCTCCTTCATTGACTGGCTTATTTCACTAAGCATAAGGCTCTCCAATTCCAACCAGGTTGCTGCAAATGGTAAGAATTTCTTCTTTTTAATGGCAGCATAGAATTCCATTGTGTAGATGTACCACAGTTTTCTGATCCACTCATCTGCTGATGGGCACCTAGGCTGTTTCCAAATTGTGGCTATTGTAAATTGTGTTGCTATGAACATAGGGGTGCATAAATCCTTTCTGATTGGTGTTTGTAGTTTCTTAGGATAAATACCTAAGAGTGGTATTACAGGGTCAAATGGGAGATCCATTTTTAGTTTTTTGAGGAAACTCCATACTGTTCTCCACAGTGGCTGCACCAGTCTGCATTCCCACCAACAGTGCACAAGGCATCCTTTTTCTCTGCATCCTCGCCAACACTTGTCGTTTGTTGATTTGTTGATGATTGCCATTCTGACAGGTGTAAGATGGTATCGCATTGTCGTTTTGATTTGCATCTCTCGGATGATTAATGACTTTGAAAATGTTTTCATGTGTCTCTTAGCTTTCCTTCTGTCGTCTTTTGAAAAGGTTCTATTTAGGTCCATTGCCCATTTTTTTTTATTGGATCCTTCATCTTCCTTTTATTAAGTTGTATAAGTTGGTTGTAGATTTTGGAGATTAAACCTTTATCAGTTATAGCATTTGCAAATATGTTCTCCCATGCATTGATCTTTCTTGTTGTTTTGTTGATGGTTTCTTTTGCTGTGCAAAAGCTTTTTATTTTGATGTAGTCCCATTTGTTTATTTTTTCTTTAGCTTCCATTGCCTTTGGAGCAGTATCAGTGAAGAAGTTCTTTCGGCATATATCTGAGATTGTGCTGCCTGTGGATTCCTCTAGTATTTTTATGGTTTCCCTTCTAATGTTTAAGTCCTGTATCCATTTTGAGTTTATTTTTGTATTTGGTGTAAGTTGGTGGTCCAGTTTCAATTTTCTGCATGTATCTGTCCAATTTTCCCAACACCATTTATTGAAGAGGCTATCTTGGCTCCATTGAATGTTCATGCCTCCTTTGTCAAATATTAATTGAGCATAGTGGTTTGGGTGGATATCTGGATTCTCTATTCTATTCCATTGATCTATATGTCTGTTCTTGTGCCAGTACCAGGCTGTTTTGAGAACAGTTGCTTTGTAGTATAGCTTGAAGTCTGGTATTGAGATCCCACCTACTTTATTCTTTTTCCTCAGAATTGCTGTTGCTATCCATGGTATTTTTTTTGTTCTAGATGAATCTATGAAGAATTCTTTGTAGGTCTGTGAAATATGTCATTGGTATTTTAATGGGTAATGCGTAGAATCTGTAGATTGCTTTGGGTAGTATGGACATTTTAATGATGTTGATTCTCCCAATCCATGAGCATGGTATGCTCTTCCATCTGTTAACATCTTCCTCTATCTCTTTTTTCAGTGTCCTGTAGTTTTCTGCATAAAGGTCTTTTACCTCTTTAGTTAGGTTTATTCCTAGTTATTTTAATTTTTTTGGTGCTATGGTAAATGGGATTGCTTTTTTAGTTTCTCTTTCTATAATTTCACTGTTAGTGTATAGAAATGCCACAGACTTCTTAGCATTAATTTTGTATCCTGCTACATTGCCAAATTCATTAATTAAGTCAATTACTTTTGGAATGGAGTCCTTTGGGTTTTTTATGTACAATATCATGTCATCTGCAAATAAGGACAGCTTTACTTCTTCTTTTCCAATTTGGATGCCTTTTATTTCTTCTTGTTCTCTAATTGCAATGGCTAATACTTCCAGTACTATGTCGAACAGGAGAGATGAGAGTGGGCATCCCTGTCTTCTTCCTGTTCTTAGGGGAAATGGTTTTAGTTTTTGCCCATTGAGTATGATGTTAGCTGTGGGTTTATCATATATGGCTTTTATGATGTTGAGGTATGATCCTTCTATTCTCACTTTGCTGAGAGTTTTTATCAAGAAAGGATGTTGGATTTTGTCAAATGCTTTTTCTGCATCAATTGATATGACTATGTGATTTTTATCTCTCAATTTGTTTATGTGATGTGTGACATTTATTAATTTGCGGATATTGAACCATCCCTGCATTCCTGGGATGAATCCTGCTTGGTAATGGTGTATGATCTTTCTGATGTACTGGTGGATCCGGTTTGCTAGAATTTTGTTGAGGATTTTGGCATCTATGTTCATGAGAGATATTGGCCTATAATTCTCTTTCATTGTGTTGTCTTTATCTGTTTTTGGTATTAGGGTGATGCTGGCTTCATAGAAGGTGTTTGATAGTATTCCTTTTTCTTGAATGTTTTTGAACAGTCTGAGGAGGGTAGGTTTTATTTCTTCCTTGAATGTTTGGTAAAACTCTCCTGTGTAGCCATCTGGACCCGGGCTTTTATTTGCTGGAAGCTTTTTGATTACTGCTTCAATTTCTTCCATAGTTATTGGACTATTGAGATGTTTGGCTTCCTCCTCATGGAGTTTTGGGAGGTTATATTTTTCTAGGAAAACGTCCATTTCTTGCAGGTTTTCCAATTTGTTGGAATAGAGTTGTTCATAGTATTTTTTAACAATCCTTTGTATTTCCACAGGGTCTGTTGTTATTTCTCCTCTTTCATTTCTGATTTTGTTTATTTGGGTCTTCTCTCTTTGCTTCTTGGTGAGCCTGGCTAGGGGTCCATCAATCTTGTTTATCCTTTCAAAGAACCAGCTCTTTGTTTTGTTGATCTTTTGAATTGTTTCTTTGGGCTCCAAGTTGTTTATCTCCGCTCTGATCTTCACTATTTCCTTCCTTCTGAGTACACTGGGCTTTTCTTGTTGCTCACGTTCTAGCTCTTTGAGTTGTAGGTTTAGGTGATTTATTACCATTGTTTCCTGTTTTTTTGCAGTAGGCTTGTAGGGCTATGAACTTCCCTCTCAAGACTGCTTTCACTGTGTCCCATAAATTTTGTATTGTTGTGTTGTCATTGTCATTTGTTGCCATGATGTTTTTTATTTCTTCCTTGATCTCTCTGGTTACCCAGTCGTTGTTTAAAAGCATGCTGTTTAGTCTCCATGTGTTTGATTTCTTTCTATTGTTTTTATTATAGTTGATTTCCAGTTTTATGCCACCGTGGTCTGAGAAAATGCTTGATATGATTTCTATCTTCTTGAATTTGAAGAGACTTTTCTTATGACCCAACATATGATCTATCTTTGAAAATGACCCATGTGCACTGGAGAAGAATGTATATTCTGTGGCTTTGGGGTGAAATGTTCTGAAGATGTCAATTAATTCCATCTGGTCTAGTGAGTCATTTAGGATTGATGTTTCTTTGCTGATTTTTTGTTTAGAGGATTTGTCCAATGGTGACAGTGGGGTATTAAAGTCTCCTACTATGATTGTATTGGTGTCAATCTCTCCCTTAATATCCTCCAAGAGTTTTTTTTATGTATTTAGGTGCTCCTATATTGGGTGCATATATGTTTACCAGAGTTATTTCTTCTTGTTGGATTGTTCCCTTTAGTATTATGAAGTGGCCTTCTTTAACTCTTGTTATGTCCTTCACTTTGAGATCTAATTTGTCAGATATAACTATTGCAACCCCAGCTTTTTTTTCATTTCCATTTGCCTGAAGTACCATCTTCCATCCCTTCACCCTCAATCTGTGTGCTTCTCTTTTCCTAAGGTGGGTTTCTTGCAGACAGCAGATATATGGATCATGTTTTCTTATCCAATCAGTTACCCTATGTCTTTTGATTGGAGCATTTAATCCATTTACATTTAAAGTTATTATTGATAAGTACTTATCTCTTGCCATTTTTAGTCCTTACCCCCGAGTTCCTTCTTCACTTCCTCTTTCTTTTTATTACAGCAGACCTTTTAACATTTCTTGCATTGCTGGTTTGGTGGTAATATATTCCCTTAGTTCTTTTTTGTCTGTGAAGCTTTTGATTTCACCTTCAATTTTGATTGAGAGTCTTGCAGGGTACAGTATTCTTGGATTCAGACCCTTCCTTTGCATGACTTTGTATATTTCATTCCATTCTCTTCTGGCCTGACGAGTTTCTGTTGAGAAGTCAGTAGCTAGTCTTATGGGGGTTCCTTTGTAGGTAACTTTCTGTTTCTCTCTGGCTGCTTTAAAGATTCTTACTTTTTCGTCGGTGTTTGCCAATTTAATTATAATGTGCCTCGGTGTCGGTTTGTTGGGGTTCATTTTGCTTGGGACTCTGTGAGCTTCTTGGATTTGTGTGGGTTTTTTCTTTTCTATATTGGGGAAATTTTCTGTCATTATTTCTTCAAACACGTTCTCTAATCCTTGTTCAGTTTCCACTCTTTCTGGAACCCCAATTATGCAGATGTTATTTTGTTTCATGTTATCCTAAAGTTCCCTTAGACTCTCCTCTTGCTTTTTAACTTTTTTTTCTAGAAGCTGCTGTACTTGGGTATTTTTTCCTACCGTGTCTTCTAGCTCAGTGATGCGATCCTCTGCTTCTTCTAGTCTACTTTTGATGCTGTCTATTGAGTTATTTATAGCAGTGATGTCATTATTCATTTCCTCTTGTTTATTCTGCACCTCCTCTAGTTTCTTCTGCATTTCTTCTTTATGCTTCTTCACCTCCTCTAGGTTCTTCTGCATTTCTTCTTGCTGCTTCTTCATCTCCTCTTGTGTCTTCTTCATTTCCTCTTGGCTCTTACTCATATTGTCAAATTTGTCTTCCATTCTTTTCAACCACATCATGATAAATTCTCTGAACTCTTTCTCTGGTAGGCTTATTTGTGGTTATATTTCGTTTACTTCCTTTTCTGTTGAAACCTGCCTTTCTGTCTTTTGTGGGCTGTTTCTTTTTCTGCCCATGGTCTTTCGTCTCTGGGTGTCTGGTTATGTAGTGCTCTCTCCTACGTTGATTGAAAGGCACAAACTATAACACAACCAGGTACAGCACACAAGGCACTGAGTAGAAATGTATTCAAGATGTTAATAATCACAAATAAGGTGACCACCAATGAAGGACAAATTAGGGGTAAATAGAGAAAGAAGAAGAGGAAAATGAAGAAGAAAGAAAAGAAAGAAGTGCCAAAATCAAATTGGGAGAGTGAGAAAAAAAAGATAAATAAATGAACAATAAAATAAAATAAAATAAGAAAATAAAAAGGAGAAAAAGGAGAAGGAAAGAGGAAGAGGAAAAAGTCAGAGAGAAAGGAAAGTGTATAAGAGAAAAAAGAGGAACAAAATATAGATGTCAGGAGACAACTCCAATAGAACAGTCACTAATTCCAATAAAGGCCAGCAACCAGTACCTAGAGATTAATGCAAACTGCAAATAGCAACAGGTATCGAGGGAGATGAGGGAAAAGAGAGGTAGAAAACAAAGCAAGCAAAAAGCAAAATAAAACAAGTAGAATAAACTAAAACAATCTCTCAAAAAATTTCAAAAAATCGATATAATCACTTTTCAGACAAACAGCAACAAAAGGACATAGAGAAAAAACAACTTTTTGGCTAGTGAAGACAAGAGGGGAGAGGTTTGTGTGGACTTGTAGTAGGGGATTTGAAATTAGATATATAAATGGGGTGAAATTTTAACCAGGTAAAGAGAAAAATAGGGAGAATCTAAAGTTGGAAAAGGAAAGAGAAATAAGACAGCAAAATGGGGAAAGTTAGGAGAAAAGTGTTGTCATAAAGGTGGAGTTGAGTTGGAGTAAAATTATGCTAAAGGGAAGATGAAAATAGAATGTAGAACTCTAATCCCGAAATAAAATAAAGAGAAAACAAAATGACACTTTTTTTCCCAAAAACGGTAAAGTACTAGTAGTAATTAATAATACTAGTTTGAAACAAAAACATAATAATTATAAAGGTAAAATCAATTGAGGCAGAAAGAAAAATTATTCTTTTAATTAAAATATGTGAAAATGAAAAATAAAGAATTAAAAATTAAAAAAAAAGAAAAAAGAAAAAAGGGAAAAAAAAAAAAAAGAAGAAAAATAGAATGGTCCTTCACTTCCACTATTATTCTGCTTGGCACTCCTGTTTCCCAGTAGGGGAGGTATTGCAGTTCCCTGTGTTCCCCTCTTGGTGTTTTAATCTCTTTATTCTCTTGTGGTTATGCGAGAATCAATTTGTGTGTTATCCATTGGGTGGCAGTGTTTCGGAATTGATCTCTGAGACAAAGCACAGGACCTCTCTGGGCTGTGCTCAGATGCTGATACTCTGTGGTTCCCAAAACCAGTTTGTGGGGGTTTTGCAGCCTGGACACTGCAATAATTCCCAGGTTGTCCCTCTGCCCCAGAGAAAAAGAAAAAAAAAAAAGAGTTGTTTTCCAGAGCTCTCCTCTGTCAACAGCTCAGAGGTTCTGCCTTCACACTCAGGGATCACGCCCTGACCACCTCCACGGACCTCTCCAGAGGCAGCTTTCCTGCAGCCCGGCTCCCACAGTGCACATCTCTGCCCTGCGGAGGTAGGAGACCTCACCCTGGCCCAGGCGAAATCTGACCCTTCGGCGTGCGCCGTGTGGATCTCTGAATCCTCCGCCTGCGCGTCTGTGCCGCCTGGAAAGCCGCGCTCTGGGTCCTGGCTGCTCTGTGGGTGCCTCAGTCAGCCGCAGCTTTCAGACCTCGGCAGACATCCACCTCCCCCTTAAGTCAGGCGCAATCTGACCTTTCCGTGTGCTCTGTGGATCTCTGGTTCCGCCGCGTGTCTGCGCCAATTGGAGAGTGGAGTTCTGGGTCCCCGGGTTCCTGGCTGCTCGATGGGTGCCCAGCCGAAGGCTTCAGTGTGCCGCAGACATCCACCTCCCACTGCAAGATGGCTCGGGCTCCGCGTTGGCGCTGGTGGCTCCAGCGGACAAAAACCCCGTGGCAGTGGGGCTGCCTGGCCGGGAGAGCCCCTTCCAGCAGTTCCCCGCCTTCCCCTGGAGGACAACTGACTCCTAGCTTGCCAACAAACACTCCCAATGCAACTCTCAGCCGCTCTCTCTCCCTCTGCCCAGCGACAAAGCTCCAGACGCATCCGTCTACTCCGCCGCCATTTTCTCCTCTCCCTTTGCCCATTTTTTGATTGGATTGTTTATCTTCCTTTGATGAGTTCCCTATAAATTTTGGAGATTAAACCCTTACCGGATATAACATTGGCAAATATGTTCTCCTATGCAGTAGACTTTCTTGTTGTTTTGCTGATGGTTTCTTTCACTGTGCAGAAGATTTTAATTTTGATGTATTTTCATTTCATTATTTTCTCCTTAGTTTCCATTGCCCTAGGAGCTGTATTGGTAAAGATATTTCTACGACAAATGTCTGCTATTTTTCTGTCTGTGGCTTCTTCTAGGATTTTTATGGTTTCCCATCTTACATTTAAGTCCTTTAACTATTTTAAGTTTATTTTTGTGTGTGGTGTAAGTTGATAATATAGTTTCATTTTTTTTGGTGTGTGTGCATATATCTGTCCAATTTTCCCAATACTATTTATTGAAGAGACTGTCTTGATTCTGTTGTATGCTCTTGCTTCCTTTGTCAAACATTAATAGAGATAATGGCTTGGTTTGATTTCTGGGTTCTCTGCTCTGTCCCATTGGTCTATATGTTTGTTCTTGTGCCAATATCAGGCAATTTTGAAAACAGTGGATTTGTAGGTAAATCTTACATGTATTACAACCTTACAACTTCCCCTGCATTATGACAAAATTTAATTATATGAATTAATTCATTTATATAAAGGATTTAAATATCCTCACCTAATATTTATATAATTATCATTATTAGCATTTTTATCTTACAGATGAGGAAAGTCAAATCAGAGAGCTTGTGTAGCTTACTCAAAAAATATATGGCTCATAAAATGGCAGGGAAAATTGAATGTAAGCAATTATCTACCAAACTTGGTTCTTAATTACTATGTGGTATTGAGTGTTCATCCTGAAAAATATCTAAGATTTGGCCGTCTGCTTAATTTCCCAGTGTCCTCCTTCTGTTTATGTCCAGTAAAGACTGGGATATATAATACTAAGAATATTACATTATATTTCTAAATAAGTCAGTATTATCTCAATCTATTACTACAATTCACTATCTCCCAAAAATGTTAACATAACCAAATGACTAGCTACTCATTTCATTTTATTTTTCAATTACATTTGACATACAATATTATATAAATTTTAAGTTTTCAACATAGTGGTTATACATTTGTATAATCACTATAATATGGGTAGAATAATAAGGCTTTTAAGCATACTTTTTATTTTGTTAGTTGATTCAATAAACATCTTAAGAAACACTGAAATAATTATATTTGTCTAATATTTCAAGTGAAAGTTTTATAAACAATTTTTGAAGTATGTTATATTTTCACAAAACTCTTGAGATTTTAAAAAGTTTCATGGATATTCATAAATGCCTCTGTCAGGGTGAATGACTGTGTTATCATTTGTGGTTGTTAAAATAAAAAGTATTATGACCTCATAAGTTTACATTATAAAATCAGAGATGTCTAAACAAATGTGTATAATTTTTATAACAGATAATAATTTTAATAATTTACTTATCTACCAAATACAAACCAAACTGCTTTATACTGAATAATTTTTGTTTGTACTTAGTTTAGTTAAGATAAAAGATAAAATTAGACAAATATTCATAAACACTCCACATTTTTACATCTAATTAATTCCATCTTCATTAGAATTCAAATTAATTTTGATTCAAAGCCAAAATTGAGCTATTATAAGAATGCAAATAGTAATTCAATGTTTACTATATCCAGCACTATGAATAACTTTCCTCAGTTAATATAGTATTATCTTCAGTAATTTAGAAGCAATCTCTATATCAATATTGAAACTACTGAAGAAAAATGAACTAATTTATCATAGCAACTCTTAGACTGTCATTGTACTCTTTTGACTCCTTCTACCAATTGAGACATGTGAAAATTCTTTCTGGATTTTCATTTACAATTGTGTATGTGGTGTGTTTGTGTCCAAGATATCTGTAAATATATGTATATATTTATGTATGTATATGTGTATATATATTGATACTGAATTTTTGGACTGGAACTTGGATTCTTTGTCCACTAGAATCAAAAAATGAATCCACGAACAGAAAGTGGTATAGCAAAGATGGAGATTTATTGAAGAATAACTACAGACTTCTACATAGGGAGGGAGAAGAGTCCCACAAAACTGACTCCCAAGTGGGAAGGTGGAAGACTCCCACTGGATTCCTCTTCTCCAAAGGCTTATAACAGCTGCAGATCCTGGTGCCTTGATATATCCTCTCATTGGTCACTAGTCCCTTAGACTGGTTACACAATAGTAACTCCTGGGCTCAAAGGTTGAACTTCACATGGACCACCTCCTTCCTTATGGTTTCCCTATTCCCTCTGGACCTTATTCTTCTCCTTCAGAATGAAGGGCTTCCTTCTCCTTATTTTTTAAATATAGACCTTTCTTGGCTACTTCCGTTCCCTTGTCTTATGTAAATATTAAAGGCACAGTGTACAAAATTCATGCATGGGGAGTATGTGTCCCTCAGCCCAGCCTGCACCCTCTCAAGGGATGTCCAACTGCCCGTCCAGGCCTGATCCAGGTAGGGCCTGAACAGGCAGTTGGACATCCCTTTCACAGGCCTGGTTCCCCACAACAGTTGGCTCCCAACTGCTTGACTGCTTGCGTTCCTGATTGCCCCTAACTGCTTCTGCCTGCCAGCCTGATCACCCCCTAAACACTCCCCTGACAGCCTGATTGATGCATAACTGCTCCCTTGTCAGTCTGATTGCCCCTAACTGTCCTCCCTTGCAGGCTTGGTCACCCCTAACTGCCCTTCCCTGTAGGCCTGGTCATCTCCAACTTTCCTCCTCTGCCACTTGGTCACCCCTAACTGCCTCCCCTGCAGGCTTGATCACCTCCAACTTCCCTCCCTTGTAGGACTGGTCCCTTCCAACTTCCCTCCCCTGCTGGCCATCTTATGGTGGCCATCTTGTGTCCACATGGGAGCAGCCATCTTGTGTGTTGGAGTGATAGTCAATTTGCATATTACTCTTTTATTAGATAGGATACCTATTGCTTCCTCCTTGTCTTATGGAAATGTAACTGTACCTGGCTTCCTTGTGTTAATGAAAATGTACCTTTTCCCATTTTGTGGCCCTGTGTTTTTTTCCATGGGCCTCAATTCTAAAAAATCCCTAAACCTGTCTATGCCCCCTAAAATTCCTGCTTCAGTATTATTTGTGTATATATAGACATATCTTGTGTTTATATATATTTATACATAGTAAATAAATAATTATATATTTATACATTGTAAATAAATAATTATTTACAATTTGTAAATACATAATTTTAGCTGTCTTTGGAATTTTTACCCTGGCATTTTAACCTCAAATCACTTGTGCTGCCAGGTTTCAAAGTCATACTGTTTCTCTCAATTCATAGAGGACTAGACAGCAAAAAAATAAAGTATATTGAGCTATACCATGGGCTGGAGGGTATGCAATAGAACAGGAGATTGAAAATCAGTGGGCATGAAAAATAAAACAAATTAAAAAGAGAAACATGAAGTAGAGAAAGGTGATGATATGTGTTGGGGCTGGAGGAAACAAAAATTGCCACAAGCAAGTTTTACCATAATCTTTCAACAAAGGCTTTCATAAGGATATTAAATCTGTCTGAGAGAAAAAGCTTTTATTGGGAGGTAAAGTAGCAGAGGGAGGATGATCTGGTAATACATTGAAGGAGAATTTGGATGCAATAAGATGTGATGAAATGATATAAAAACAATGAAAACAAAACAAAACAAAACAAATAGGCACAATGCCCTGCTAGAATCCAGGAACTACACATGAAAGCTTTAGGTACAAAAATATGTCTTAGGGAATTTACATTGTAGGGTTTTTGTATTTAAGCTAATTGCAGAATGTGTTCTATAATATACCAACTAAAATGCATGGGCATTAGAGATTTTTACTAGGATTAGGATTTCCAGAATATTTACTGAAACATTCCAACTTTCAAAGATTTTAAATAGAAAACCATGGGTTTCATTTTCCTAAAGAAGTGATGCAAGCAGATAGGTTTGGTTGTTTATAATCTTAAAGTATGATGATTTTTCTGATGCCAGGAGGGGCTGAAGAGGTGCCAGGAGGTGCACATTTTGCATCTTCTGATAAAAATGTAACTCATGTTTGCATTTTATTTCATAATAATTGAGTTTATAAGTTCCAAGTTACACCTTATTAAATTCAAATTCTCCCATTTTGTTGTCTTTTAATTGTTGAATTATAATGACTTGTAACAACCTTTTACAATTTTGGACAAACAGGTGATAAAAACTAACTACAATATGCAGAAATCAAAGAAAAGCAGTTCCATGTTAATACTGTGCTCTACTTATACACCCAGCAGCTTTGAATACTGCAGAATTCTCAGAAAATAAATGAAAAAATGAAGTTCTTCTTACAAATTCATACCCTTATTAAACTAAACAATTACACTATTAAGTTTAATTGAGATTATCTGGATTAGAATTGTTGACACAAATTATTTTAAGGTAGTATCCTATTGTGCAGAAAATACAAATCTTGTGAAAAACAAACACATTTTATCACTGAGTTGCAATATGTTCAGAAGCTCTTATCTGAGTGATTAGTCCTAGAAATTTTTTTTCCTAATTTAGGCAAATGCTTTGAAAAAAATCTCTTCATTTTATTTAAGGAGTAAAAAGTGGCACTGCTAACAGTTAATCTAGCTGAAAATTAACTAATTAATAACTGCCTTTACTAACATGGATATCTGTCATTCTGATTTTTATGAATGTTTTTATTTTGGAGCTCTCCCAATTCTTTAAGTATGTTTTGGTGCTGATTGATTTTACTCAGACAACTAAGAAAATGTGATATATCTTCTACCAATACTTGTTGTGTGTGTTTGTGTGTGTGGTATATATATTCTAATATTTGAAATGGAAAGCAATATAAGAAAAAGTGTTTTCCTTGCTCGAGGATCTCTAAAATCACTTGATGTATCAACAAAAATTTTAAACAAGTTGATATTCTGTATCGTCCTAAGATGCAAATCAGGCCATTCATCCTATCATTCTTGAGAGGTGCCAAGATTTTACTTTCCTGAACTTATGGTGTTGCAATCTACTCTTGAGAAGTCTGTGAATGTAACTTTCTTCTGACACTCTTATCTGTTACTCTATTATCACACATTTTTAACTTCATATAAGAATAAAGGAAATGCTAGTAATGCTATGGGATATTTATAATATTTCCACCTATATTTAACACTGGCAATAAATTGTTCAAGTGTTTCATAAGCAGATGACCTGGAGAAAGTGCATAAAACTTTATACTCTGTATGCAACAGCCAAATATACTCAGCAGGGGATTTTTCTCAAGAAAAATTGGAAAGGGCTTGAGAATCTGGCACCTGTGGTTTAACTAATCACAAATATTTGTGTACAGGTGGCAAGTTGTATAACTTCTTGTGGGCCTCAGTTCTCCTAAGTGAAATATGAATGATTATTCATAATCAATATTTTAAGAATTTATTAGATGCATAAATTTAAGATAATCATACTCTATACATTAGTTACCATCTGTCACTAAGTTCCTACTGGTGTCCTTTTCCTAAATCTACTGCTGTGACATATGACATTTTCTTAATAATGAAGCATGGTAGCAATCATGCTTAAGTAAAAACTGCTGTTTAATATTTTAATACTGTACTTACTTGATTACTAAAACAATAGAAAAGTTGTTTTGATTTTCTGAACTTATGTATGCTATCCCAATTGATTGAATACTCCATTGATGGTGATTTGAATATCCCATTGATTGTGATCTCACTGGTTACTAAAGCACATTCTTCTGGGAACCAGGACAGCTCAATTACCCTAAATTGTCTCAGCTACAGATAATGAGTTTTGGTTGACTCAGTGGTCCTGGAATTAGGACAGATAATGCATTCTGGTTGACTCAGTGGTTGTGGAATCTGGACAGCACAATTATTCTAAATTGCCTTGGTGGTCCCAGAAAATGTGTTTCTGTTGATTCAGTTATCCCTAGACCCAAAACTATAGATAACTTGCTCAATTTCACTTCTGTAACTGCTTTGTGCAAACCAGGTTTCTCATTCCAAACCCAAAGATATAATCAATACCTTTGTGATATTTTGCCAACAATATAAGCCAAATGTGGCAAGCTTTTTGGGGCAGCAAGATCTGGAGTTTTTGTCCCTTGTATGCCGCCAGTCTTTAATAAATGACTTCATAATTCAACTTTTTGAGGCATCCTTTGTGAGTTTTGGGTTACAATGCAACAATATAATAATGAATGTTAGCACATTAATAAAAGGTTTTTCTTATGTTTTTTTTCAATTGAACATATAGTTGTATTCATATACTACTACTTTTTATTTTAATGATGAGCATAATTATTTATTTTGTAAAGTGGAAATTATGCTTAAATTTCTTTGCAGCTTATTAATACATTAATTAGGAAATATTTATTTAACAGCTTGGATTAGATAAAAATTAGAAGTGATTACTTTTTATACACTTTTTCATGGAAAATTAAAGCTACAGAAGAAAAATTTAATTTACTTGATGGCTACTTAATCAGTGTCAAATGTGTTTATTTCAGTGTCAGTTTATGACTAATATTTACAACACTTATTCACTTATCCATGATATTGTAGTAAGTAGAATGTGTTGTTTCCTCTGACAGAATCATAGTTTCCCCCGGGAATTAGAGGAAGACAATAGCTATTAATGGAGCAGCAACTGCAGCCATATCCCCCTTTATCTGAAGCACAAGTTCTACATATGCTAATGTATTTCTAACCTCTCAATGTGGATCTCATGATCCTTTACTGCATTTAAGAAGTGTTAATAGCATATAATCATAACCAATGAACATAGACACTGGGGGGTTGGGATATGCGTGGGAGGGAGGGGGGGCAATGGGGAGATATGTATAAAAATTAAAAAAAAAGAAGTGTTAATAATGAGAAGGGATTTTGAATCACTCCATAAAATATTTTACAATTGGTTTATTTCTAATCTTTCTCCTTTTTCCATTGAGGTTTGTCACTAAATTAAAAGCCTCTATTACTTTATAATTATTATCTCCTTCAAAATCATTATAGTACAGAACCTCCAAATTTAAAGTTGATGATCATATAGACTTTTGTTATTGTTGTTTACATTGTTACTTATAGATATTGTTTTGAAAATACCATAGATCTTTTTAACCTGCATATTCAAGTTGAGCTTTTAAAATAATTTTCTCAGTCTTTGTCAGTGTGGCTAAATTGGTTCAGTTTTCACTCAGGGCATGGGGGGCAGGATGATCCCAAATGAGGAATGTGCAGGAGGCAGGTGGCCAGTGTTCTACTCTCACATCAGTGTTTCTCCTTTTCTCTCCCTCTCCTTCCCATTCTCTCTAAAAATAAATAAAATATATCAAAAACTAAAATAATTTTCTTAGCCTCAATAGTAATGACTAATATTTGTTAAAAAGATGTTATAACTGGAGTTGGCATTTATGAATATCATATTTTAGTACTTTAATATATAGTAATACATATCTGGGATTTTATGATGCTACCAAATTAATTGATGATTAATACGTATTGAAACAAATTTCAGATTAAATTTTACCAAATTATTGAATAAAATATTATAAAACATTTTGCCAAATCTTGTTGGAAAATTATAGAGACACTAGGGGCCCACGAAGAGATTAGTGCAATAGGCCTTCCTTCCTTTGGCTTCCAGCACGGGTTTTCCTCTGCCACCCGGGACCCAGGCCTTTGCTCTGGCCAGAGTCTGCCTTCTTCATCTTTGCTGTAGACTCTGGAATCTGCAGTCTTGTCTTTGCTGTGGCACTCTGCTCCTGTAGATCCCTTTGCCTCTCCACCACCCCCAACATCCTTCCTCTCATAGCAGACATCCTGCTGGGACTAGCCACTTGGTGCCTGGAGCTGCAGGGCTGCTGCCAACTTTGGCCTTCTCATTTGCATACTCACTCTGATTGGCTGTGGGTATAGCGGAGGTACAGTCAATTTACATGTTGGTCTATTATTAGGTAAAATTGTTTGAATCATTATTGACTTTTAAATACTAAATGTTTTTTGTTTTATCTTTCTGTATTATCTAAAGAAGATTCTTTGGGCTAGAAATGGAACTACATAAATAATTTTTAAAGAAGGTAATATCCCTTAGATTATTTTTATTCTCTTTGCTAAAAGTTTAGCATAATGTATACAAAATAGATGGTTCCAATCATCTTGAGCTATGCATTCATTTTTATTTCTTCTTACTAAAACTATATTTAATCCAATATTTTTCATTTTAATACTAAGGTTATTTGTAATTCTATTTCAATTTGTAATTCTGTTTCAATTTTTTTTATTTGAAACTACTCTTTTTTTTAATTGTTTAAAGTATTACAAAGAGTAGTACATATGTCTCCTTTTTTTCCCCTCCTATTGACCTCCCCCTGGCCTTCCCTACACCCAGTACATGTCCTCACCTCTCCCCCCACCAGTGTCCTGAATCCATTGGTTATGCTTATATGCATGCACACAAGTCCTTCGGTTGATCTCTTACAGCACGCCCTGCCCCTCCCCACCCACCCCACACCTCCCTGCCTTCCCGCTGTAGTATGACAGTCTATTCATTGCTTCTTTGCCTTTGTATCTGTTTATTTGTGTGTTTTTTCCCCCTGATTCTTTTTTTTTTTACTGTATTGCCTCTGAAGGCTAGAAATAAATCTATAACAACAAAAAATGTTTGAGTCCCTATTTCAATGTCCAATAGTTCTGAGTCCTAGTTTCAATGTCAAACAGTTCCTTATGTGTACACATCAGCAATGTGTACTGGACAAAAAACTGTTTCTAAAGAATTCACTAAAATTTCTATTGGTAGTTCATCTCATGGTAAAATTGCTTAACATGCAATGAACATAAAGCAGTCATATTTTTGTGCAAAAAATTAAAATTTAAAGTTATCAAGATTGCATTAAAAATTTATAAAAGTCTCCATTAATTAAAAAGAGGGGATAGTAGGATAATATCATGTAAGGAAATATATCTGGTAACTAAATTATATCTAGAAAAATTTTACTTTAGAAAATTAATTTTCATTTGTAATGCTAACAGCAAGACACCTATGAAAAACTCACATGGTGTCAAAATAAGCCGAAGAAAAATTGTTTGGGCAAAAATAAAAAGGACCCCAAGTCAATTTTATAGAAAAGTTTCCTTTATTAACTTTTGGTTGAGAATATGTTTATATACTTTCAAAAAACAAGCCTAATATCAATTACTGAATTTTTAAAATCTTTATTGTTGAAAGTATTACATATGTCTCCTTTTTTTCACCCATTGACTCCTTTTAGTTCCTCACTGCCCTTCCTCTGAGATTTGATAGTCTCAGGCCTTCACCATCCTATTATTGTCTGTGTCTCTGTGTCCATGAGTTATACATATATGCATACAATTTCTTTGGTTGATCTTTTCACACATCCCCACACCCGCCTTCCCTCTGAGATTTAATAGTCTCAGTTACTGATTTTTTTAAAATATATTATCCCAAAAGATATGAACTATTAAGAAATATTTAATCCAACATTAGCATGAGATCTTTCTTTTACAGCTTCTAAAGACAATGTTTTTTTTAGTTGTTCTTTATTAGTTTAAATTCTATGCTAGCTAATTATATTTCTGGCAAGATTTTTGCCATAACTTACTCAAACATTTAAAATATTAGTTATCACACATTGTTTAAAGATTTAAAAAAGACATGTTGTATAAAGAAGTAGCTTATAAGTCTGTTTAAAATTTTAAAAAATACTTAAAAACACTGATGTGATGTAATCACAATTACTGTATAATTAGTATATATCCTTATGAGTTGATATAAATCTAAGAACCAATGAAATATATAATTAGCTACTAAGTTAAAAAAAACTTTCAGGAGATACCCCAAAATAATTTAAACCAGTCATGTTTTCTGCACTTAAAATGGACAGCTTGCTCTACTAAACACTTTCCTGAAGTGAATACTGTAAGTATATACACCTAAAAATTAAATTTAATGTCAAAGTAAAATCTTATCCTCCATATTCTATACATTGATAGAATTGTGTGTAACATTTTAAGCTGTCAATAACTAGAATTTTAAGAGCTTAAATTTATTTTAAAATATGAGATAACCTATACTAATAAAAGGATAATATGCTAATTAAGGTAAATATCTTTTGGACGTCCATCCAAATGTCCTTGCAGACAAAGCCACAGTGGCTCCTGAGGCTCAGGATGCAGCTGCCTCTGCGACGGCCAGCCCAAGGCTTAGGCAGGCATGGTGGTTGCCAGTGGCAGCAGCAGCGGGGTAATGGGGATAGCACCTTCCTCTGATCAGCAAGATTACAACCTGCAGAGGGAGGCCAGACTGCAGTTTAGGCTGGGGGTTGAGGCAGGGACAGTTAGGGGCAATCAGGCTGGCAAGGAGGCAAGGTAGGTGCAATCAGGTTGGCGGGGGGCAAGGTAGGGGCAATCAGGCCAGCAAGCAGGCAGAGGCAGTTAGGGGTGATCAAGCAGGCAGGCAGAGGCTTTAGGGACGATCAGGCAGGCAGGCAGGCAAGCAGTTAGGAGCCAGCAGTCCCTGATTGTGAGAGGGATCCCAGGTTGGAGAGGGTGCAGGCTGGGCTGAGGGACACCCCCCCCCCCCCGCAATGCATGAATTTCATGCACTGGGACTTTAATTAAAACCTGGCAGAAACACATCAAAATTTAAAACAGCTAATGATATACATGAAGTACAAAACCCTCCACATGATTTGGCAATTACTAAAATAGAATGTTCACCTAAACCAGGGATTGGCAAACTTTTTCCTGTATGGAGTCAGATAACAAGGTATAGAATTTTTGTGCAAGTACTAATTCAGCCATTGTAATGCAAAAGTTGCTATAGACAATACGTCAATAAGGTGGAGTGTGGCTATGTTCCAGTGACACTTCAATTACAAAGAAGGACCCATGGAAGATTGTCTTTTCCACCACTGTATGGCTCACAGATTTTAATTGAAATACTTTTCCAGTTTAAAGGTTTGTGAACTGGACATTTCATCCAGAGTTTATCCATATTCAGCCCAACTGCATGATGACATAGGTTATGCTACGTAGTGATAATATTAAGGAAAATAAATATTAGCTTTTACAAATGGAGTTTTTAAAACTCAGAAAAACTATTTTTTGAAAGGAATACTACTAGGGAGGGGAAAAGATGAAAATATATTATATCCAATTATGATGAATAAATATATTTAACAATCATTTTAATAATCATTGATATTTCATTCTAGTATGACATACCCATAAACATCAATCACAGAACTACTTTAGTATGCAAATATACACACATGTATATACGATCATATTAGTTTGTTAGCTAATTTGGTGCCAGTAATATATATTTATACAGTACATATATAAGCTTGTAAATTGTTTATGCTTGTAAATTCCAAATTTATTCTGTTTCTTGTCAAATATCTAGATACATAATTCAAACATATTTAAGTTTCTAAGAGAGTTTTTCATTTGCTTGGCACTGAAAAGTATAAGAAATAAATGTAAATTTCTCACTGCATCTATACTTCTCAGGGTTATCACTAAGATAGCTCTAGCACACTGGCTAGAATACAATAAAATTCATATTGAATTTCAACATGTGGTTTTAAAATACAAGGCATGGTGCAATTTTCTGAATTACTCACATATAATCATTCAGGGGATTACATTTAATCATGGTGAGAAGTGCCTTAAAGCAGGCATCTATGAAGAGTCTTGCTCTGGAGGAGATATTCAGAATATATTAAGGATGATGATAACATAATGTTCATGACCTAAATGTGTTAAATATAACTATTCAGAGAGGATGGCAAAGATGATGATTTCAGATGTCTCAGATAAGCATTTAATCATTTTCTCCACTTATTTGTTATTAGAAGAATATATATTTAAAAAGAAGAAAAAGACTAATTTAATTAAGTGGCATTGATTTCACATAATATGAGCCAGTTAGTGTTAATAAGTAATGGAATAAATAAATTGTCTATTAAACTAATAATAGAGTATTTCTCTTACTACTGCTAATAATCGTACTTTTAAAATTATGGTACATATTATTTTCAGAATCTAAAAGAATGGCAAAAAATATATAAGTAAATTATGTTTTAAGTAACCCAAAATTTATCTAAATTTAGGTGAGTATTACAAATAATCTGGCACAAGATAGACTTTCTTAAGTTTAAAAAATGTAAAGCAACTTTTGGATTTCTAGGAATAGTACATAAAGATACAAATATAGTCCAATGATAAGTAAAAGTAGATGAATATTATAACATTTGTATAATTTTATAATATATATCATTTTATGAAACTTGTTCTCAATTGCAAATCCTTCTATTCTCAATTCATAGGATCTTCAGTTTTCATTATCCAAAAATATGGCTGGATACACTGCTTTGATGATGAAAGCATATGAAAGAGCTTTGACTGTGGAATGAGTTTGATATACATGACATTTAAAAAAAACAACTAGTACATAGTTCACTGAGCAAGAGAATGATTAGTAGAAAAGTAAAGGTGCAGGGCCATATCCTATGAGAATCTGTAAGCCATAATACATCCCAGTTGCCACAGACACCTATTAGAAGATTTTAAGCAGGATGATGACATAACACTCAATATAAAAAAATGTCACCTGGGAACCCTCTGATTGATGAATTTATTAGGAAGCAAAATTGGAAGTTGATAATTGGGTAGATTCCAGATATAATTTGAGCATAGCAAAAATATTTTCATGGATTGTTTGTTGAGCGTGATGATGAAAGTGGAAGGTGGAAATGAAGTTGGCTGCAAAAGAAATAAATTGGAGGTAGATGGAAGCAGAGAAATAAAGTTCAGTTTAATTTACCAATGAGAGTCCAACAAGAGATTTCATAGCCCTAGAAGGTACTAGTATGGAGTTCAAGGTCCACGGCATGGCAAAGGTAAATTTACAGTTCTTCCTATGAAAAATAATACAATAATTAATAAATAACAAATACAAGAAAAAACAGTGTCACATACAACTGTAAGCCTACTTTTGTCCCACTCTGTATATGTCTGAAGTCAGGAAATATATTTAAGAGTTGTCATTACAGAAATTGCAAAAAGGAAGTTGGAAATCAAGAGTATATCTCCTTATGAATACTAAAATTGTACCAGGAGAGTCCATTTTAACTCTATTTTGATAACTGTACTCCAGTTTCTTTCTCCTAAATTTCTTGTTATTGTACTGAAAGAGGCAGAAAAAAAAACAGACAACTTTTATTTAGGCAAATACTTTAAATTTTAGCATTTAATCATGACTAAAATATTTACAATAATAAAATAAATAAAATGGCATTGTTCCTTGCTGATTTTATAAATTTACTGCATATGAAAAAGTTGTTCCTGAGAATATTTTTTAAAAACTGTTTAAAAGAAATGATTAAAAATTAACTTCAGGTAATTATCTAGTATAATTTCTATAGATTTTATTAAGTGAACCTTGTATACTAGTTTTAACAATCAATAAATGTGATACATAACATAAAGAAATTGAGAGATAAAAATCACATAGTCATATCAATTGATGCAGAAAAAACATTTGACAAAGTCAACACCCTTTCTTGATAATAACCCTCAGCGAAATGGGAATAGAGGGATCATACCTCAACATAATAAAACCCTTATATGACAAGCTTACAGCTGATATCATACGCAGTGGGCAAAAACTAAAACCATTTCACCTAAGAACAGGAATGAGACAGGGATGCTCACTTTTACCACTCTTGTTTGACATAGTCCTTGAAGTACTAGCCATGGTAATAAGACAAGAAGAGGAAATAAAAGGTATCCCAATTAGAAAAGAAGATGTAAAACTGTCATTATTCACAGATGACATGATACTGTATATAGAAAACACTAAAGACTCCATCACAAAATTATTAAGCTCAATAAATGAATTCAGCAATGTAGCAGGATACAAAATTAACACCAAGAAATCTATGGCATTTTTATTTTTATTTTTATATACCAATAGTGAAATTACAGAAAGAGAAACTAAAAAAGCAATAAAATTTACCATTATACTAAAAAAAAAAAATTAAGATACCTAGGAATAAACCTAACTAAGGTGGTAAAACACCTGTACTCAGAAAACTACAGGACACTGGAAAAAGAGATAGAGGAAGAATTAAACAGATGAAAGAACATACCATGTTCATGGATTGATAGAATCAAAATCATTAAAATGCCCATAATACCCAAAGCAATTTATAAATTTAATGCACTCCCATTAAAATACTAACAGTTTCCTTCACAGACCGAAACGAAGTCTCCAAAAATTCATCTGAAATAAAAAAAGATCCCAAATAACTGTAGCATTTCTGAGAAAGTAAACAAAGTAAGAGGGATCTCATTATCAGATATCAAGCTATTAGAAAGCCACTGTTCTCAAAACTGCCTGGTACTGGCTCAAGAACAGACATATAGATCAATGGAATGGAACAGAGAACCTAGCAATCGACCAAATCACTAGGCTCAATTAATATTTGTCAAGAAGGCAAGAACATTCAATGGAGTTAAGACAGTCTCTTCAATAAATGATGTTGGGAAAATTGGACATATACATCAAAAAAATGAAACTAGACTACCAATTTATACCATACACAAAAATAAAATCAAAACAGATAAAGGCCTTAAACATAAGACCAGAAATAATAAAAATTTTAGAGGAATCCACAAGCAGAAAAATCTCAGACATATGCCAAAGCAATATCTTCACTAACACAGTTCTTAGGGCAATAGACACTAAAGAAAAAACAAACAAATGGTACTACATCAAATAAAAAGCTTCTATATGGCAAAAGAAACCATCAACAAAACAACAAGAAAGCCCACTGCTTGGGAAAACATATTTGCCAATGTTATGTCAGATAAGGGTTTAATCTCCAACATTCACAGGGACCTCATACAATTTATATAAAGGAAGATAAAGAACCCAATAAAAAATTGGCAACAGACATAAATAGATATTTTTCAAAAGAGGACATAAGGAAGGCCAAACATGCTCCAAGTCACTAATCATCTGAGAGATGTAAATGAAAATGACAATGTGGTACCATCTCACATCTGTCAGAATGACTACAATCAACAAGTCAACAAAGGACAAGTGTTGGCGAAGATGCTGAAAGAAAGGAACCCTCTTGCACTTCTGGTGGGAATGCAGACTGGTGCAGTCACTGTGGAGAACAGTATGGATTTTCCTCAAAAAACTAAAAATGGAACTCCCATTTAACCCAGTGATCCCACTTCTAGGAATATATTCCAAGAAACTAAAAACACCAATCAGAAAAAATATATATATATGTACCCCTATGTTTACAGCAGCACAATTTACTATAAGATTTGGAAATAGCCTAAGTGCCCATCAGCTGATGAGTGGATTAAAAACTGTTGCATCTACACAGTGGAATACTACACTGCGGTAAAAAAGGAAATCTTACTATTTGCAACAGCATGGATAGATATGGAGAGCATTATGCTAAGCAAAATAAGTTAGTCAGAGAAAGATAAATATCACATGATCTCATTAATTTGTGGAATATAATGAATAGCATAAAGTGATAAACAAAAACAGATCCAGAGATAGAGAAGCACTGATCAGACTCAAACCTCAGAGGGAAGGTAGGGGATAGTAGGGGTAAGAGGAAGAATTCAACCAAAGGACTTGTTTGAAAATAATTAAATCCATGATTCAAAGTAAATAAATATATAACCTATTTTAAATATTTTTCTCAAGGTTTAGAGTTCATAGCTGCTTTTTGCATAAGCAATTTTCTTCCATCAATACACTATATTTGAAAAAATTTATTTCATACCCAATGAGTATAAAATTTATTAAATTTCTGGTAGGCTTTAGGTTGAAGAATATCTTTGAGGTTGCTGTGAGAAATAAAGTAGAATAAATTATATAATATTATCTAAGGGAAAAATATTTCTCAGCATTTCCAACATGAAGCTAATTTTATATTATTTATTTTTTTCATCCCTTACTCATTTTTTATTATTTATTTATTTATCTCTTTATTTATCTCTTTATTTATTTATTTATTTATTTATTTATTTATTTATTTATTGTGTTACATGTATACATATCTCCCCATTGCCCCCCCTCCCTCCCAGGCATACTCCAACCCCCAGTGTTTATGTTCATTGGTTATGCTTTTATGCACAGATACAAGTCCTTTGATTGATCTCTTATCTATCCCACCTCTCCTTAATCTTCCTGCTATAATTTCACAGTCTGTTTGATACTTTACTGCCTCTGTATCTATCCTTTTGTTCATCAGTTTACAATGTTCTTTATTATCCACAAATGAGTGGGATCATGTGTTGCTCCTCCTTCATTGACTGGCTTATTTCACTAAACATAAGGCTCTCCAGTTCCATCCAGGTTACTGCAAATGGTAAGAGTTCCTTCTTTTTAATGGCAGCATAGAATTCCATTGTGTAGATGTAGCACAGTTTTCTGATCCACTCATCTGCTGATGGGCACCTAAGCTGTTTCCAAATTGTAGCTATTGTCAATTGTGCTGCTATGAATATGGGGGTGCATAAATCTTTTCTGATTGGTGTTTGTAAGTTCTTAGGATAAATTCCTAAGAGTGGGATTGCTGGGTCAAATGGGAAATCCATTTTTAGTTTTTTAAGAAAACTCCATACTGTTCTCCACAGTGGTTGCACCAGTCTGCATTCCCACCAACAGTGCGCAAGGGTTCCCTTTTTTTTCTCTGCATCCTCGCCAACACTTGTCGTTTCTTGATTTGTTGATGATTGCCATTCTGACAGGTGTAAGATGGTATCGCATTGTCGTTTTGATTTGCATCTCTCGGATAATTAGTGACTTTGAACATGTTTTCATGTGTCTCTTGGCCTTCCTTCTCTCCTCTTTTGAAAAGGTTCTATTTAGGTCCGTTGCCCATTTTTTTATTGGATCATTTATCTTCCTTTTATTAAGTTCTATAATTTGGCTGTGTAGACACTGGAGATTAAACCTTTATCAGTGGTAACATTTGCAAATATGTTCTCCCATACAGTGGTCTTTCTTGTTGTTTTGTTGATGGCTTATTTTGCTGTACAAAAACTTTTTATTTTGATGTAGTCCCATTTGTTTATTTTTTCTTTAGCTTCCATTGCCTTTGGAGCAGTATCAGTGAAGAAGTTCTTAAGGCATATGTCTGAGATTGTGCTACCTGTGGATTCCTCTAGTATTTTTATAGTTTCCCTTCTAATGTTTAAGTCCTTTATCCATTTTGAGTTTATTTTTGTACTTGGTGTAAGTTGGTGGTTCAGTTTCAACTTTTTGCATGTACCTGTCCTATTTTCCCAACACCATTTGTTGAAGAGGCTCTTTTGGCTCCATTGTATGTTTGTGCGTCCTTTGTCAAATATTAGTTGAGCATAGTGGTTTGGGTGGATATCTGGATTTTCTCTTCTATTCCATTGGAATATAAGTCTGTTCTTGTGCCAGTACCAGGCTGTTTTGAGAACAGTTGCTTTGTAATATAGCTTGAAATCTGGTATTGAGATTCCACCTACTTTCTCCTTCTTTCTCAGGACTTCTGTGGCTATTTGGAGTCTTTTTTTGTTCCAGATGAATCTTTGAAGAGTTCTTTCTAGGTCTTGAAATACGTCGTTGGTATTTTAATGGGTAGTGCATTGAATCTGTAGATTGCTTTGGGTAGTATGGACATTTTAATGATGTTGATTCTCCCAATCCATGAGCATGGCAAGCTCTTGCATCTGTTAACATCTTCCTCTATCTCTTTTTTCAGTTCCTTTAGTTTTCTACATATAGGTCTTTTACCTCTTTATTTAGGTTTATTCCTAGGTATTTTAATTTTTTTTGGTGCGATGGTAAATGGGGTTGCTTTTTGAGTCTTTCTGTAATTTCACTATTAGTGAATAGAAGTGCCACAGATTTCTTGGCATTAATTTTGTATCTTGCTACATTGCCAAATTCATTTATTAAGTCTATTAGATTTGGGATGGAGTGCTTCTGGTTTTTTATGTACAGTATCATGTCATCTGCAAATAAGGTCAGCTTTACTTGTTGTTTTCGAATTTGGATGCCTTTTATTTCTTCTTCTTGTCTAATTGCAATGGCTAATACTTCCAGTACTATGTTGAACAGGAGAGGTGAGAGTGGGCATCTCTGTCTTGTTCCTGTTCTTAGGGGAAATGGTTTTAATTTTTTCCCATTGAGTATGACGTTATCTGTGGGTTTATCATACATGGCTTTTATGATGTTGAGGTATGATCCTTCTATTTCCACTTTGCTGAGAGTTTTCATCAAGAAAGTGTGTTGGATTTTGTAAAATGCTTTTTCTGCATCAATTGATATGACTATGTGATTTTTATCTCTCAATTTGCTTATGTGATCTATCATGTTTATTGATTTGTGGATATTATACCATCTCTGCATTCCTGGGATGAATCCTCCTTGGTCATGGTGTATGACCTTTCTGATGTACTGCTGGATCTGATTTGCTAGAATGTTGTTGAGGATTTTGGCATCTATGTTCATGAGAGATATTGGCCTATAATTCTCTTTCATTGTGTTGTCTTTATCTTGTTTTGATATTAGGGTGATGCTGGCTTCATAGAAGGTGTTTGGAAGTGTTCCTTCTTCTTGAATGTTTTTGAATAGTCTGAGGAGGATAGGTTTTAATTCTTCCTTGAAAGTTTTGTAAAACTCTCCTGTGTAGCCATCTGGTCCCAGGGTTTTATTTGCTGGAAGCTTTTTGATGACTGCTTATATTTCTTCCATAGTTATTGGACTATTGAGATGTTTAGATTTTTCCTCATTGAGTTTTGGAAGGTTACATTTTTCTAGGAATATGTCCATGTCTCCCAGGTTGTCCAATTTGTTGGAGTAGAGTTGTTCATAGTATTTTTTGACACTCCTTTGTATTTTGGAGGGGTCTGTTGTTATTTCCCTCTTTTATTTCTGATTTTGTTTATTTGGGTCTTCTCTCTTTGCTTTTTGGTGAGCCTGGATAGAGGTCCATCAATTTGTTTATCCTTTCAAAGAACCAGCTCTTGGTTTTGTTGATGTTTTGAATTGTTTCTTTGGTCTCCATGTTGTTTATCTCTACCCTGATCTTTACTATTTCCTTCCTTCTGCTTACACTGGGCTTTTCTTTCTTCTTTTTTTTTTAATATATTTTATTGATTTTTTACAGAGAGGAAGGGAGAGAGATAGAAAGTCAGAAACATCGATGAGAGAGAGACATCGATCAGCTACCTCCTGCACACCCCACAGTAGAGATGTGCCCGCAACCAGGATACATGCCCCCAACCGGAATCGAACCCGGGATCCTTCAGTCCGCAAGCCGACGCTCTATCCACTGAGCCAAACCGGTCTCAGCATACACTGGGCTTTTCTTGTTCCTCTCTTTCTAGCTCTCTGAATTGTAGGGTTAGGTAATTTATTACCATTGTTTCCTGTTTTTCGTAGTAGGTTTGTAGGGCTATGGACTTCCCTCTCAAGACTGCTTTCACTGTGTCCCATAAATTTTGTATTGTTGTGTTGTCATTGTCATTTGTTGCCATGATGTTTTTTATTTCTTCCTTGATTTCTTTGGATACCCAGTCATTGTTTAATAGCATGCTGTTTAGTCTCCATGTATTTGATTTCTTCCTATTGTTGTTATTATAGTTCATTTCCAGTTTTATTCCACTGTGGTGTGAGAAAATGCTTGATATGATTTCTATCTTCTTGAATTTGAAGAGACTATTCTTATGACCCAACATATGATCTATGTTTGAAAATGACCCATGTGCACTAGAGAAGGATGTATATTCTGTGGCTTTGGGGTGAAATGTTCTAAAGATGTCAATTCCATCTGGTCTAGTGAGTCATTTAGGATTGATGTTTCTTTCTTGATTTTTTGTTTAGAGGATTTGTCCAGTGGTGTCAGTGGGGTATTAAAGTCTCCTACTATGATTGTATTGCTGTCAATCTCTCCCTTAATATCCTCCAGGAGTTTTTTTTTTTTTTAATGTATTTAGGTGCTCCTATATTGGGTGCATATAAATTACCAGAGTTATTTCTTCTTGTTGGATTGTTCCCTTTAGTGTTATGAAGTGGCCTTCTTTATCTCTTGTTATGTCCTTCACTTTGAGGTCTAATTTGTCAGATATAAGTATTGTAACCCCACCTTTTTTTTCCCATTTCCATTTGCTTGAAATACCATCTTCCTTCCCTTCACCCTCAATCTTTGTGCATCTCTTTTACTGAGGTGGGTTTCTTGCAGACAGCAGATATATGGATCATGTTTTCTTATCCAATCAGTTACCCTATGTCTTTTGATTGGAGCATTTAATCCGTTTACATTTAAAGTTATTATTGATAAGTATTTATCTGTCTCCATTTTTAGTCTTTAGCCCCGAGTTCCTTCTTTGCTTCCTATTTCTTTTTATTACAGCAGACCCTTTAACATTTCTTGCATTGCTGGTTTGGTGGTAATATATTCCCTTAGTCCTTTTTGTCTGCTTCTGATTTCACCTTCCATTTTGATTAAAAGTCTTGTTGGGTACAGTAGTCTTGGATTCAGACCCTTCCTTTGCATGACTTTGTATATTTCATTCCATTCTCTTTTGGCCTGATGAGTTTCTGTTGAGAAATCAGTAGCTAATCTAATGGGGGTTCCTTTGTAGATAACTTTCTGTTTCTCTCTGGCTGCTTTTACGATTCTTATTTTGTTGTTGGTGTTTGCCAATTTAATTATAATGTGTCTTGGTGTTGGTTTGTTGGGGTTCATTTTGCTTGGTACTCTGTGAGCTTCTTGGATTTGTGTGGGGTTTTTCTTTCCTATATTGGGGAAATTTTCTGTCATTATTTCTTCAAACAGGTTCTTTAATCTTTGCTCAGTTTCCACTCTTTCTGGAACCCCAATTGTGCGGATATTGTTTTGATTCATGTTATCCCAAAGTTCCCTTAGGCTCTCCTCTCGCTTTTTAACTTTTTTTTCTAGAAGCTGCTGTACTTGGGTATTTTTTCCTACCGTGTGTTCTAGCTCACTGATGCGGTTCTCTGCTTCTTCTAGTCTAGTTTTGATGCTTTCTATTGAGTTCTTTATAGCATTGATGTCATTTTTCATTTCTTCTTGATTATTCTGCATATCTTTTAGTTTCTTCTGCATTTCTTTTTGCTTCTTCTGCATTTCTTCTTGCTTCTTCGGCATTTCTTCTTGCTTCTTCTGCATTTCCTCTTGGGTGTTCTTCATTTCCTCTTGGCTCTTACTCACATTGGTGATTTTTGTCTTCCATTCTTTTCATCCACCTTATGATCATTTCTCTGAACTCTTTCTCTGGCAGGCTTATTTCTGCTTCTATTTCGTTTAATTCCTTTTCTGGTGAAACCTGTCTTTCTGTTTTATGTGGGCTGTTTTTTTTTTCTGCTTATGGTTTTTCTTCTTCGGTTGTCTGGTTATGTAGTTCTCTCTCCTACATTGATGGAAAGGCACAAACTACACCACGTACAGGTACAATACACAAGACACTGAATGGAAATGTATCCAGGATGTTAATAATCACAAATAAGGTGATCACTAATGAAAGACATATTAGGGGTAAGTAGAGAAAGAAGAAGAGGAAAATTAGGAAAAAAGAAAAGAAAGAAATGTCAAAATCAAATTGGGAGAGGGAGAAATATATATCTATATATCTATCTATATATATATCTATATATATAAATGAACAAAATAAAATAAAATAAAAAAATAAAAAGGAGGAGGAGGAGGAAAAGAAGAAGAAGAATAAGAATAAGAATAAGAATAAGAATAAGAAGAAGAAGAAGAAGAAGAAGAAGAAGAAGGAGAAGAAAAGAGAAAGAAAAAAGTCAGAGAGAAAAGAAACAGAATAAGAGAGAAAAGGGGAACAAAATATAGATGTCAGGAGAAAACACCAATAGAACAGTCACTAATCCCAACAAATGCCAGCATATAGTACCTGGAGATTAATACAAAGTATAAATAACAACTGGTATCGAGGGAGGTGAGGGAAAAGAGAGGTAAAAAACAAACCAAAACAAAGCAAACAAAAAGCAAAATAAAACAAGTAGAATAAGCTAAAACAATCTCACCAAAAAAGTTTAAAAAATCGATATAATCACCCTTTAGGCAAACAGCAACAAAAGGACATAGAGAAAAACAATTTTTTGGATAGTGAAGAGAAGAAGAGAGAGGTTTGTATGGAGTTGGAGTAGGGGATTTGAAATTAGATATATAAGTGGGGTGAAATTTTAACCAGGTAAAGAGAAAGAATGGGGAGAATCTAAAGTTGGAAAAGGGAAAGTGAAAATAAGACAACAAAATGCTGAAAGTTAGGAGGAAATTGTTGGCATAAAGGTAGATTTGAGATAGAGTAAAATTATGCTAAAGGAAAAATGAAAATAGAATATAGAACTCTAATCCCGAGGTAAAATAAAGGGAAAACAAAATGACACTTGTTTTTTTCCAAAAAGGTAAAATAATAGTACAGTGGTACCTTGAGATATGGGTGCCCTAACATATGAGATTTTTGAGATACGAGCCATTGAGCGAGCAATTTTTTCTTTGAAATACCAGCAACATTTGAGATACAAGTAATCCCGTGGATCGGCTGGCTGCACACGACCCACCAGTTTACCTCAACTTGAGCGTCTCATAGTTTCCCATGCATCACGGTTATGGATCGAATTAAACTCGTATTTGGAGGTACCACTGTAGTAGTGATACTAGTTGAAAACAAAAATGTAATAATTAAAAAGGTAAAATCAATTAAGGAGGAATTAAAAAATAGTTTTTAATTAAAATATGCAAAAATGAAAAAAATATAAAATAAAATTAAAAATTAAAAAAAAGAAAAAAAAATAGAATGGTCATTCATTTCCGCTATTGTTCTGCTTGGCACTTCTGTTGCCCTGTCAGGAGGATATTGCAGTTCCCTGTGTTCCACTGCTGAGTTGTGTTTTAATCTCTTTATTATTTTGTGGTTATGCGAGAGTCAATTTATGTGTCATCCACTGGGTGGCAGTGTATTGGAATTGACCTCTGAGACTAAGCACAGGACCTCTATAGGCTGTGCTCAGATCCTGCTACTCTGTGGTTCTCAAAACTGGTTTGTGGAGATTTTGCAGCCAGGGCACTCTAATAACTCCCAGGCTGTCCCTCTACCTCAGATCAAAACTAGTTGCTTTCCAGAGCTCCCCTGTGTCAACAGCTCTGAGAGTTTGCCTCCACACCTAGGGATCACGCCCTGACCCACCTCCGCGGACCTCTCCAGAAGCAGCTTTCCCGCAGCCGGGCTCCCACAGTGTGCACGTCTCCGTTCTGCGTGACAGGAGACCTCACCTTATCCCAGGCGAAATGTGACCTTTCTGTGTGCCGTGTGGATATCCTCTGAGTCTGTTCCAATTGGAGAGTGATTTTCTGGGTCCCCTGCTGTTCGGTGGGTGCTTCAGCTGCAGCTTTCAGACTGCCACAGACATCCACCTCCCTCTGCAAGATGGCAAGGTCTCCGTGTTCGAGCTGGTGGCTCTGGCAGACAAAAACCCCATGGCAGTGGGGCTGCCTGGCCAGGAGAGCCCCGTCCAGAAGACCCCCACCTTCTCCTGGAGGATAACTGACTCTTAATTTGCCAACAAACACTCCCAGTGCAACTCTCAACTGCTCTCTCTCCCTCTGCCCAGCGACAAAGCTCCAGACGCGTCTCTCTACTCCGCCGCCATTTTTCCTCCTGAAGCTATTTTTAAAGAAAGGAATATCTATGAGATCTACAAGATAGTTTCATGTCTTCAGAAAGCCTCAGTTTTCTGAAAGAAGAAAATTTGTACTTAAAAACCTATGGTCTCACCTTTATAAAATCATTAAAAATATTTGTTGATTAAATAATGCTTGCTATTTTGTAATTTTATATTAATTACACAAGTATATTTCTTTGAAAGTATTTCTTAATTCAAAATTTTAATTTAGCATGCTTTTTCAATGATTTCTATATAAAGAATCTGATTTACTTGTGAAAGAAAATAAATGACAAAAATTATCTCTAATAATAGGCAGGAGATATTGTGAAGAGTAAAGACACCATAGTTATTAATATGATTCTAAATTTATATTAGTAAATATTAATAAAAATATTAAAACTTCAAGCGATTGAGTATATGTAAAGTGTGTAGAAGAGTACCTAGTATATAGAAGACCAATGCTAAGAACTTTTAAAACTCAATGAGTAAAACTCACTAATAAGAAAATAAACTAATTAAAATATGGAAAAAATTGCCCACCAGTATTGCTAAGTGGTTGAGTGTTGACTTACGAATCAGGAAGCCATGTTAGATTCCTGGTCAGGGTACATGCCTGGATTGTGAGTTCAACTCTCAGTAGAAGCATGTAGGAGGCAGCCCATCAAAGATTCTCTTTCATCTTTGATGTTTCTATCTCCTTCTACCTTCTTCTCTCAAATCAATAAAAATATATATCCTTAAAAAGTTTGAGCAGACATTTCACCAAAGAAGATATATAAATGGCAAATAAGCATCTAAGAAGATATTCAACATTGTATTTCATTAGAGGATTTAAAATCAAAACAAAATGAGATACTGCTACATAGATATTGGAGTAGTGAAAATCCTTAACACAGAAATAACCAAATACTTTAAAAAATATAGAAGAACATAAACTCATTTATTCCTGGTGGGAATGAAAAAAAAAATGGTATAACCATTTTGGAAGATACTTTGGTAGTTTCTTAGGAAACTAAACATATCTATATGTATAAAAGCCTAAGCGACCATTATAATCTAACAAACCAAACAACTAGAATGTCTGAAATGAGTAGAACAACTGATGGACCAGTTGCTATGATGCACATTTACCACCAGCAGACAGACACTCAGTGTGTTTCCACAGTGGGAGTGCCACTCAGCTAGCAGACCTGTCCTGGTGGTCCACCAGTCCTGCAGCAGCCACTCACTCCTCAGTAGTCCAATGGATCAGCATGACTGGCAGGATCTTAACAGTGCCACTGGCCTCCTGGAAGTCAGCATTGGGCGCTATGGCCACTTTCCCTCCCTCAACACTCTGCAAGGAAGAAATTATATAAAACTGGTCACCATGTGGCTCCCAACAACTGGAACCAATGTCAGTGGATGGATCTAGATCCCAGGTCTTCAAAGGTGGCCCATCGTTGCTTGGAGGGCCAATTATGCCCCGCCCCACACACACCCCTTGAAATCCCACCCATGCACAAATTCATGCACTGGGCCTGTAGTTCATATAATAAAATCCAATAATTGTGCTCCTGATTTTTACCCCAAAAGTAGGAAACTTACATTATAAGAAAATCTGCACATGATAAATATTTATAGCAGCCTTAGTTATAATTGCTAAAGCTTGGAAGCAACCTAGATGTTCTTCAATGGATAGATGGATAAATAAACTTCACATCCACACATTGGTATATTATTCAGCACTCAAAAAAAAAAGTAGTTATTAAGCCATGAAAGACATGGAGGAATCTTAAATGCATATTACTAAGCAAAAGAAACCAAACTGAAAATTACACATATTGTGTTATTCCAATATGACATTCTGGAAAAGACAAAACTATGAAAACAGCAAAAATATAAATAGTTGTCAGCTCAAGAGTAGATGTGGATAGATGAATTGGTAGAAAATAGGAGATATTTTAGGGTAGGGAAACTATGTTATATAACATTATAATGCTGAATATATGTCATACATTTACCAAAACCCATAGAATGCTCAGCACAAATATACACCCTAATGCAAATTATGACCTTTAGTTAATAATGATAATTCAATAATGATGTATCAGTTGTAACAAGTGTATTACACTAATGCAAGATGTTATAAACAAGGGAAACCAAGAAGGGGGAGGAGGGAGAGGAAATGATATATGGTAACTGTACTTTTTGTTCATTTATTTTTCTCTAAACCTTACATGAACTAAATAATAAGTTAACCAACTTTTTAGAAAATTAAGGTAAATATATGTTTACATCATATAACTGTACATTTATGAGGGATTTATGTGGCAAATAAAAGTGATTTTAATCTCATGAATATTAAATAAAATGATGCACTTACAATGCTAAATATATACCTGGCATCTGATAACTATAAAAAAAATCGTATTTTTGTTAATTGTGCTCCTCTAAAGATCATTAAAATTTAAATTTTATGATATCATAATGAGAACAATTGAAATGAGTAAAATATTAATTTTGCATTCCTCAACAGGAATAAAGAAATAATGAAGTATCAGTTGGTGACCAAGGACATATTTCTGATTCTCTCTAATTTGCTTTTGCCATCTCCAGAAAGAATTAAAATCAAACTGTAAACAATGAGAAACACTTAAAAAAATGAATTTCACTCGGGTATTGATTCAGTGGTGGAGGATAAAACACATGAAAATAATTTAATATTTTCAAGAGAGTTTATGCCTACAAATCAGTAACACAGAGGACTCTTACATATGTACTTTTTGAAAAATAGTCAATGAGAGAAACCACAGAAAATAGTGGAAGTGCCAAGAGAATGAAGACAAAAATTATTGCAATTTTCCAAAATGAGAAGTAGGGGGATTTTAAAACTCATATCAGTTAGTCAATAAGCTTGACATGTGTCTTTGGCAAAATTCTGAAAACAGATTATGTAGCAGATGGTTTGTGAGCATTTCATAAGTACAGTGTTGTTCACTAAGCATCAACATGAATTCACATGGTGCAAATCATCCATTATCCATTGTCATATGACATTTAGGACAGTGGATAAAGGGGATAAATAAATCTTAACATCTTGAATATAGCAAAGAATTTTCAAAGATTTATATAAAAATTTACCTATGTTTCTAAAATGGTGCTGGCATGAAAATGCTATTATATGTATGTTTTTGACATTGAATAACTAAAAAATACCTGTGGAATATTTTCAAAATTAGATCCAGGCACTACCTGGAGTATGCTGATTTAGTCTATATGAAGTAGTAACTTTTAAGTAAATATAGTGTAATTAATTTTTCAATTTAATCTAAGAAAATTAATGCTATTTTTAATTATCCTTTTAGTTTTGGGGTTATATTTGTTTCACAAATTACTTTATTCTATCTTCAATTATTCTATAGCTATTTCATTTATAATTCACATTATGATGATTCTGTTATTTTTAGTTTTTACATTAAACTTGATATCCCAACATTAAATCTACTTTCAACACATCATGTCAAGTAGTCATTTAACAGATTAGTAATATATTAAAGGTGGCCTCTAAAACCTTCAAAGACTTCACTTCTCATATTCAGTAAAATCTTTACCCACAATGTTCAGTATAACCGAGATTCTATCCCCTCTTAGATCTCAATTCCTAATGACTTTCTCATTCACTCCACTTTAGCCAGACTGACCTTTCTTATTGGTCCTCAAACAACACAGAAATATAACCATCTTGATATCTTTGAATTTGCAATCTCTCTACTCCAGATATGCACATAGATTGCTCTATCCTTTATTTATTTTATTCATTTTCTATATCCCACATAAGGATTTTTGTCTGTTTGTTCAATATTATATCCACATGTACTTAATAGTTTCTATATAATATTGGGTGGGGCATACATTAAAATGAGTGAATACATAAACAACACGTTACCTCTATATCTATGTGTCCTAAAATATAACTATTACTTTCACTTGAAATTAATTAGAACATTAAGTATACCAGTATCTTCTATACTAATAAAAGAGAAACATTCAAATTGACCGTCACTTTGCTACACCCACCAGCCAATCAGGAGTGAGTATGGAAATTAAGCTGGTGGCGGCTCCAGGCCTCTGAGCAGCATGAATGCAAGCATGGAGTGGCTGGTTGCGGTAGGAAGCCTGCTATGAGGAAGAAGGTGAGGGGCAGAGGGAGCTACAGAAGCAGTGCTCCATCCAAAGTGAAGACTGAAGGTGGCACAGAGCTAAGGGCTGAATCCTGGGTGCCAGAGGAAAACTGGTACCACAGCCAGGGGAAGCAAGGCCTATTGCACAAATATCTTCATGCAATGGGCCTCTAGTATGTTATATGAGACCCCATTCTATTGCATGTTTCCATCCTCATTAAAGCATATTTAATGATAAGAAAGTTAACATTAATAATACAAATATTTAAAGATAGTACTGTATATCTTAGTCATTTGCTTTATTTAAAATTCTGACATTCTATATTTTCAATTTGATAGGAGAGAAACTATATTTTACATACAAAGAAATAAATCTGAATGCATATCTCACATCATAAAACATTTAACTCAATTGAATCAGATTTAAGTGTAAGAGCTAAAACTATAAATGAAAGGAGTAAGTCAGAGCTAAAACTATAAATGAAAGGAGTAAGGCCTTGTATTAATAATAAGCACAAACAAAAAAAAATAAATCAATGGGGTCTAGCCTGGTGTAGTTCCGTAGGTTGAGTGTCACCCATGCACTAAGAGGTTCCCATGCACCCGTTCATTTCTCTGCACATGCCCAGGTTTCAGGCTCCATCCCCAGTAAGGGACATGTAGGAGGCAGCTGATTGATGTTTCTCATCAATATTTCTATCTCTCTTTTCTTCTGTCTCTACAAATCAATAAAAATATATTAAAAATAAATAAATAAAATTTCATGAACATTAAAAAGTTGTGTTTCAAAAATTTAATCAAGAGATGAAAAAACTTACTGAATGGAAAAAATACATGCAAATTATTCATTTGATTAGTAATGTGTACCACTGTATACTAAAGATACACACATATACACAAACAAATCAACAAGATAAATAAAATAACACAATATAAAAATCAGCAAATAATACACTATTTCAAAAATTACCACTGGTCAATGAGCATAGAAATAAAGTTCAAAATCATTAGTCATTAGGGAAGTAAAAATCAAAGCCACAATGAGATACCACTTCACACTCACTACAAAAAGCAAACAATAACAAATGTTCGCAAGGACATAGAGAAAATAGAATTCTTATACACTATTGATATAGTTGTAAAATGGTCTTGCAGATTTGGAAAACATTTTGGCTATTCTTCAAAATGTTAAACATACTGTTAATGTATGATTAAGTCATTCCATTTCTCTTCATATACCTCAAATTGGTGAAAACATACTTCCACTTAAAAAACTTGAAGACATATTCAAACAGCTTATTAACAACAATAATACATGAAAACAATCAAAATATCTATTAACTGATTAATAGATAAAAAATAAGTTATATATAATAATAAAATTATAATATGCAAATCAATCAAATGAATGAACATCAGAACAGCCATCCAGATGAACTTCTGTATGACCACAGTATGACACACTAGCACTAGGCCAACCAAGGCAGGTATGATGCGATTAGTTGGGGAGGACCCACCATCGCCTCCTGATTGCCCTGCAGAGGGAGGCCCAGGACACCTTCTGTGGGGTGATTGATGGGGGAACTCCACAACTGATCACACCACAAAGGGAGGCCCAGGCCACCTCTGTGTGGCAATTGATCATGGAGCATAGGTTGGGTGGGGCCTCCCTCTGCTAGACAATTAATCGTGGAGCCTTTCAATTGATTGCCCCACAGCGGGAGGCCCAGCCTACCTGGCCAGCAGCCACAGAGGAAGGCCCAGGCTACCTGGCTGGTGGCACTGCAGCTGGCCAACTGGCCTGATCAGGGGCAGGGTTGGCTGGCCAAAGTCCCTCCCCCTGGCTGGCCCCTCTCCTGATTGTCTTCCCTTATCCCAGTTGGGGGTGAGGCCAGCAGCCAACCTCCTGTGGCCTCTCCCCCTGGATTTCATGGCCCCAATTGGTTCTGAGATGGGCCAGATGGAACCCACCTGTGCACAAATTTATGCACCAGACCTCTAGTAAGATACAATTGTCAATAAGAAATAAATAAAGTTCTGATATATGCAAAAACATGGGTGAAACTTGATAACATTATGGTGGGTAAAAAAAACGCCAGTCACAAAAGTCCACATTATATGTTTCCATTTATATATCCCAATTTAGGCAAATTCATAGGGACAGAATGTAAATTAGTAATTCCTAGGAAATTCAAAGGGAAGCGAGAATGGGGAGTGATTGCTAATGTGCATGAGATTTAATTTTCAATTGAAGAAAATTATTAGAATCAGATAATGGTGAAGTTTGTAAAACTTTGTAAATATATTAAAAATAAAAAAACCCTCTCTAAATTAAACACTTTAGAAGGAAGAATTTTATGATATGTGAAGTATCTATATATATAAAAAGCCAACAACCAGAACACTGTAATGAACAGAATGACAGGTTGCTATCACTGTGGCCAGCAAACCTGCCCAATCTGGGGTGGGCTGGCCAACCTCCTATGGCCCCTCCCCCCAAACAGCCCAGCCTTGATTGTCCCCAATTGGGGTGGGCCAGCAAGCCAACATACCACTGTCTCCTCTTCCTGACAGGCTCTTTCACCCTTGATCCACTCTGATTGGGACCCTGCCAGTCAGACCCCACCTGTGCATGAATTTGTGCACTGCCCCTATAATATCTCAATAAAGCTATTTTTAAAATCCATTTTGTAACATTGTGACTAATTTTGTAATTTCTTTTCGGAAGATGGAAATGATTAAAACTTTTTGAGAAGGTTAATTTTGAGTAGGATTTCTGGACAGTAAAAATGAAAATGAGAGATCACTTTATTTATTTATTTTTTGACTAATAGAATTTTGGTTGACTAATACATTTGTATAAAAAAGATGGCCCTTGCTCTTATTGTCCTATTCAAAGGTCTGAGTCTTATCACATAGTCTCTTGAATTATATATACATAAGCCAAACTTTTTTCCATACAGAACTGTACATTGAACTTACTTGAATAAACCTAGGGTGGGTGCCACTCTCAAGATTGGAAAGTTAAGGAATAGCTGGAGAGCTCTGCTACTCCTCCGAGAGTCACTGGACAAAACCTATCTTCTCCCCCAATCCCTGATCCCAAGGGATTCTTTAAAATACAGACAGCATAGATTTCTCTGAAGATGAGATAAATAGAATAAGCTATGCACAATATTTGAAGTAGAAGTACAGAAGAGCAGCTGCTGGGATATGGAGAATAGAAACTTGTGAGTAGTAATGTATTTTTTTAAAATATATTTTATTGATTTTTTACAGAGAGGAAGGGAGAGAGATAGAAAGTCAGAAACATCAATGAGAGAGAGACATCGATCAGCCGCTTCCTGCACGCCCCACAGTGGAGATGTGCCCGCAAGCAAGGTACATGCCCCCGACTGGATTCGAACCTGGGACCTTTCAATCCACAAGCTGATGCTCTATCCATTGACTGAAACTGGTCTCGGCAGTAGTATTGTATTTTGAAGAACCCAGATATAAAAGGAAGCATTGAAGGAGGATCTGGTCCATATACATAGTAAATTCTAGAATTTCTAACAATACTATGATGCTAAACAACTACAGCAGTATTAAGTACTGAAAGGTACTACAAAATGTTTCATGAAGCCCACAGATATGTCTTATATTTGCACTTATTTCCCCTTGAATCCATAAATCATATCCTATGATCAGAGATAAGGTAGTACATAGTCCTTATAAGCAGATGTGTAAATACATGTTTCCTTTCAGTTTTTGTTACTTTTATCTAATGTCTTTATATCACTATAAAATTGTATATTAATCAAATATATTCTCCTAAATTAACTCTGGAAATATACACTTAACTCTGTCCCCACCCCCTGTATCCAAAATGCCATATATACTGTTTTAACATTTCTTATCCTTTATATTTTTTTCTAATCGTACTCAGATCCTAAGCTTTCATTTCAAATTTCATTGCATATCCCCCCCCCTTTTTTTAAAGCCTCTTTCATTGGTAATTTCTTTCATCATGACCAAATATCTAGCTACTCTATACTTTATGTCTTAAAAATCTCAGTTAAAGCAATTTCTATTTTTCATTTATGATATCTTTTTGGTCAAATTTAACTTATGCCTTAATGATACTATTTAAATAACTACCATTAGGTTTTCATATTTATCATAAAAGAAGAAAACTTTGCATTTCTTCTTTTATTATAGCTTTTCCCCACTACTGACATAATACTTGAAATATTAAGGGGAACTAAAAATATTTAATTTTTGCTTTTACTATATTAGGTAAATATCAGATAGTTTAGTTTTCATTTATGTGTTCTTCCTTATATTGTGAACAGAAAGTAAATTACATAATTAAAAATATATATTTCTTATTGATTTTAGAAAGGAAGAAAGAGGTATAGAGAGATAGAAATATCAATGGTGAGAGAAAATCATTGATTGGCAGGCTGGAAGGGGGCAGTTGGGAGTGATCAGGCTGGCAGGGGGGCCAATTGGGGGCAATCAGGCCAGCGAGGGGCAGTTGGGGGTGGTCAGGCCAGCAGGCAGAGTGGTTAGGCTGATCAGGCAGGCAGGCAAGTGGTTAGGAGCCAATGGTTCTGTATTGTGAGAGGGATGTCTGACTGCTGGGTCGGGCCTAAATCAGCAGTTGGACATCCTCCAAGGGGTCCTGAATTGGAGAGAGTACAGGCCAGGCTGAGGGACTCCTCTCATGCATGAATTTCATGCACTAGACTCTAGTAAGTCTATAATACATCATCTGTATATTACATTTTGTGTTCACCACCCAAACTCATATCTTCTTTTGTGACCATATATTTGATACCCTACATTCCTTACTACCCTGCAACCCTTCCCACTGGTAACCACCATACTGTTTTCTGCGTCTATGAGTTTTTGTTTGTTTGTTTTTCTTGTTTGTTCATTTGTTGCTTTTAGTTTTATATCCCACATATGAGTGAAAGCATATGCTTCTTAACTTTTTCAGACTTATTTCGCTTAGCATAATATTCTTAGGATCCATCTATGTTGTTACAAATGTCATTATTTCATCTTTTCTTATGACAGAGTAGTATTCCATTGCATATGTATATATCATTTTCTTTGGCTAATCACCTATTGAAAGATACAAACAAACTGGTTGTTTCCATGTCTTGGCCACTGTGACTAATTCTGCAATGAACATAAGGGTGCATATATAGTTGCAGATGAATGCTTTCAAATTTTTTAGGTAGATTTCCAGAAGAGGGTTTACTGGATTATATGGTAACTCTATTAATTTTTTATGGAACCGCCATACAGTGACTGTAGCAGTTTACATTCCCTCCAGTAGTTCATGAGAGTTAGTTTTTTTTCCCAAAACCTCCCAACCCTTGTTATTACTTGTCTTGCTGATAACAGCCATTCTAACAGGTGTGAGATGGTATCTCACTGTAGATAACGACGTGAATAGACACTTCTCTCAAGAAGACCTAGAAGTGGTGAATAGTTATATGAAAAGATGCTCAACTTCACTGGTTATCAGGGAAATGAAAATCAAAACTATAATGGAGGTAATTTTAAAAAATATATATTTTATTGATTTTTTACAGAGAAGGAAAAGGGAGAGAGAGTCAGAAACATCCATGATAGAGAGACATCAGCCACCTCCTGCACATTCCCTACTGGGGATGTGCCCGCAGCCAAAGGTACATGCCCTTGACCGAAATCGAACCCAGGACCCTTCAGTCTGCAAGCCGACACTCTATCCACTGAGCCAAACCAGTTTTGGCTGGAGGTAATTTTGATTGTCACAACTATGATGAAGTGTTCTTCTGGCTTATAGAAAGTGGAGGTCAGAGTTTCTACTAAATCATGCATAGGACAGCCCCTCACAGCAATACTTATTCAGCCCCCCACATGTCAAAAGCGCCATTGTTGAAAATCCCTGTTTTGAAAATTTATTATGAATAAGCATTTATTCAGCCAACAACATATGTTTTTGGTGATGCTGCTTCATATGACTATGTCCTGTCTACAAGATTATAAACCAACTAGAGGCCCAGTGTATGAAAATTCATGCACAACTAGGGCCCCAGGGCCAATCAGGGCCTTCTGGCTGCTGACTGGGGCCTTCCATCTGGCTGCCAGCTGGGGCCTTCCTTCACTCACCCCCCCGCCACCTGGTGGTCAGTGAGCAATTGGTCTCCCAGTAGGACTCCCATGGGGATAATTTGCCTATATTATATATATATGTGTATGTATATATGTGTATATATATATATATATAGTAAATTATTTAACTAAATTTGCATAAAGCACTCTTTAATTCTTGATAATGATAAGCAATTATGTCTGTAGTCTGTTTCCCAAGTAACACTAACCTAGCAGTAAAAGTTAAGAAGCCGGTCAAATCTTAACGAAATGATGTTTGATTTTTATTCTTAAACCTGCTCCTATGGCATTGCTTTACAATACAGTAAATAGCCAAATTATTTAGACAGCACTATTAGTCATTTATTACCTTTGATTGCTTTCTTCCTCTCACTTGACACATCTCATTCAATGGGAAATTCTAGTATATGTGCACAAAATGGTTATAAGTGATCAGCTTATATATATTTCTATATAAAGTGCCCATTTCTCCCCATTTATAATTCTACCATTTTATAGCAAGCTATCCAGACTATAGCAATAACCTCCAAATTGACAAACAAGTTTCTGTACTTCTTCTTTCAGCACTCTTTGCCAGCTCTCCCCACTCCACATCCCCCCTTGTCACTTTGTAATGAGACAGAAATAAGATTATGTAATTTTTTTTCAGATATCACCAATATACTTCCATTACATATAACATTAAAGAGACAAAGGTAACACTAGTAAGGACACCAGCCATATTGGGGAGGGGGGGGACTCATCCATATTGGCTGGTGTCCTTTCAAGAAGAGAACAAAACTTTGGAGAAAAGGTCCTGTGAGAACAAAGCAAGAAGACTTCCCTCTACAAGACAAGGAGGAAGGTCTCAGGAGAAACCAAATATACTGATACCTTGACCTTGGACTTTCAGCCTCCACAACTATGATAACCTATCACCAAATATAATCACAATAGGGGTTAAGATTCAACACATTAGTGATTCTGTTTTCAGGTGCTGATAGTTATTTACCTGATAAAAAGTATTTCATACATTTTAGTAATTATAATAAAATGTCACATACACAAAATATTACAACACATGGATTTTGGGTGCAAAATTCAGTTCATAACAAGCTATATTATTTATGATTTCTACTATACGACATTCTGGGAACAATAAAACTATGGAGATAATAAAAAGATTACTTCTTTCCCATCTTGCAAGATGGCGGGTGAAAAGAAAACCGAGAAGCCAGATACTAAGGAGAAGAAGCCAGATACTAAGGAGAAGAAACCTGATAAAGCCAAGAAGAAGGCTGATGCCGGCGGCAAGGTGAAGGCGCCTAAGAAGGGGAAGCCTCACTGCAGCCGAAACCCGTCCTCGTCAGAGGAATGGGCAGATATTCCCGGTCGGCTATGTATTCGCGAAAGGCCATGTACAAGAGGAAGTATTCGGCTCCTAAATCCAGGATTGAAAAGAAAAAGAAGGAGAAAGTTCTTGCTACTGTCACAAAACCAGTTGGTGGCGACAAGAATGGTGGTACCCGAGTGGTTAAACTCCGCAAAATGCCTAGATATTATGCTACTGAAGATGTGCCTGGAAAGCTGTTGAGCCACGGCAAGAAACCCTTCCGTCAGCAGGTGAGGAGACTGCGGGCCAGCATCACTCCTGGGACCATTCTGATCATCCTCACTGGGCGCCACAGAGGCAAGAGGGTGGTTTTCCCGAAGCAGCTGGGCAGTGGCTGGCTACTTGTGACTGGCCCTCTGGCCCTCAATCGAGTTCCTCTTCGTAGAACACACCAGAAATCTGTCATCGCCACCTCCACCAAAATTGATATCAGTGGTGTGAAAATCCCCAAACATCTCACTGATGCTTACTTCAAGAAGAAGCCGCGCAAGCCCCGACGCCAGGAGGGTGAGATCTTCGACACAGAAAAAGAGAAATACGAGATTACAGAACAGGGAAAGGTTGACCAGAAAGCTGTGGACTCTCAAATTCTACCAAAAATCAAAGCTGCTCCTCAGCTCCAGGGCTACCTCCGCTCTCTGTTTGCTCTCACCAATGGGCTTTATCCTCACAAACTGGTGTTCTAAATTTCTTATAAGAACCCAATTAAATAACTGATATGTTAAAAAAATAAAAAATAAAAAAGATCAGTGGCTTCCAGGAAATATAGAAGAATAAAAAAAAAATGAATAGGCAGACAAAAGAGGATTTTTATGTTAGGGAACGGTAGCACAAAAGTCAGTCCATAGCAAGATTACATGGTTGTTTGTGATCTGGTCTCTGACTTCACTTGAATTCACTTCTTGCCCATTTGCTCTTTATCCTATGTGCTGGGGTCACACAAAATTCATGGTTCATCTGCAAACCTGCCAAACATGTTTCCACACTATAGACTTTGAAGTTGTAGTTTCCTCTGCTTGAAATGTCCCTCCCTAGAGATAGTTATATGTCTCACTTGTTCACTTTATTCAGATCTCATTTCAGATATAATCTTCTGAGAAAGCCTTTTCTGAGCAATAGAGCTACCACATTGAATTTCCTTTATTTCTCATCATAATGCCCCCTGTTATGTGATATTTTTCTTTTTTATTCACTATATACTCCCATTTAAGAATATTGTATTTCCAGACACTGGATTGGCTTAGTACTCAATAGATACATACTGATTGAGTGAATGATGAAAATCTGGTGAGACAGCATAAGGTCAATCACCAACCTAATCATTGTACCCTCATCCCAACATACTCTTTTATAAAAATCTTTATTGTTGAAAGTATTACATATGTCCACCTTTCCCCGCATTGACTCCCCTACCCCCCAAGTTCACACTCTATGCAAGTGGGTACTTTCTGTGTCTTTCTCTGTATCTTTCTTAATTGCTGACTGGGTTTCTCTCTTTCTCATTAGATTGTAGTTATCTCTTTTTCAAGGATTTTTTTCTTAAAATTAGAGATTGAGAAATATCATAAAATGTTATCTCTAAAAATCTCTTACATCCCCTAGAAGTATAATTTTATAATGACTTGAGGATCTAAAAACATGGATATTAAAATGTGAACATAAATGTAAAATATACATTGTAATTCATGACACATTATAAAAGTACATATTCATAATATAATTTTGTAGCATCTACATTTATAAAAATAAAAGAAATAAATTTTGTTCAAATATGAAAATATGGCTATTTTTGCATCTATCTATAGCAGTTCTGCCTGTTTATGTTATCTTCCTGGCCAGTGCTAACTGCTGTTCTTCACAATGATGCACTCTAGTGATGTGAGAGCAATGTGCTTCTTTTACCAAGGTTAACCTTATTTTATTAGTCTACATGTAAACTTGTGTTCTTAGTTTATCATGATATCCTCAGTCAAATAGCTGGTTCAGTTGAGCAGCCCTTTTACTTAATTGGCTCTTTGAGTATAGCATTTTCCTTGAGAGACATCAAGAGTCCATTTGAAGGGCCAGCTGAGGCAGCACACACAATGTTTTATATATGATTTTGAGCTTCATGGAAACTGCTTGCCGAAACCGGTTTGGCTCAATGGATAGAGCCTGCGAACTGAAAGGTCCCAGGTTCGATTCCAGTCAAGGGCATGTACCTTGGTTGCAGGCACGTCCCCGGTGGGGGGTATGCAGGAGGTAGCTGATTGATGTTTCTCTTTCATCGATGTTTCTAACTTTCTATCCCTCTCCCTTACCCTTTGTAAAAAAATCAATAAAATATATTAAAAAAAGAAACTGTTCAAGTTTGAGAATTTCATGTAAATATTTTAAATCTACAAAGAAGAAAATAATAATGACTTCAGTTACAGTCCCCACCAAAATATATATATTAGAAGAAATTTAACTTGACCTATTTGTTATTAACCCTCATTCTTTGTTTGATGAATTATTTTTCTCAAAAAATAGCTAATGGAAAAAAATAGTTTTTGTTAATGGGGAAAAAATGGCATAGATAATATCAAACAATAACATAAATATCATGTTTCATAAAAATCAAGTTTTTAATTTGGATATATGTTAATATTTATCAGAAGATAATAAAATGCACATACATGTTCATCAATATTTAGAAACCCTAAATCTAACATTGGACAAGATAGAGAAATATATATATATTTTTAATATATTTTATTGATTTTTTACAGAGAGGAAGGGAGCAGGATAGAAAGTCAGAAACATCGATGAGAGAGAGACATCGATCAACCACCTCCTGCATGCCCCCCACTGGAGCTGTGCCTGCAAGCAAGGTACATGCCCCCGACCGGAATCGAACCTGGGACCTTTCAGTCAGCACGCCAACGCTCTATCCACTGAGCCAAACCGGTCTCGGCGAGAGAAATATTTTTAACACAACTACTATTTCCCGTTTAATTGGATAGATATGAGTTCAATTATCTCCTTTTTCAGTTTGTTTCAGCTATGGTCAATAGCTAGCAGAGTACCAGAGAAGTTGCTCAATAACATTAATTAATTGAACATCTATGCACATCTTCTGTTTTTAAGCTACATATTTTTAAATAATCAATTACTGAGGTACAACTTGCAGAGGACAAAATGCTTCTATTTTGAATGTACAGTTCAATGAGTTTTGACAAATATCTAACAGCCAATTGACATAGAATATGCAAGGCATACAATACTTTTTTCTTTATGCAGCTTATTTTCACCCTTTACCAACTGATAGCTTCAGATATTTGCTTACCTACTGCTTCTACTATTTATATCCTAATCCTACCTAATAAAAGAGTAATATGCAAATTGACTGTGCCTCTGCTATACCCACCAGCCAATCAGAGTGAATATGTAAATTAACCCAACCAAGAAGGCTACATCCACAGAGAGAGCAGGAAGGAGGTTTGTGTTGCCCCTAGTGATGGAAGAAACCAAGCACCCAGGCCTCCACTTAAGACAACAAAGTTTCAATTGTAGAAGTTAAATAAATCCCAGATACAAGGGCCTTCACTTGAGTCGCCGGGGGTGTGGCCAGCCTGCAAACCACTACAAGCACCTCGCCCAGGCCACCTTACATCCCAAGAGAACACCCACCCTGATCCAGGACACCCTTCATGACAAACCAGCTGGTTCCCCATCCATACACCAAGCCTCTATCCTATCTAATAAAAGAGTAATATGCAGATTGACTATCACTCCAACACACAAGATGACTGCCCCTATGTGGACACAAGATGGCCATCACAAGATGGGGAGGGCAGTTGCCAGGGACCAGGCCTACAAGGGAGGGCAGTTGTGAGCAATCAGGCCAGCAGGGGAGGTCACTTGGGGGTGATCAAACCTGCACGGGAAGGTAGTTAGGGATAACCACGCTCACAAGGGAGGGCAGTAAGGGGCAAACAGGCTGGCAGGGGTGCAGTTAGGCATCAATCATGTTGGCAGGTGAGTGGTTAGGGGGTGATCAGGCTGGTAGAAGCAATTAGGGGCAATCAGGAATGCAGGCAGGTGAGCAATCCTGGATTGTGAGAGGGATGTCCTACTGCCCGTATAGGCCCAATCCTACCTGGAATTGGGCCTAAATGGGCAGTCGGACATGCCTTAAGGGGTTCCAGATTGGAGAGGGAGCAGGCTGGGCTAAAGGACCCTCCCCACTCCCCACCCCTGTGCACATATTTCATGCATCAGGCCTCTAGTGTAATATATAAAACACTAGGGGCTGTCACAAACAAAACAACTAGATGGATGACTGAATACAGACTGTGTGGGGCAACAAGGCTGGCAGGAATATTAGTGATAGTTGACCAATTGATTGAATAGAAGGCTGTGTGGGATGGTAACCAGGCTGGCATGGGGGGAAGTTAGAGGTGACCAAATGACAGAACAGCAGGCTATGTGGGGTGACCAGGCCAGCAGGGAGGAAGTGAGGGATGATCAAATGACAGAACAGCAGGTTGTGTGGGGTGACCAGGTTGGCAGCAGAAGAGGTAGTTGGGGGTGACCGAGCTGGAAGAGAGGGCAGTTGGGGACAACCAGGCCAGCTGGGAGACAGTTAAGGGCAACCAGGTCAGCAGGGGTAGGGGGGAGCAGTTAGGGATGACCAGGCTGGCAGAGGGGGCAGTAAGGGTTACCAGGTCAGCAGGGTAGGATAGTTGGGGATGATTAGGCTGGCAGGCAGAGGCAGTTAGGGGTGGTTTGAATGGTAGGGAGGGAAATTTAGGAATGATGAGGCAAGCAGGCAAGTGAGTGGTTAGGAGCCAGTGGTCCAGGACTGTAACAAGGGTGTCAGACTGCCGGTTTAACCCTTACACTCAAAATTGGGCCTAAACCGGCATTTGAACATCCCCCAAGGGTTCCTGATTGGAGATGTTGCAGGCTGGGCTGAGGGGACCCTCCCCACTGTGCACAAGTTTTATGCATGGGGCCTCTAGTACTAGTATATAAAACCCTAATATGCAATAGACCAAATGGTGGAACAATTGGACACTGGTTGCTATGATGTGCACTGACTACAGGGGGTGTGTACAGAACATGGCAGTCACCAACAGCAGGAAGCAGAGCATGGAACATGGTGGGCATCAGCTGTGGTGGGATGGTGGAGCAGGTCAATTGGAGTGCCAGACCAAGACAGAGCACCAGTCTCTGTCATCAGGGCAAGCCTCTGGTGGTTACTGAAACTCAACATGCTGCTGTCCTGCTTGACACTTGCACCCACTGCTGGTGCCAGAGCCGCAACTGACACATACTCCCAGCACCCGGTGCCAGTTTTCCAATATCTCAGCACTGTCAGTGGGTGTGAGAGGTGGCTGCCATTCCCAATAGCCCCTCAGGGTTTCTCCACCTCTCCCTACTCCTGAGGGGCAATCAGGGCAGCAGCCGCCACTGCACCTGCTGACAGAGCCAGCCCCTCTTGCACCTGCTGCTGGCACTGACTCCAATTGCTCCACACCATCAGTGGTTGTGAGTGGGGCCAGTGCCATCAGTGTATGGGGAGTGATGATCGTGGGACCAGGACTGACAGAACACAGAGGGCCAGGAGCAGCAGTGCCTGGGGCCAGGCAGGGGCACGGAAGATGGGCCAAGACCCATGCCTGTGCCCACCACAGCCTTTCAGACCACAGTTCTTTTCAAGGTTCACAAATTCATGCATTGGGCCCCTAGGCTATTATTATTTCTAAAGTGTCATTTGCATGGAATTATTCAGTAGGCATTTCATTTACATGGAATTATTTAACCTAGCATCTTTTGTTCAACCTTAATTTTTAAAAAAAATCAATTATTTGCACCTATCAGTAGTTTGTTCATTTTGTTGCTAGGTGCATTGAATATACCACCATTTGTTTAAACATTAATCTATTGATGGGCATTTTGGTTGATTTTAGTTTGAGAACATTATGAATAAAACTGAGAAAAATTCTTGTGTAAGTTTCTTTGTGGGCATGTGTTTGCATTTCCTAGAGTAAATATTTAGGTGTGGGTTTACCCAGTTGTATAGTATGCATAAGATTAATTTGATGCAAGGTACATGTTTGTATTCTCAGCACAATGTATGAGAGTACTAGCTGCTACAAATACTAATCAAAACTTGTCATGGTCAATCTTTTTTAATCCTCACCTGATGATATGTTTTTACTGATTTCAGAGGAAGGGAGAGAGGGAAAGAAATATCACTTTGTTGCCTCCCCTATGCATCCAAACCAGGGATGAAAACTGCATCCTAGTTGTGTGCCCTGACTAGGAATCAAAACCACAACATTTTTGGTGCATTGGACAATGCTCCAAACAACTGAGCCACTTGGCCAATCTTTTTAATTGCATTAATTACAATTAATGGGTTTTGGGGTATGTATTTACATTTTCTTAATGATGTTAATTTCTTAATGAAAAATTTACATTTATCTTAATGAGAGTGAATATAGTTTCTGGCCATCTGCAGAATTTCTATGGCAACATTAAGCTACTTCTCAATGCTACGGAGACAACAGGCACAAACATTTGGCCAGAAAAATCTATCTGGGGCTCCGTCCAGACTCAGAGAGCTCTTTCTGCTCCATGAAAGTCACTTTTTTTACCCACTGTTAAAAAGATAATTTTTCAAACATTTAATCTTGAAAAGTTTCAAACATTCTCATAAATAGAATAGTATAAAAAAAGTCCCATGGCTCACTATAGGGAAGCAAGTGATATGACCAAGTTCAGCTTCCATTAACAGCCACAAGATTTAAGTGAATTTTCTCCCGAACCTGAGCTTGCCACTCAGTTCTGTAACCATGCTTTACTTTTTGGATCTATCAGTATCTGGTGCAAAAGAGAAAGTTAAAACCAGTGAGAGTGGCAACTGTATTGTTCTGGTGAATTCAGCTCTATTCTGCCTGACACATCTTTTAGATAGAGGTAAATAAAATGCTCAGTCTCTGGAATGAGGCTTCTCAGGCAAGTTGAGTCCTTAAGGACCATCACAATGGCACGAGTTTCTATAAGTGATGCATACACTGCAAGGGTGTTGCTGACAATGAAAAAAAATAAGGAAGTATTATTTAGGCAACGCAGAGAAATGGCCTGTCTAGTCTTCTATCCATCCATTTTACTTTTGTTACATAGCTTATGTAAGCAGCAGAATATGCCACCCCAAAATATGCTTCTTTGGCCTAAGGATTATTTTGAGGAGTTGTAGATGCAGGAGAAGCTCTGAAAACAGAGTAGAAGTTACCTATTGTAAGGGAGAAATGCATTAGAAAGAGGGCCTGTACTAGGAGAGATGAAGTTTACTCCTAAAGGGCAGGGCAACTTTTGCTTACCAAATGTTTCATCTCCTTATCTTCCTATGAATTTAATTGTCTTTCCCCCTTTGAAACCACAAATCCATATATCTTTCCTTAGCTGAAGATGTTACATAGCCTCAACCATCTGGCCACCTTATGATTCTCATATCTTTGTGGAGTGCCCATTTGAACATGCATACATAATTAAAATTATTTTTTCTCATTAACCCATCTTTCATTACAGGGTGATCTCAGCCAAGAACTTAAAAGGATAGAAAGAAAATTATTTTCCCTTCCCTACACTTAGTTTATAGTCAAAGACTTAAGGAAAACCTTATTCAAATTTCTGGAATTTTTCTCTGGTTCCTTTTCTCTAGTCTGTCTTGCAAATTTTATTTTCCTCGATGTCCCAGAATTGTGATATGTGTTAGTCAGATGCTCATGTTCTGTTGCCTTCTTATCTATCTATAAGCAGTGATGGCAATGTACCTCCAGACAAGCAAACAAGTAGCTCAGGCAATTGTAGGCTTCCCCTGGTTTGTTTTTCTTTTGACTGAGACCTTTCACAGACAACTATCATTATCCACAAAGTGTCTTTGTAGGTAGAGACTTCATGAGACAAATCAAAGAACAAGCTTCTGGGGAAATAATAGCATCTGGAAGAACAAGTCCAAGGGAAGCACATAGAGGTGTGGCAACAAAGTGGTGACTTCCTTGAACACCTGGAACATTTAACAGAGACTCAAGAAAAGCCTAAAGAGCAGAAACCCTCCCCCCCCACCCCCCCCTTCCCAGGAATGTGTACTGACCAGGAATTGAGCCATGACCTTCTGGTTCATGAGAATAACATTCAACCACTGAGCAACTCTGGCCAAGCAGAAGTCTACCTTATTTTAGTTTTATTTCCTTTCGGTAATTTAAAAAAAATTATTTACATGATTGGTTGAATTACTAATAACTATCTTAATAGTTTTAGAAATTATCCATTTCAAGTTCCTCTCCCTAATTTATTTATTTTTAGCTAATATGCTCCTAAATACTTATAATTTCATATTAATTACCTCTTCTTTTCCCCCATATTATTCTTATGCCATGTTGAATAAAATTCAATATTTTTTTAATAATTCTGACAGAGTACATAAAGAATGAAAAAAAATTGACAGTAAGAGTTATCAAGCTTTCAGATTAATTTAAATGGGTGAATGGAAATAAGTGAACACCCAAGAAAATTTAAGTGTACTCGACAAAAAGCTGTTTCTAAAGTATTAATTAAAATTTCTATTGATAGCTCATCTCATGGTAAAATTGCTTAACATGCAATGAACATAAAACAGGCATATTTGTGTGCTAAAAATTAAAATTTAAAGTGATCAAGATTGCATTAAAAATTTTACACAATTTTCCATGAATCAAAAAAGGGATAGAGTAGGATAATATCATGTAAGGAAAAATATCTGGTAAGTAAATTACATCTAGAAAATTTTCACCTTAGAAAATTAATTTTCATTTGTAATACTAATAACCAGACATCCATGAAAAACACACATGGTGTCGAAATGAGCCAAAGAAAAAGCGGGTAAGCAAAAATAAAAGGACTCCAAGTCAATTTTATAGAAAAGATTCCTTTATTAACTTTTGGTTGAGAATATATTTATATACTTTCAGAAAACAACTCCAAGACCAAGTGGACTCCTGTAACAGAGAGGAGCTGACAGGTCTGCTCCAACCACGAAGACACGAGGAGAAACAGTACAGAGATGGAAGATGCCGACGACACATTACCATGTGAGCAGTCAGCAGCTGTGCATTGCTACAGGATGCCTAGGACCAAACCAGAGATGGTCAGATCTACATTGCCACCATTTGTCCACCATCTAAGATACCATTGATGTACACATAAGGAACTGTTTGACATTGAAACTGGGACTCAGAACTGTTGACATTGAAATTGGGACTCAAACATTTTTTTGCTCTTATAAGTTTATTTCTAGCCTACAAAGGCAAGATGTTTTTAAAAACAAGAATTGGGGGTGGTGGTGGGGGTCGGGAAACAGATACAGAGGAAACGAAGCAATGAACAGACTGTCATGCTACAATGGGAAGGCAAGAGAGGTTGCTGGCGGGGTGGGGGTGGGTGGGTAGTGGCCTGTAAGAGATCAACCAAAGGACTTGTATGCATGTATGTAAGCATAGCCAATGGATACAGGGCATTGGGAGCGGGGGGTGGGTGCGGAGACAGGTGAGGGCATGTACTGGGGGGTAAAGAAGGCCGTGCAATAGGGAAAAGAAAAAAAAAAATTTTAAAGTTTAAATGCTACAAAGAACAACAACAACAACAACAACAAAAAAGAATGAAAGATTTAGGAAAAAATAATACCTGAGATAATTTTAAATTTTTTATTTATTACTTAAAAGATTTAATTACCCAAATCCTCACTTCAACTTAAAAAGGAGACCTATAAAATAGTAAGTCATTAAAAAAAATATTTCTGAGATAAAGCCCTAGCCAGTTTGGTCAGTGGTTGGAGTATCAATCCTTGGACTGAAGGGTCCCAGGTTCAATTCTGGTCAAGCACACATACTTTAATTGCAGATTCAGTCCCTAGCCCTGGTCAGGGTGCATGTGGGAAGCAACCAGTCAATGTGTCTCTCTCACATCAATGTTTCTCTCTGCCTCTCCCTCTCCTTACCACTCTCTCTAAAAATCAGTAGGAAAAATATATCCTCAGATGGGGATTAACAAAACAAAACAAAAAATTGCTTATATACAGAAAAGTACATAAATTAGGCCTTCTCTAAACATTTATGCAGCTTCCCAAATGTGAACAGGACATTTAATTTCTTCAAGAGTAACCAGACAGTTTTTTCAGGAAACAAAGCATTTGCAAAAGAATCCAGTGCTAACCTACTAAAGTTTTCTTTTCCACAGGTTTCAGAAGCAGTTTTGAGCACCAGAAAACAAATAAGAGCCCTCTTGGAATGTGGTTCAGCTCAAAAGAGTTTATTGATTGGGGATGGGACAAGACTCATCCTGCAAATCCAGCATTATAGTGGTGCTTTATCATCTCATTATCAATCCTGAAGAATTTACCTGTCTCTGACAGTTAATACAGGTCATCATGATGATGTTATCTATTTTATGATACCCACTGATTTACCCATGGTTGAATTTCTGGAAATAGTTGAAAGTGGAACAGCTCTTTCCTGTACACTACTGAAAGGCCTCCAGATTTAAGAAGAGCTATAACAAGTAATATGCTTGTTAGCTCAAAAACTTAGCATCTTGTCTACAACCCAAGAACGCTTTCAGGGTTTTATATATAAAGATATTTAGAGTTCTTCAAAACAACATGTTCTATTGGCTTCTCCTATTGGATGTATTGGCAGAAAAATGAAAGAGGGCTCAGATATCTCTTTCTCTTTATACAATGACACTAATTCTGTTGAATTGTGGTTCCACCCTTATGACCTCATTTAACTTTATCCTCTTTAATGCCCTACATCCAATATAATCACCTTGGGTTTTAGGGCTGTACATATGAGCTTTGTTTGGGGGGTAAAATTTAGTCCAAAGCAACTACTGTTACAGGCATCCACAAAAATGAAATTCAGAACCAGCGTATAAAGTGAGAAAAAAAAGAACAAAAATCATTTATAATTTAAAAACAAACAGACTATATAAAACACTATATTTTTGTGGGATATATACATATATTAAAACTATAAGAAAAGCAGGAAATTATAAAAATCCATACTTGGCTAATTTGTTAACTATTGAATGTAGTGAGAGAGGGAGACAGAACACAAAGCAGATGTATAGTGTGGCTGATGTTCTATTGCTTAACTTGGCTAGTGAACATGGGATAACTTATTTTATTATTCTTAGTAACTTCCATTTAAAATTCAAATTGGGGCCCTCAGGATGGGGACAGCTCCTGCATTGAGAGTCTGACCCCTGGTGATTAATGCACTTCATAGCGACTGGTCATTCTGCCATTCAGTCAATTTGCATATTAGGATTTTATTCTATAGGATAATAGTGAATTTTTCTTCAAAGCAAAATTTTGATTTTCTATTATGCTTCAACTTGAGCACAATGAAAACAATATCTAAGTATAATTTCACACTTACTATTCTATTGTTCTGTGTTCCTTATACTGTACTTTTTGCACCCAAACCATTTAATATGCCTTAGATATCTACAATGGTATTGGAATTTTTTTTCTGTTTTTTTAATTTATTTATTTTTATTGAATTTATTGGGGTAACATTGGTTAATAAAATTATATAGGTTTCAGATACACAATTCTACAATATATCATATGTATATTGTATTGTGTGTACACAGTCAATTCTCCTTTCAAAACCTTTTATCCCCCCATTTATCTTCTTCTTACTTGCCAAACCTTCCTATACCTTTCGGCAATCACCATACTATCATCTGTGTCCATGAGTCTTTCTTTTTTTTTTCTATTTATTTTTAATTGGATATTTAATTGTTTCCGTTCCTGTTAGTCACCCTCACTTCCCTACACATTCTCTAAATTCCCTGAGGAAGTAGAGTGATAGCCTTGCAGTTTTTGTAATTGGAAATCATATCTCTTGTCTGTGTCAGGCTCTCTGATTGATTGCAAAAAGCATTATGCTTATTTTGATAATTAACTTCAATTCCTTTACAGTCAGTTAAAAACATTATTCATAGCAATCTACTGAAATGTAAAAAAAAAAAATTAAATGTCTGTCTCTATCCCAAACTCTGCTAAAATAATTTCTGCAGAAAAGGTTGTCAAATTTCCATGTAAACATATCATTATCTAGTATTCATGCATTATGGATTTTTTCTTCCTTTTTAGTTTTACATATCATGCATTTCATTATTCATTATTCAACTAGAGAACATTCCACTCTACATGTTTTGTATGTCCATGTGAGAACGTAGTTGAATTAATTGTGCAACGTTAGAACCAGGCATATGTGGTTAGGTATTTTACAATTAATTATAACAATACTAATTTAAGTCTGCTTTAGTACTCCTTTTTTTAACTTGCTGAAAAAGTAATTGCAGTGTACACAGCACAAATAATACAAATGGCTTTTCCAATTTATTACTCTACAAAAGAATTAGTGTGAGAGCCAAATTAAAAGATGCCTTTAAACACAGTTATTATATTATTTATCTTGCAGAACTAACTGAAGGAAGGTTAAAGATGTTATTAAAATCATTAATTTAATTCCTTCTATAAATGACATAAAATTATTATAAAGTAGAGTATATGGTCATGAAAGAGCACTTTAAAGAATCCTTGAAATAATTAAGGGGTTATCATGACAATATGCTACTGATAAAATGAGACGTCTAATAGCACATTTTCTTTTTCTTATTTTCAAAGTAATGTGATAAATTTGATAAAATTGGCTCTCTATAATATATATATGTATATATATATATGTATATATATATGTATACACACACACACACACTCACACACACACACACACATATATATATATTCTATTGGCAGTAGTAGCATTTATTTTTATTTTGTTGTTAAAGATGGCTGCTTTCATTCCAAATGTATGAAGTAGAAAATGTTGATCAGCATTAACAATGACACTGACTGCTTTTTGTTGTTTTTCCATACAAAGTGGAGTTAAGGCAACATAGGCAAGAGCAGAAGATTGAAAATCAGAAAGGGTAAAGAAAAATACATTGTTTCTGCTTTTCCAAAAATTATACTTCAACCCAATTCACAATCTTTTATTAGTGTCCCAGAAAACAAAGCATCTGTCCTTAAATGTTTCTGTTAGTATTCTTCAACACCTGCTCTTTTTTTGTGTGTTATTGTTTGGTATTCTGTGGGAAATGTAAATTTTGCTTTTATTGTTTTCTATTCTAAACAAATGCAATTCAATATCTAACAGAAAAACTTCTGAGCTTTTTAAATACATGCAAATAATCTTTATGGATTTCTAAGAATGGAAAATACATTTTATTATTTCCCCAAAACAATTTTGATAAAAAAATAAACACCTTTGAACATTATATATTATTTAAAAAAAAACAAAACAATTTAGTTAATTTGGATAAAATAAAATACTGGTTCTCAAAGACCTAAAAGTTTCCACCTAGGCTCTATTGCATAGTATTTATCTCAGAAAGTCATTCAGAAAAATCTTCAATTACTAAAACAGCAATTGAAGTATAAGAATCCCAAGGATTTAGTGATAAACCATGTATTTGAATTATATTTTTATCTCTTCACTCGTGAAAATCAGAGGTTTTGCAACTATTGAATGTAAGAATTTCCAAGTAATTTATAATTAATTTTTTATGTAATCCACAAATCCATTGGCTCAGGAAAAAAAAAGATGAATACTGAACTGGTACTTATTAACCAATTAAGTGCTGAATCATGAGTAATTGTGATCAGGAATTGCTTCAATAACAGAATTAATAATGGGTAAAGGGACATTTCATAGTTACCATATAGTTGATAAATATTGTGAAATGGATATATCACTCTGACTCCATGAAAAAACTTGTTAAGAATGAATATTCTAATCCAGATAAGAATGATATTTATTATTAAATTCTACGAAGAGAGGAAAAAAAGATATCCCACTGAAACTCCAAAGAAATGCATCAAAGTTTAACCATTCTTTTTCCTTTATACTAACCTCTACTGTTATAAAATATGTTATTTTAGTAATCCTGGACTAAAATGGAATTATAATAGCTGTTTTCATTTAGATCCTATGTAACCTTTAAAGACTGGCCTATAGTTGCTAATTTATAACATGTCATAAAAAAACAACTAATATTCTATATACCAAATTCTTGTAAGTCATTACCATTTTTAAAAAATTGAATCTAGGAAGACCAACAGTAATTTGAATAAGAAGGGTCATTTTCATCTCCCAATACCTAATATCTTAAAACATAAAGTAAATATTGGTTATTGAGATATCAGTAATAATTATTGAAAATTAATAATGTTGTAATTGTTATTTCTTATTTGCTAATACAATAACTGAAATAGTATCTTCTAAAACTGTTTTTGCAAACTTGAACAATGAAATATGTACTCACTATAATACTTTATTTTAGCTCTGGTAAACTGTAAAAATGTGATATCATTTGAAATTTACAGACTGAAATTTACAGTCCCCTCTCCTGCATCCTTGGCTCTCCTTTATCTATTTCTATGCTATTAGCACTTCAGTGACACTCTGCCTTTTATTTATAATAGCGTATTTTTATTCATTTATAATTCACTTCAAAATCTATGAATCAGTCTCAGTGCTAAATACCAAATTATATCATGTTATTTGGAAGAAAGTTACCATAGAAATTTAAGAAGTAGTGACAGCCCAGCTGGTGATTGAGCATTGACCTATAAGCCAAGAATTCATGGTTTTATTCCCAGGAAGTGCACATGCTCAGGTTACAGGTTTGATCCCCAGTGAGGGGTGTGCTGGAGGCAGCAGACCAATGATGCTCTCATATTATTGATGTTTCTGTACCTCTTTCTCTTCCTTCCTCTCTAAAAACAATAAAATACGTTTAAAAAAAAAGTGACAAATATGCTTACTTTCTTTAAAAACTACTTGTTTAAAACAAATGCTATTTTGACATTGATTACAATAAATTATTTTATATTTACCACTACCAATAATTTAATTGTGCCTTTAGATGTAATTAATAGTTTAAAATGTGAGCAATTATTAACAGTTTTAGTTATTATTGATTCAATAAGCAGTTATAAAGTAGCTATTATTCAATAAATTATTCTAAATACTCTGTAATATTTCAAATATATTCAATAAGTTTCTGCCTAAAAATGTTCAGTTTATTTAAAGAATTTTTATGGTGGCATTCATTCTAATACATTTATTTTGCACTAATTTATCCTTGAACAAATTGTTCATAAAATATTACTTCTAAAGAAATTAACAACTCCACTTAAGATTCCATCACTATAGACAGTGTTCAATTTTTTTGTGAAAGATTCCTACTTATTTCTAATATTCAGACAGTGAGGTAGGTAACTATTATTTGCCTGTTTTCTTTTTTTTCTTGGGTGAATAAATAAGCATGACTATGAAGCTAAAAATAAGAGAATATTACATTCAAAAATCATCATTAACATCAGCCACCATTCTAAAAGATAAATTGTGTTTATATCCAGGACAATGGCAAATGAAAAGAAAAATATTCTACTAAACAAAAAATATGAGTTTGCCTTTTAGAAATTTTTTTTTTTTTTTTTTTTTTTTTTTTTTAGTCAAAATAGCTGCACTCATTTGTGTATGTTTGAAAATTAAGTTACATTTTCTCTGCCTATGATGAGGAGTGTGAGGATTAGGAGGCATACATTTAAAAAAATAAGTAACATTTTTGTGTATTTTTACTCATCCATAATTAAACACTTGATAAAAATGATCATATTTACATTTTCAAATGCAACATATTCTTATCATATCATTTGAGAATCCTGGAATACCATCCAGTCATAAAATGGATACATTACTCTTCTAATAAAGGAAAATACTTTGTCACCAGAACAACCACATTCAAAATAGATCGCCTAACATGTTAACATTTAAAATTTTCTATAATGCAACATATACATTTGAAAGTTTTAAAAATAACTAGAAGGATGATGTTTGAGTGGTGACTCAGTTTAAGAAATAGAACACAATCGCTATTTTAGTTTTAATGCAGTGTGCCTCTCACCATTCTACCAACCCTGATTACCCCAAGAAAAGCTAAAGCTAAGTTAATTTTCCTTAATTTTAATTAAAATAAATACACTAAAGAATGGCTTATTTTAAGGTACAGTTAAGTTTTCTTAGCTTCTAAACAATTTTAGTAAACTCATTAAGCAGGATTCATATACATGTCTTGTTTATAACTTGATTATTATTCCTTTTGACAAATTGTTATAATTATCATTCAAGTGAATTCATCAACAGAAATTTGGTTATTTTCCCCTCTTCACAGTATTTTATGGCATAAACATACAGCAAATACTTTATTCACTTGACTATTCATGGATACCAGTGCTGTTTTCAATTGTTGTTGCTATTAACCAAGCTTGCTCAGATGCATTGTGTAAAAGTTCCTATGACATTCACACTGAAGTTGAAATTCTGTTAAATGTATATTTAACTTTCCCTAGTAATAGCACCAATGAACTCAACTGCTCAGAAGTAGGTGCTAAAATCAGAAGAGTGTTGTGTCGGCCACATCTGGGGAACTGGCTTTCCTGGCAAGTATGGTGGCAGAGGAATTTACATATTCTGAAGGAATGGTGCCATTTCTTACCTTCTGTCTCCAGTATCATACCTGCTGGCAGACAGGCAGCACCAAGACTGGTTTCTCCTGGAAAAACTCAAGAGCATATGGAAGTCTTTTTGTAAGCTTTATTGTCCTTGACTACTTAGAATTCAAGTCACATTCCTATTGTATATATAACAAGAGACAAAATTGGTGTGTCATAAAATATATGCACTTACAATTTTAGTAGCTACATCTGAAGTATTTTTTTTCCAAAGCTTTATACTAATTTACATTCGTAGCAACAGTTTACTACTAGCAACTGTTCCATAACTTGGTAACACTGGGAATTTTCAGATGTTTTAATTTTTGCCAGTCTGAAATGACAAGTGCATGTGAAATGGTACCTTATTGTGGTGTCATTTTGCATAGAGTTGTCTTTTTGTTATTTGTATGAATTATTTGTGTACTCTATATGTTGCCAGTGGGGAGAGGTCCTTATCCCCACCTGGGAATGGAGTTCTTGCAATATCCTGAGAAAATAATATTCTGACATTCTCACAGGAGAATGAGTGATTTCTACTTCTGTGGAGTTACATTCTTGAGTTTCCAAAATCCCATTTCCCCTTGTCCCATCAAGGAAAAAGTGTAGCTGTGGCTTCAATAGGTCTACTAACCAATCAGAGGCAGCATCCTGAGTTTCCATTCCATATTGGGGCAGTGTCCATTCCAGTGTCATGCTAGCTTAAGTTGTGTTCTCCATTGCAATCCATCAATCCATTGTATACAGGGTCCACAGGCCACATGGCAATAGAGAAAACATGAGTGAATGAGAGAGCCCCACTAGCCAAGAGTCAGAAGATAGAGTTAATTTGTTTCAGGGATTTATGTATTCCCAAATTTTCACAGGTTTTTACACTCATTCTGGCCAACCATCTCTGTCCTCAGGTTTGACAGGTAAGTACTTTCCCTCTGTCACCCCAGTGTCACTGGGCATGCGTCTATCTCCTCTTCATTAGACCCTTTCCCCAGGGATCTTCAGGGGTTGGGTCAGTGGTTACCTGGAGAGTGTGAAATTGCAGCTTTCTGGCAAAGATGCTTATAATATCTGGCCTCCCTTTTGCTACTTTCCTATCCTATATAATAAGAGCTAATATGCTAATTAGACCAAATAGCAGAATGACCATCCAGAAGGTCAGGGCTGTGAGGCCTGACCCTTGCAAGAATTTTGAGCACCAGGACTTTAGTTATTTAATAATTAGCTAATTATAATGGTATTATGTATACAGTTATATCTGCCCCTAATATGTGGCTTACCTGTTCTTACCCTTAATTATGAGTTTTTAAATTAAAAATACCTTATTTTAATTGTCAGAGTGATCAAATTTGTTTATTTACATTTGAATCTTTACAGTTTACTTTAAGTAATATTTACTATCCAAGATTTGATGATACACCTCTGTATATCTTCCAAAATATTTTTAATTTGCCTTATTTATTTATGTCTTTGAGCAAATATCACTAACTTTTTACTCTTCAGGTGTGAAGTGCTAATAATCATTAAAATATCTAAGAAGATATCTAAAGAAAGTTGAAATTTATTGGAATAAGAACCAAGAGAACATTAATAAGAAAGTTTTTTTAAAGCTATTATCCTAATGCTACAAAGCCTAGGAGATAAGGAGAATGTAAACTGTTTTTTATGTCAACATATGGGTAAACAACTTATTTCATCATACTTTGTTGAGTTTTCTATATGTATTATTGCCAGATTTAGCAGGTGTCAGGATTTGATACATTTGTGGATCTCTTTCTGGACTCTCTATTCAATTTCTTGTTACATTGTTCATTCTTAGTGCTAATAACAAACAGTGGTAGAACAGAAAGCCTTATTGTTGTAAAGCCTCTTCTCCTTGGTGGGAACTGAATTTCAATTTCTAATGAATCCCAATGTTGGATATGTGATTCTGTTGAAAGTCTGTTACTGTTTTTTGAAAAGGCAAGTCCTGATGGAGAAAAGTATATCATATGCTAGGCTCTGCTATGACCTGCATGTTTGTGTCTCCTCCAAATTCTTGTTAAAATCCTAACCAACAAAGATTGTGATATGAGGAGGTGGGGCATGTCACAATGCAAGAACAAACATAGTCTGAAGAGACAAAGCAGTCATCAGACCCAGTTTTTGATATGACACAGATGTTGGAATTATCAAGCAAAAAATTTAAAATAACTATGATTAATATGATAAGTGCCCTAATGGAAAAAAGTAGGCAGCAAGAAAAATAGATGGGTAATATTAGCAGAGAGATGGAAACCTTATGAAAGTAAATGGATGGATAAAGGTCTTGCAAATAGTAAGCATCAAAAGTCTGGAGTCACTATATTGAGAGTATAAGAGACCATTATGAAACACTTGTGCTGACAAATAAATTTACAGGAAATGGACAAATTCCTTAAAAAAACACAAAATAATATACCAAAACTGACTAAAGGTAGACAATTAGAATTAGACTTATATCTATTCAAGTAAATTTATCAAAAACCTTCCACAAAGAAAACGCTAGGCTCAATTATTTCATTGGTAAATTATTTATTTAAGGAAAAAAAGTGCACCAACTCTTTTAGAGTATACAAGAAAAAACACTACTTGTTTTTATAAAGCCAGCATAATCCTCATAACAAAAGCTGACAATGTTACAACTACTAAAAACAGCTCTAATCACTATAGTTATAAAAATACTAAAGTAATAGCAAATTGAATCTAGTAATATAAAAATATTTACCATGAATTACCAGAAATTCATGGGGTAATCCCAGAAATAAAAGGTTTAAAATTCAATCAGTATAATTCACTATATTAATAAAACACACAAAAAAACAATAGCACTTCAAAGGATGCAGAACCAGCCAACTCCTTTGGAAACAGTCTCCTGGTGGCACCTAGGACCCAAGCTTTTAGGGAGGGATTCACTTCAACACAAGCTGGCTCCTGCAGCCCAGATTACTCCTAAGGCAAGAGGCTGTAGGCAGCTCTACTACTCCAGGATCCTGACACATGTGAGCCCAGAGCCCCAGTGCTGGCCCTCTGGCTCCTATAGCCAGGGCTCCTATCAGCCCCCTCCAGCTCAGGTCCCTGGGGCTCTGTAGCCCAGGTTCCTGTGCAGTCCAGAGCCAGGTGAACCAGAGACCCAGGCTCTTGAGCCATGCCAGCACCAGGCAAACTTTCATGACCCCAGGCTCTCAGCTGACCCAGCCACAGGCCTGCTGTCCCTGCAGATCCAACCTCCAGATGAGGGCAATCATTCCCACTGTGTGTTTGCTAATAACCCCTGCTTTCCTTCCAGCTTCCTAAAGGCCTCAATAGATATTAGTTGTCAGTCTGAGTGATTTCAGTCCAAACCAACGATGAACCTTGTGCCAAGGAGGCCTGAGCATCTGATTGCTTATTCCGTCTTCTCTTCCTTTTCTGGTGAGTGGAACTTTTTTAGCGGATATTTCTTTTAGATCCTGGCTATGGGGTGATGGAAGCAAGATGAAGGTGTCTTCCTTCTCTTCTTATGTAATTACTAGAGGCCCGATGCATGGATTCATGCATGGGTGGGGTTCCTCAGCCTGACCCGTGTCCTTAAAACTTCCTCAGTGGACTCTAGGGGTCCCTGGAGCTGTTTTTGTTGTGGACAGCCAATGATCTTGGTGATGGACATGAAAGCTGTGTTCTCCTACATCACCATTTTATCCCTCTCTTTAAGGGAGAACTTTCTAATGATAAATGTCTATACTAGAAGACAGTAAGTGACCTAACCTATACCTCAAAGAACTGGAAAAAGAACAAGCTAAATTCAAAGTTAGACATGATAAGAACATGACATCGAACAGCCATCATGGGAATGAATAGCCTGGCAGAGTTGGAAAATATTCTCAAGGCAGAATTGTTGGATTTGTGACAAAGTGGCTTTGAGAAAATTTGGACTTGAGTAACTTGGTAGGTAGAGAATTGAGCATAAAAGAGGAAGAACAGATTGAAAGTAGAAGATAATAAAACTGTTTTGGATGAATTACTCTTGAGGTACCTATTGGTGATATAGCCAGGTTAAAATGTCTTATAATGTGCTAGATTCTCTACTTTAGGTTAACACATAAATAGAGATGAGACAAGAATTTAAACTGGTGTATTTTGGAGATACACCTGGGAAACACAGTAGGTTAGTGAAAAAGTGAGATTGGAAAAGGATGGAAGCCTATAAAATGTGCATTGTCATGCCAATTACAACCACTATAGACAAGGATATTAAAGTTTAGCATCACTGGTAAAATTCTAGAAGACAGTGTAGTACAAACCTTATAGTAACCACAACTTAGAGGTTAGATGTTTGGTTTGTTTTTTACCAAATTTCCACCAACATTATTTGAAAATTGTTTTTGGAATCATTAACTCTTCCAGCTCTGCTAACTTGCCTCATACATAGGACGAAGATTCTTTTGTATTCAAAAAAACAAACAAACAAAAAACCTACAGGTGAAGAGTAGCAGATGTTTCCTATAAGAAGCATTCAGCATATGGAAGATGAGTGCCAAGGGCCTCTCTACTAGTGAGATAGTGACGGCATTTGCCACACCAAGTATATTGAATGATAGAAGACATTCCAGAAGCTCATATTCTATATTATATTAATCAAGTGTATAATCTCAGGAGAGAATCTATATGATCATGTCTACTTTGTAGTATCATCAATTGCATTGTACCTTGCATTATGCAAAATAGAGGTGCTAACATCTGCTAGTTGGTAGGCAGGGAGGTTAGTAAAGGGGAACTAATGAGGGAGATTTTGTTGTGTTTCTCTCCAGCTCTGTCCAGAAAAGAGATAGCCTGAACAAAATTTCCAAATATTCATTCCTTTTGGTAGGTCTTCCTATACAGTGCATAGGGTGAGGGCACTACTCTCTAAGATCTTCTAGAGAACTAATTCACTTTTTAAATTCCATGTTGATCAATCAGCTGATTTTATTAGTTTTCCAAGGAGCAATATGGGACAGGCACTGGTGGTTTCGCTACAGCGAGAATTGTTTGAAAGCTGAGAACAAGAGAAAGCAGCAAGTCACATACTCAAGATCAAGCAGAAGAGCAGAGTTCATAAGCCAGAAAAAGGGGTTTAAACTAGTTTCTAATTAACCACAGTAGGGTCATAATAGAGAGCAGGATTTTTCTCAATTAAAAAACCTAGGAAGTTCTCAGTGTTTTCTCAGACAAGCATTTGAAGAATCTTTACATTCCTTCTCCATCCCATACACATTTCTTTTTATATTCTATCCTATGACCTGATCAGTCTGAAGTGGATTAAGTCACACAAGACAAGGCAATGTTATTTTTCTTGTGACAAAAACTTAGGTTTTATACTATCTTAGCCCTATATTAAATATCTCAGGAAAAAGAAAATTACCTTACAAAAGACAGAGTTGAAAACCTGATGGTTGTTTTTATGGCTTCCATCTGAGAGTGAAGTACTCTAACCCCATGTGCCAAGTGCAATAAAAAATAATGTTATAAATATTCATCTTCTGGTCCTAGTTGTACTGTGGTGTGTCATACACTTAATAAGATTTTTTTGAATGGCATATATTTTTGATAGTGTAGAAATGTCTCACTTTATTTTGTAAGGTTGAGTATAATGCAAGCAGAGAAAGAATGGAGGGGGCCTCTGAATATATATTTCTGAAGATAAGAACATTTTCATTATACTCAATACATAGTGTTTTGCTGAAATCTTAGTTAGGATAACAGCTAAAGTGCAAGAAGTTGATAAGCTGACTGCAGCAGTCAATGAAGGGAAAGAGGATAGAATCTAGGAAACATCTGAGAACAACTCAAAACCAAAGCAGAAGTCAAATAGGAAAAGGTAAACCAGAGGAATATAGAGTCCCAGAAGCCATGTTGGAGAAGACTTTGCAAAAGAAGAAATGAGAGGATGAGAGTCAAGGCAATTTTTGGAAGGAGGAGTGAAAAAGCCTTAAACTTGTTTATAGGCTGAATGGCAGAGAGAAAGGCATCAAACATGCAAGAACAAAAGTAGGTAGAGTGCCAGAGGTGGGGGTAGGGGTAGAAGAGGATCATAGAACAGCAAATGAGATGCCTCCATTTTCTTCCAATACTCATCAATGACCTCATCTCCTGCTGTACAGACAGTGTAGAGGTATTAGAAATGTATTGTTATCTATAACTCTCCCTTTCTCCTTCCCTTCCATCTGGGTGTAAGATGTGTCTTTTCTCATGAGCAAGGTCAATCTCTGTATGTGGGTAAATAAATAAAAAGGTGGTTGATGTTTGCCATATATATGATTATATAGCCTAAAGAACACAAGAAGCATGAATTGGCCTATTAAGTATTATTGCACTAAAAGAACAATTACAGTATTATAGACAGAAAATGGATTACTCTTTGTTAAGTTGAAATGTGAACACTTATTAATATAACCATTGGTAAGATTTTTCTTTTAAGATATTATGACAAGATACTAAGCCATTGATCTTAATACAACTTGGTTAATTATTCAGACTTGGTTTCAAGCTTGACTAGTTATTCAAATAATCTAAAACACTTTTTTTACATAATATCATATTGATAATCTTTAGCTTTACTGAACATAAAGTAAGTGATATAGTCAAAAATCAAGTCAGAGGCATGATAACAATGGGTAGAAAGAACTGCCCCATCTGTAGTTTTAAGTATACTTTCACCTAAACCCTGAATGTTCAGTAGTTAAGATTAGTCTTATGAAACTCTTTGCCAAAAAATTTAAAGCGCTATAACACACTTTTTGAGAAAGAATTTTCCATAACCAGTGCCAAAATAATGAGAATGATTACAATACAGCTATCACTTAACAAACCATATGCCCTCCTTTATGTATTCTACAAATGCTCTTTTCTTCCTACTGTGTGAAAGACACTGCAAGATGGTAGTAGGAAATAAAAAATAGATAAAGTGCTAACTCTACCTATGAGAAACTTGCAATCTCACAGGAGTAAGTATGTTCATAATTAGTTATTATCTACACTAATAAAAGAGAAACATGCAAATTGTCCATACCTCCCCTACACCTATAGGCCACACCCATCAGCCAACCAGGAGTGAGCATGCAAATTAACCCAACAAGGATGGCTGCAGCCAAGGAACAAGCAGGAGACTTGGGTTTCTCCAGCAATGGAGAAAGCAAAGCTTCCCACCCACTCTGGCTGGCCCTGGTCTCCACTCAAGGCTATAAAATTTCAATTATAGAAGATAAATATATCCCACAGAGCTGTAGAGAACAGAAGGCTTGGGTTGCCCCCATGATGTAGGAAGGCAAGCTTTCTGGTTGGCCCTGGCCTCTGCTCAAGGCTACAATGTTTCAATTATAGAAGATAAATAAATCCCAGATACTAGGGCCTCCTCCTGGGTTACTGGGGGCATAGCTAGCCTGCAAACCACCACAGGACCCTTGCCCAGGCCACCTGATTACCCAAGTGAACCACCTCTCTGATCCAGGATACCCTTCAGGACAAACCAGTCAGCCCCCACCCATGCACCAGGCCTCTATCTTATCTAATAGAAGAGTAATATGCAAATTGACTGTCACTCCAAAACACAAGATGGCTGCCCCCATCTGGTCAAAGATGGCTTTTCCCATGTGTAAACAAGCTGGCTGCCACAAGATGGCCAGCAGGGGGGGAAGTTGGGAGGAACCAGGCCTGCAAGGGCCGGCAGTTGGGGGTGATCAAGCCTGCAGGGGTGGGGGGAAGTAAGGGTGACCGGGTTGGCAGAGGAGGAAATTTGGGGGAGACCAGGCTTGCAGGGGAGGGTAATTAGTGGGGCCTATAGGGGAGGGAAAATAGGGACAATAAGGCTGGCAGTGGAGCAGTTAGGCATCAATCAGGCTGTCAGGGAAGTGGTTAGGGGGTGATCAGGTTGACAGGCAGAAATGGTTAGCAATCAGAAAGGCAGGGAGGCAAGTAGTTAAAGCCAGCCGTCCTGGATTGTGAAAGGGATGTCCGACTGCCCGTTTAGGCCCATTCCTATCTGGATCAGACCTAAACAGGAAGTCAGACATCACTCAAGGGGTCCTAGATTGGGGAGGGTACAGGCTGAGCTGAGGGACATCCCACCCTTTGCATGAATTTTGTGAATTGGGCCTCTAGTATAAATATAATATGTAATGTTGTGAGAGAAGCATGGTATAAAGAGACTACAAATAATTATTAAATTTACTTATAAAATTATAAAATTTTAACTCTAGAAATCTATCTAATGTGTACAATCTAAAGTAGAAAGATAAAAATTTAAATGCAAAAGATAATGGTTATTTTGAATTTATAATAGGAAAAAAAATGTTTAAATCAATTACCAAAAAGAGCTGTATGCAGATTAGTCAGGATAGGCTAAGTTAGGACCTAATAACAAATAACCCTAAAATTTCAGTGGTTTACCATAACAAATGGCACCATCCAATGTGGGTTAAAGGGCTCTTTCTGTCATCATTTCTCCAAGCAATGACTCAAGAATCCAGACCTTTCTATTATATTATTAACAGCTGTGATCTCTGGACTATGTAGGTTTTAAAGTTACAGGGAAGAGAAAAAAGGACTAAAGGATCATGCAGGATATTTTCATGGACAGGATGTAGCAGAGGCTTGCATCACTTTGCCCACATCCTATAGGATATGACTTAGTCATATAGGCCCTCACCTTACTATAAGGGATGCTGTAAATGTAGTATTACTCTATGCTGGGAAGAGAAAACAGTACAGAGAACACATAGCCTTATCTCTGTAAAACAGAATTAATAAATTGGATAATATATGCATGCTTTTATTTAGAGTTTATAAGAACACAAAAATGATTTTCTTATAATCCTATATAATAATGAGCTAATATGCTAATTAGACTGGACAGCAGTATGACTTTCTGGAACAACCTTCTGGATGACCTTCTGGAACAACCAGAGGGCAAGAGGGGGTGCCAGCAAGCCTGCAACACCAGGCTAGCCATGGCAGTCCCAGAAACCACCTTCTACAGAGGATCAGGCCTAAACTGGCAGTCAGACATCCACCAAGGGGTCTCAGATTGAAGAGAGTGCAGGCTGGGCTGAGGGGACCCTCCTTCCCTGTGCAGAAATTTCATGCACCAGGCCTTTAGTGCTGAATAGAGTCGTGAAAGAAGACATCCCTGTCTTGTTCTTAGGAGAAATGGTTTTAGTTTTTTGTCCATTCAATATTATGTTTGCTGTAGGTTTGTCATATATGGCCCTTTTTATGTTAAGAAATGCTCTCTCTATTCCCACATTGCTGAGAGTTTTTATCAAAAAATGGGTGTGGGATTTTGTCAAATGATTTTTCTGCATCTATTGATATGATAGATGGAAATAGTCCAAGTTCCTATTAGAAGATGAGTGGATAAAAATCTGTGGTACATTTATACCATGGAATACTATGTAGCAGTAAAAAATGAACAATCTCTCATCTGTTGACAGAGCATAGAAGGACCTGGAGAGTATTATTATAAGTAAAATAAGTCAGTCAGAAGAAGATAAGTATCACATAATCTCATTCATATGTGGAGTCTAAGTAACAAAATAAAATGATGAATGGAGTGGATCTAGAAACATGGAAGCATGGAACAGTGTGTGGAATATCAGAGGGAAGGTGGGGGAGGATGGGTGGGAAGTATCAACTAAGAAATTTATGTGCATATATGCATGGCCCCTGGACACAGATAATGAGGTGGTAAGACCTGAGGTGAAAGGCTGTGGTGGGTTGGAGAGGGTTAATGGGAGAAAAAAGGGGACATATGTAATACTTTCAACAATAAAGAGTTATTTAAAATTTTTAATATGCAAAGATTTATCAGGATTGAAAATTTTATGTAAAAAGAACCAGCAAGAACTATACTAAAATATTAACAGAAATATGGGATGAAAAAATAACATTTTTTTTTCCTTTTTAAATTTTTATTAATTTTTTATACATATCTCCCCATTGCCTCCCTCCCTCCCAGGCATATCCCAACTCCCCAGTGTCTATGTTCATTGGTTATGCTTATATGCATGCATACAAGTCCTTTGATTGATCTCTTATCTACCTCACCTAACTTTAATCTTCCTGCTGTAATTTCACAGTCTGTTTGAAGCTTTACTGTCTCTGTACCTATCATTTTGTTCATCAGTTTATAATGTTCTTTATTATCGACAAATGAGTGAGATCATGTGATGCTTCTCCTTCATTGGCTTATTTCACTAAGCATAAGGCTCTCCAGTTCCAACCAGGTTGCTGCAAATGGTAAGAATTCCTTCTTTTTAATGGCAGCATAGAATTCCATTGTGTAGATGTACCACAGTTTTCTGATCCACTCATCTGCTGACGGGTACCTAGGCTGTTTCCAAATTGTAGCTATTGTAAATTGTGCTGCTATGAACATAGGGATGCATAAATCTTTTCTGATTGGTGTTTGTAATTTCTTAGGATAAATTCCTTCCTATTTGAATTTCCACATTTTTTACCAAAATGTAATATTTTCTGATAGAAAATTTCTTCAAGAATGTATTTTAGCAATTACCATATTATTTGGAAATTAGATATTCTGAGGAAGTGGTAAAGAGAGAAAAAGCAATGAAATGCCAAGCCCAGAAAGTTTCCTCACTGACTTTTTCCATTGGGTGACTCTCCCACCTTCATTCATGCTTAATATGTTATACTTTAAGGTTTTGGTTTCTTCAGAATTCTAAATCCTTTTTCTCACCCTTCAAGGACATCAGAGATTGCCTCCTGTTCCCAACATGTGGCCCATTAAAATCCAGGCGCTAGGCCAGCAAGACTGGCAGTTAACACGGGCAAATTCCAGCATTAGCATTCCTTAATTCTGTGGATTCACACTCTGATATTATTTTTATTTTTCTGTTCTCTATTGAATTTTCATACTTTACTTTTCAGTTGGACGGTAATCTTTAATATAATTTAAAACGTATTTTAACTAGAATTTTTTGATGTGCTATATATAGAATTTTGTCGGAACATTAAGATACAGTTACAAAAGCTTTCCATCAAAACTTAATTGAATATAATTCTATCTGAGTAGTAATGTGTTAATTATTCTTAAACACTTAAGTAGATTTTTCAGTAGAGTATAAGCCTTTTAATAGAAAGGTATTATACAAATCCAAGTTATTATTATAGCTGATTTTTACATAGGAATGTAATAAAAATAAATTTTAAAAATGTACACATAGCCTCATTTTTAGTTCTAAAACAAAAATATATATGAAAGTAAAAAGCACTATATAAAATAAAAAGACATAATGATTTATTATTATAGCATGATTATCATAAGCAGAATAATATTTTAGAGGAACAACAATGTTCCTTATTTTAACAAATAGAATACTTAAGTTGAATTTCTAAATGTAAGAATAGGGTTAAAAGGTGATTTTGTGTCCCATTACGTAGTGTTAGATAGGTCAGGTGTTTTGAACCTTGTTTAAATCTTGCAACATTAACTCAAGCAATTGCTAAGAAGGTAAATATACCAGATTGAAACAGAATAAAATCCAGCTAAGGACATGATTGAATCAATCACCTGTATCAAATTACTTTAGTTTGCATTTCAGTAACATATAATGGACATTGATAAAAATCAGCTGCATCTGAGAATGGAAAGCAGAATTGATCCTAGGGAGAGAGGACATGGCATTTTTTGTATAAAAGGTGAAAAGATCCAAGAGCTGGTGGCTTCCCTGAAATGTAGTGGGCTGAACTAATTCAGCTTCATATGTTTTGACTCTTCATGACCCAAATATGGAGGAATTTGGAAATCAGATTTGATGTCTGGTAGCCGTGAAATTACTGCAGTATTTTGCTAAATACACTGTGCTGTTTGCTGCCCTGTTGCATTCCTTAGCTAAGCAGTAAAGGTTATAGATGTATGGCATCAACCTAAAATCAAAACCACTGTGTCTTCCAAAGAAGAGTGGACAATAAACTAAATATCTCAGAAACAGAGTCACAATAAAAAATGGGGAATTTTATTAATTGAAGATTTTCTTCAGAAACTTCATGAAACAAGTTGTAGATGAAGGGTATATGTAATAACACTATAATTTTTAAAATGTGTGTAATGAAAATAATGTTCAGTGTAAAGTTTCAGGTTTATGTCAGTTTACTGGATAAAATTATATTTTTAGAATATAAAAGTAAGAATACATTTGCCCTGACCAGTGTGGCACGATTGATTGAGCATCATCCCATGTACCAAATGATCCCCAGTTTGATTCCCAGTCAGAGCCCATGCTGAGATGTGGGCTGGATTCCCTGGGACAGGGGTGGGGGATTGGGGCGGGGTGGTAGTGAAGGGAAGGGCATTAAAAAGGTACCCTATCAAGGTCTCTCTCTTGCTTTCTCCCCTTTCCTTTCCACTCTCACTCTAAAATCTATAAAAACATATTTTACAAAATAAAGACATTTTATTGAACTCTACAGCTTAAATATTTATGTGTTCTCAATAAATAAAAGGCATTTGATAGTGTTTTCTTCCACAGAGATTTTAGTTGTCTAAAATTATTTTGTAAAGACTGTTATTCTAAAGATTATACTTTACTAATTTATCTAAAACAAGACAAATTTTTTCTTAGGTATTACCAGAAGATGTTTGACTATGCAATAAAAATTGCTTTTAAAATATATTGTGATTAAACGTGGAATTTTGTGTCATATGTACTCTTTCACTGGTAGTTGTCTTACTACGTTGTTGAGAAAATTATTTTCTTGCTCCTGCTCCTAATTTAGCCTAATATCACTGTAATCTGGCATGTTATTGATAGAAAATAAAAACATTATATTAACATCAAATGTTTCTAAAAATAAAAAAATCAATAATTAAAATTGATATTTGCTTAAAACTCAAGTATTTAAGGCTCATGAGGAGAGAGAGATAGTGATAAAATCTATGTGTGAGTATTTTTATGATGGTATATTTATCCACTCATTCCAAATCTACACTATATATACTTTGAAACAATAACTGTGTCATATATTGATAATCCCTATAATCTAAATATAGCATGCAGAAAATTTATAGATGCATATGGTGGTCATATGTGGGTCCTTGGCTGTCTGTCAATTTCTGTGTTATCGATATGGGTTTGTGTGTATTTCTCTGTGTGTATATTTTATATACATCTTATTATCTATAATTGATCACAGAGAAATGCAGATCTGACTATACTGAATTATTCCCTACCTATTAAGTGTGTGTGATCTTTTGAATAAGATTTGAACTTCACAGTAGTTTGGATAAATCTAAAAAAAAAAATCTTCTGAAAAAAAGTTTAAGGTGAAAAAGACATATTGATCAGTACTAAGTAGTAAAAATTTATTGCAATGTTATCAGTTGCCTTATTCCAGATCAATACAAATCTCACCAAAAGCTTCTTAAATGCAATAAGAATCTGACAGGACCTTTTTGTCACAGATTAGTGTTAAAGCAATGAAAGAGCCCCCAAGGAAAATTGTCTTTCTGGTTGAAATGCCAGCTGTATTCTGTTTCCGAAGTATGCTATGCATCTACCCCATCTTTATTGAATGTGGATGTCTAAAGAGAAAAACAAGGAGTTTAAACATTTTGTGTGTGTGTGCCGAGTAATGCAAATAAGGATAACCAAAGAACTTACATTTAGATTAATTGTTTCTATAAAAATCTGCTATTTGATACATATTACATTGCTGAACAGAATTAGGTTGTAGAAACCCAAGCCCAATTATATTCTGTAACATTTTTAGACTATCTGATCATGTTGGTTTTAAATTAATTAAATATATATTATCTTCAATTAGATGTAAGAATAAGTTATAAAAACATATTTTTGTAAAGAAAGGATTACAAATTTGATAAAATTTAAATTTATATTGCACCCAACAAAGCAACTATATAAAATAGTAGAATCTAATTTGGAACTGCAGAAGGAGTTCTCAGGAGCTGCATTTCATGAATTCTGATAACACTAGAATTTAGTGATCTTGGCAGTATTATAATGTTTGCATAAGTAAATCCAGTTAGGCTCATGCATTTTGGTACATGTATCTTTTGGCACTTTCATTATTAGGACAGAAAAAGCACATGCATCTTCTATGATATTTATGCAAATCTAATTTTAAGAAAGGTATCAGTTTAACTGTGTAGAGATTTGTCTTTTCAATAAAACACAAATTTGATTTGGAACTGTAACTTTTACTTAAATCCATTATTTTTTATCCTTTTCTCTAATCAAATAATCTTACGCATGCTTTGCATGACAGTCTTACTTTTTTTAAAAAAAATTAAATCTTTATTGTTGAAAGTATGACATATGCCCCCTGTTTTCCCCCTTTACCCTTCTAGGCCCTGTTACCCTCCACCCCAGGCCTTCACTATGCTGTTGTCTATGTTCATAGGTTATGTATATATACAGACAAGTATTTTGATTGACATCTTACCATCCACTTACTTACCCACCTTTGCCTTCCCTCTGAGATTCCAAAGTCTATTCTGTTTCTGTCTCTGAATCAGTTTTGTTCACCAATTTATTTTGTTCATTAGATTCCACATATGAATGAGATCATGTGATACATATCTTTCTTTGGCTGGCTTATATTGTTTAGCATAATACTTTCCAGGTCCCTCCATGTTGTCTCAAAAGGTAAAAGATTATTCTTTGTACAGCTGCATTGTATTCCACAGAATAAATGTACCACAGCTTTTTTTCCATTTATCTACTCATGGACACTTGGGCTGCTTCCAGATTTTAGCTTTTATAAATTACACAGGGCTGCATACATTTTTTCTGATGGTTGTTACAGGTCTTTTAGGATATATTCCTGGAAGTAGAATCACTGGGTCAAATAGAAGTGCCATATTTAATTTTTGGAGGAATCTCCATGTTTTCCATAATGGCTGCACCAGTCTGTATTCCCACCAGCAGTGTACTAGGGTTCCCTTTTCTCCAACAAATTCGTCATTTGTTGACTTGTTGATGGTAGACATTCTGACAGGTGTGAGGTGACACAACATTGTTCTTTTAATTCATATCTCTCTGATAGTGACTTTGTGCATTTTTTTCATATGTCTCTTGACCATCTATACTAGTATGTCCACATTGAAGAAGTAACTATTTAGGTCTTTTGCCCATTTTTTAATTGGTTTGTCTTACTTTTGATAAGATATATGAGTTCTTTATATATTTTGGATATTAAATCTTTATCAGATGTGAAATTGCCAAATATGTTCTCCCATACAGCACACGTCCTTTTCATTTGTTGATGGTTTCTTTTTCTGTGCAGAGCCTTTTTGTTTTGATGTAGTCCCATTTGTATGTTTTCTCCTTAGCTTTCTTTGCCTAGAAGGTATATCCATAAACATAAAGCTGCTAGAGGCCCAGTACACAAAATTTGTACATGGGTGGGATCCCTCAGGGTGGCCCGAGGAAATTGGGCCCTAGCTTGTGCCCCCAGCCTTGCAGCCCTGCCTGGCCCCCTGCCTTGGCCTGGTGTCCTCTGACTGCCCCACCTCCCACCACCACTGCTGGTCACCTTATGTGGGGCAATTGATGGGGTAATAGGGGCCCCTACTCATCACACTCCACATTGCTGCCACTGGTGGCATTCTGCAGGGAGACCTGCGGGGTGAACAGGGCCTCTTCTCATACCTGCCTTGGCCTGGTGCCACCCACACACTGGACCCACCCCATGCCACTGCTACTGATTGCTGTCTGTGGGAAGATAAATCTGGGCCAGCCCCCCCCCACACTTGCTGCCACCACCACTGATTGCTGTCTGCAGGCGATCAGCCCTTGTTTCTACCTGCCTTGGCCTGGTGCTGCTTGCTTACCTGCTCCAATATCCCGCCATGATCCCACTCTTATCAGGGCCCATACGGGCCACCAGCACCTCCACTGCCACCTGCTGCCAGTGCCATGTCACCAATGTCTGACATGTTCTGCCCCACCCATGGTGGTCAGCGCATGTCATAGTGAGTGGTTGAACTCCTGGTTAGTCAAACTCCCACCTGAGGGAACAACTTGCATTTTAGGCTTTTATTATATAGGATGGGAGATTTTGCTTCCTATGGTCTCTTCTAGAATTTTTATGGTTTCACAACTTACATTTTGAGTTTATCCATTTTGAGTTTATTCTTGTGCATGCTGTAAATTTATTTTGTGTATGTGGTCTAGTACTTATTAGGACTCTCTTGGGGTTCCATATAAATTTTTGGAATATTTGTTCTACATTTATGAAATATGATGATGGTATTTTAATAGGGATAACACTGAATCTGTATTGGGGTAGCATGGGACTTGGCTGGAAAGTTTGTAAGGAGGAAACTTCAAAATGTCAGAACCACTAGTGGAAGTTGGCTAAAGGCAACTGCCCCTGCCCTGACTTTTCCAAACAAGTGTGAGGCACCAGGTGTTTACTGGAATCTTTATGCTTAGTTTTCAGACATCCGTGCTTAAAGGACACTGCAGACACATGTGTCTTCTCAAGGATGCTTACCCTGCTGATAGTACCTCATAGTTAATTTTAATTCAAGATGTTGTTATAATAAAAACCTAAGGAGACAGGCAAATAGGGCTTTTTGGTTTTGCTAGCCAGGAATTCCCTTAGTCCTCTCTTTACCAGAAATGTGTGTCAGAGTATTCATGTATCCATTGCTCAGGGACTGCTGGTCAGCCCCAGCAAATCTGTAGATTTCTTTGGGAAGTATGGCTATTTTAATGATATTAATTTTTCAAATCCATGACCATGGTACATTATTTTACTCCTTTATATCTTCCTTTATCTCTTTTTTCAATATCCTGTAATTTTCTGAGTATAAGTCTTTTACCTTCTTGGTAAAATTTATTGCAATGTATATTACTTTTTTGTTGTAAATGAGATTGTTTGTTTAATTTTTTTTTTATCTGAGAACTCATTATTGTTGTATGAAAATGTCATTGATTTCTGGATGTTAATTGGATATCCTGCTATATTGCCAAATTCTTTTATTAAATCTGGTAGCTTTTGGTAAAGTCTTTAGGGTTTTCTATGTACAATGTTATGTCATCAGACAAAAATAAGAGTTTTACTTTGCCTCTCCAATTTGGATGCTTTTTATTTCTTCTTATTGTCTGATCTCTGTGGCTAATACTTCCAGTACTATGTTGAATAAGAGTGGTTAAAGCAGACATTCCTGCCTTGTTGCTGTTCTTAAGACAATGCTTTTATTTTTTGCCCATGGAGTATGATGTTGGCTGTAATTTTGTTGTTTATGGCCTTTATTATGTTGAGATATGATTCCTCTATCTCCACTTTGCTGAAAGTTTTTATAATAAAAAGATGTTGGATTTTGTCAAACGCTTTTCTGTGCCTATTGATATGATCATGTGATTGTTGTTTTTAATTCTTGTGTGATCTTTATAATAATTTGCTAATATTAGGATTTTAGCATCTATGTTCATCAGGGATATTGGCCTGTAGTTCTCTTTCTCTGTAGTTTCTTTATCTGGTTTGGGAATTAGGACAATGCTGTCCTGATAAAAAAGAGCTTGGAAGTGTTCCTTCCTCTAAGATTTTTTGGATAGTTTTAGGAGGATAGGTATTAGTTGTTCTTTAAAGGTAATATCCCCCTCTAAAGTCATCCAAACTAGGACTTTTGTTTGCTGGGATTTTTTTTTTGAATACTCCTTCTATTTCATCTGTTATTGCCCTATTCAGGTTTTCTGATTCTTCCTGTTTTATTTTTATAACATAGTATTTTTAGGAATTTCTCCATTTCATCCACATCATCCAGCTAGTTGGCTTATAATTGCTCTTGTATTTTCTTACAATCTTTTGTATTTCTGTGCAGTCAGTTGTTATATCCCCCTTTCATTTATGATTTTATTTATTTGGGTTCTTTCACTTTGTTTCTTAATGAGTCTGTCTAATGCAGTGGTTCTCAACCTTCCTAAGGCAGCAACCCTTGCATACAGTTCCTCATGTGGTGGTGACCCCAACCATGAAATTTTGCTACTGTTATGCATCGTGATGTAAATATCTGCATTTTCCGATGGTCTTAGGCAACCCCTGTGAAAGGGTCATTCGACCCCCAAGGTTGAGAACCGCTGGTCTAATGGTTCATCAATCTTGTTTATCTCTTCAAAGAACCAGCTCTTGGTGTCATTCTTTCTTTTTTTTGGCTCTATATCACTAATTGTTGCTCTACTATTCATTATTTTCTTCTTTCTATTTACCCTGGGCTTTTCTTGTTGTTCTCTTTTCAATTCTATAAGTTGTAGGATTAAATAGCTTATTATTTATTTTTTTTGTTTTGTTTTGTTTTTGGTAGGCCTATATTGCTATGACATTTTCTTATCTCAAGACTACTTTTGCTGTGCCCCATAGATTTGGGTTGTTTTGAGTTCATTTTCATTTGTTTTCATAATTTTTTAAAAATTTCGTGATCTTGTTGGTAACCCATTCATTGTTTAATTACCTCCTATTTAACCTCCATGTGTTTGAATGTTTTTGAACATTTTTTACTATAGTTGATTTCTAATTTCAATCTATTGTGACCTCAGAATATGATTGATATGATTTCAATTTTCTTATCTGAGAACTCATTATCGGTGTATAAAAAGAAGTAAGAGACTTTTTTGTGCCGTAACATGAGGTATCTCTTTGAGAATAACCCATGTGCACTTTAGAAGCAAGTATATTCTGCAACTTTAGGGTGAAATGTTCTATAAATGTCAATTATATCCATCTGATCCAGTGTGTCCTTTAGCGTTACTGTCTCCTTGTTAATTTTTTATCTGAAAGATCTAGTCAATGAATTCAGCAGGATGTTCAAGTTCTCTACTATAACTATATTGGTGTCCATCTCTCCCTTAAAGTCCTCTAGAACATATGCATTAGGTGCATATATGTTTACGAGGATTATGTACTCTTTTTGTATCAACTTTTTTAGTATTATGTAGTGATCTTCATTTTCTCTTGTGAGGATTTTTATTTTGAGGTTTATTTTGTCAAATATGAGTATTCCTATTCCAGATGTTTTTCATTTCTATCTGCATGGAAATTTTTTCCATCCCTTCACTCTCATTCTATGTAAGTCTTTTGTTTTGAGATGGGTTTCCTTTAGATAGCATATAATTGGGTCATGTTTTTGTATCCATTCAATTATTCTATTTCTTTTGATTGGAGCACTTAATTCATTTACATTTAAGTTATTATTGATAGGTATTTATTTATTTATTGTCATTTTAATTCTTTATGGCTATGTTTCTCTCTATATATATTTCTTCTCATTATATCAGTCTTCCAATAGTGTGGGGCAACTTCCTTCTCTCCATGCAAAACTCCCTGGATAGCAAATGGAGAAAGATGTCCTCTGCAGTATGAGGAAATGACTCAACACAGAAAATGGGTAAGTACACTCTGAGTTCTAACCCCAGAGCTGCTATCCTGGCTTCTGTTCACACAGCTCCAGTCCACTCTGTTGGAGACCAAGGTAAGTGGATGCATCCATAATTTTAAGAGGGTGCCTGCTTTTCCAGCAGTCTCTCATTGTCAGACAGCAAGCTTGCTGATTTTCACAGCCAATTATTAGGTGACACCTTTTTCAGTTCCAGTGCTCTGGGCCTGGGAGCCCAGTTTGGAGTTTAGATCCCATAGTGATCGATGGTAACCCTACCATTGATATATCTTTCCAGAACTTCATCTCTTGTCTGTGGGAGCCTGGACACACTTTTTGTGCCTCCACATTTCCTCCCAGTCTCTATGTAGTCTCTAATTTTCATCTTTGTTACCAGGTTTCTTTCCAGCTAGTCTGCAAAAGATTTTTCCTGGATGGTTTTACTGTATTTTAGTTGTATTTGCAGTTTGGTCCTAGGAGAGTGTTAGTGTAGCTTCCTCTTACTCCACCTCCATTTTGAAATCCAACCTTGCTTTTTATTCTGCTTATCTTCTCTAGATTTTGTCACTCTTATATCAAATACTATTTCTTGTTAATGCACCTGTGTGGCTCTATTAAGTACAATTTCTCTTATTGACAAAATTTGTCTAATTTTAAGTATTATCTATATAATAAAAGCCTAAGTGATCATTACAACGGAATGACCAGAACAACCAGGTGCTATAAAGCACACTGACCACTAGAGGGCAGACACACAATGTAGGAGCTGCCTCTTGGTGGTCAGTGGTCTCCCTCAAGGGGAAGCACTGCTCAGCCAGAGGCTGTGCTTATGGCTGGTGAGTGCAGTGTTGCTGGTGAGAGCCTCTCCCGCATCTGCAGCAGTGAAAGGACCAGCAATCTGAGTGGTAAGGAGCAGTGAGCAGGTGGGTAAGGAGTGAGGGGTCCCAGATTGCGAGATGGCTCAAGTTGGGCTGAGATATCTCCCTCAGTGCATAAATTTTGTGTACCAGGCCTCTAGTATTAAAATGATATATAAAATTCACCATTACAACATATTGTATTATTTTACAAATATAACATATAGTATATATTTATATGATATAAACAATTACTATAATATTCATTACAAATACATATATAAATAATATATGCTTATAATGTTATTGTGTTATATTATATTATATTTATTATGTCTATTAATTCTATATTTCTTAATGTTTATATTGATTTTAGAGAGAGAGGAAGGGAGGAGAAAAACATCAATCAATCCCTCCTGCATGTCCCCTACTGAGATTTTGAGCCCAAAACTTGGGCATGTGCCTTGACTGAAAATTGAATTTTTGATCTCTTAGTACAAAGGACGATGCTTAACCAACTGAGCCACTTACCAATTCTATTCATTTTATTAATTATATAGACATGTGCCACATAATGAAATTTTGATCAAGAACAGACTGAATATTTGATAGTGTCCCATAAGAGTATAATGAAGCTGAAAAGTTTTTTATCTCCTAGTGACATAAAGCTGTACCTAGGTCATAGTGCAACACATCACTCACAAAGCTATTGTGCTGAGTGTTTCATAAAAATAAAGCACACTTAATTATGTATAGCCCATAATCCTTGATAATGATAAACAGCTATGTTAGTGGTTTATTTACTATAGTATACCTTTTTTTTAAATTAAAGAATATGTGTTTTGTTTTTAATTTTTTATGTGAGGATATGTTTATTTATTTTAGAGAGAAAGAGAAGAGGGGGAGAGAGAATCATTGAGATATCAATATGAGAAAGAAATATTGATTGATTGCCTTCCATATGTACCCTGACCAGAATAGAACCCAAAACCTTTTTAATGTATGGGACAATATTTCAACCAATTGAGCCACCTAATTGGGCTATACAATACTTTTAATTGTTAGAGTATACTCTTTCTACTTATAAAAAAAATAAAAGTTTGCTACAAAACTTATACTCTCTTAGGCCAGCAGCAGCCTTGCACATCTTGTTTACCTTGTCTTTGATTGCAGCATTTTCTCTTGTGCTTGATTTAATCTTGTGTTCTTTGTTGACCAGTGTCCCTAATCCCTAATCATACCAAATCCACTGCTGATGTTGCTGATAAGAGGCCATATTAAGGGATTGACCTGGATACAAAATTAAAAATGATTAATGTTATAAAGGTGAAAAATCAGTGATGACTTGCTTGTCAGTCAGGCATATCCCATTCATCTACAGCTACCCTACTGAACAAGAAAAAATAGTTGAAGCTGTTAAAGTATCTACTTCAGTGAAGGCAATGAGAAAAACAAAAATCCAAAAAGGGTCAGGCATGGAGACTGATGACCAGACACAAAAGTATATCCCTCTCAATACAATTGTAAGAAATAAAGTGAGCCCCAAATTCAGGGATCCTGGTAGAACACAAAACATACTTGGGAGCCAGACAGCAAGGCAAATATCTTTAATTCTATGTAGAAATGTGTGCACACACAGAGTCTGGATTCCTGCACACTGAGCATGTGGTCTGCTTGGCTTTTTAATCCTAATGCAGGAGACCTGTCCCCTCACTCTTCATTGGAGCTCAGGCACACAGTCTTTCATGATTGGCTCATTCAAAGGGAGGCATTGGCCTTTGCCATTTCAAGATGGTGGCCCCTAGGAGAACTGCAAGTCATGTGGCCAACATGGCAGCTGTCTAAACTGTTCTTTGACAGAAAAGATGACTTGTCTATTTTCACACTATGGTCAAAACAAAAATTTTGTTTGCAATGCTGAAAGGAAAAGCTGCATCAAATTACCATATTAAATTTACTGCTAACTCTAGGTGGTTTAAATAATTCAAGAATTGTTACTTACTAGATAATGTGAGTGGTAAGTCTGCATGTGCTGATTTGATTGCAATTGAAGAACTTTGAAACTCGACATAAGGTGAAAGTGGAGGGAATTTACTTGCCAGAGCAAATATTCAGTATAGATACAACCTTCTTATTCTAGAAAATGATGCCTGAAGGACTTTCACCATAAGAAGGCCACGCCAATAGTTTCAAGGTTTTAAGAACAAATTAATAGTCTTGCTTGAGAGCAATGTTGCAGCCTACAAATTAAAACCCTTTGTGACCTGGTACAATGGGAACCCTAGGGCCTTTGTGGATATCAAAAAGCACACATTGCCAGTGTACAAGGGAGAAATTAGAAGTCCTGATGGCCCAGTCCCTCTCTCAAGGTGCCATCCTGAATTGCCAGGCCAGTGAAATGGGGGAGTGCTGTTTAGAGAATAATAACATTTTCAAGATTTTTTATTGTTGATAATGCTCCTGGACATTCTCCTTTTCTTGGTGATCTTCATTCTAATATTGGAGTGGTGTTTCTCCTTCTTTAATCCAACAAATACCACCTCTTTAACTCAATCAATGGATAAAAATCTTATAGAAGCTTTTATAGTCTTCTGCCTGAGAAAGACCTTAGCCCAGGCTCTTACTTCAACTGAGGAACACTGAAAATGCATGATGAAATCATGTCTAGAAGGATTAAATATCTATTACTACATCAGGAACCTTGCTTGAGATTTGGGTGATATCATCATGGAGTGTATTAGAAGCATTTTGAAGAAGACATTCAAAACGTTTTTCATGCCGAAATTGATTTGGCTCAGTGGATAGAGCGGCGGTCTGTGGACTGAAAGGTCCCAGGTTCGATTCTGGTCAAGGGCATGTACCTTGGTTGCGGGCACATCCCCAGTAGGGGGCGTGCAGGAGGCAGCTGATCGATGTCTCTCTCATCAATGTTTATAACTCTCTATCCCTCTCCCTTCCTCTCTGTAAAAAATCAATAAAATATATTAAAAACAAACAAATAAAACGTTTTTCATGACTTCAAAGAATTTGTCAAGAATGAGGAGTTTGCAAAAATCAATAAGGCTGCAGTTGAGATGGAAAACAACTTTTAATTTGGGTGTGGATGAGGATAACATTGAAGAGATCCTAGAGGTGTTCCTGAGAAAATGACTAACGGGTAGTTGTTGGAACTGAAACAGGAACCTTAGGTAAAAAAGAGGCAGGAAAAAAGAAAAGTAGAAGAAAAAAAAGAATCCACAAGAAAATTCACAGTAAAGGGTTAAACAGAAGCCTTTGTAGGCCTCAAGAAGATCCTTAAAAAGTTGAAAACTTAAAAACATGGACCCCAACACTGAAAAGTTTTCAATAATAGGCAGGAATGTTCAGCATATATTAACTGCTTGCAAAGAAATCTAGGATGAAAAAGAAAAGAAAACCAAACAAATCATCATGGACATATTTCTGAAAAAGAGTAATACCACCTTTGGAAGAATCTCAGGCCAGTTCCTCAGTAAGTATTCCTACAGAAGGCATTGATATCACAGAAGATGATAGCTACATGTGTTTTATTACCCCTGAAGAACTTCCAGGGGAAGAAGATGTGGACCTAGAAGATAGTGATATTGATAATCCTGACCCTGTTTAGATTTAGACCAATGTGTGCGATTATCTTAGATTTTATTTTATTGTTATTGATTTGAGAGAGAGAGAGAGAGAGAGAGAGAAGCATTGATTTGTTGTTCCACTTATTTATGCATTCCTTGGTTGATTCTTATAGGTGTCCTGAGAGGGATCAGACACAAAACCATGGCATATTGGGACAATGTTCTAAGCAACTGAGCTACCTAGTGAGGGCTTTGTTGTATTAATTATTAACAAGAAAATTTTAAAAAGTAAAAAGTAAATTCAAAATTTGAAAAGAAAAATGCTTGTAGAATAAGGATATGAAAAATTATTTTTGTATGCTGAGTTTGCTTTTTAAGTATTATGAAAAAAAGAGAATAAAAAAGTTAAAAGCTGAAAAAAAATTATAAAGTTCCCTGGGCAAGTAGCTCAGTTGAGCAAAATCCAAATATGGCAAGGCTGAAGTTCTATCCCCAATCAGGGAAAATGGAAGATTTAACCAATGAATATAAAAATAAGTGAAACAACAAATTGATGTTTCTCTCTCTGACTCACTCACTCTAAAAATAAATAAAAAATTAAAAAAGTTTATAAAATAAAAACTTATAGTTAGCTAAAGTTAATTTGTTATTAAACAAACAAAATACTGTTTATAAACTTAGTGTAGTCTAAGAGTACAGTGTTTATAAAGTCTACACCAGTGGATAGTAATGTTTGAGGCCTTAACACTCAATCACTGCTTACTCACTGACTCACCCAGTGGAACTCCTAGTCCTACAAGCTCTATTTATGGGTAGTACTCTATATAGGTGTATCTTTTTTGTCTTTTATATAGTAGTAGAGGCCTGGTGCACGAAATTTGTGCATGGGTGTGTGTGTGTGTTTCTCAGCCGAGCCTGCATCCTTTCCAATCTGGGACCCCTCGAGGGATGTCCAATTGCCTGTTTAGGCCTGATCCCAAAACAGGCAGTTGGACATCCCTCTCACAATCCAGGACTGCTTGCTCCCAATAGCTTGCCTGCCTGCCTGATTGCCCCTACCCATGTTTGCCTACCAGCCTGGTCACCCCTAACTGCCCTCCCTTGCAGCCTGGTCACCCCTAACTGCTCTCCCTTGCAGGCCCGGTCAACTTTCCTCTTCTGCTGGCCTAGTCACCCCTAACTATCCTCCCCTGCAGGCTTGATTGCCCCCAGCTGCCCTCCCATGCAGGTCTGGTCCCTCCCAACTGCCTCCCCTGCTGGCCATCTTGTGGTGGCCATCTTGTGTCCACATAGGGTGGCCATCTTTGACCACATGGGGGCAGCCATCTTGTGTGTTTGAGTGATGCTCAATTTGCATATTACTCTTTTATTAGCTAGGATTATATTATATTATATTATATTTATTATATTATGTTATATCATTATATTAGTGGTCTGGTGCATGAATTCATGCACATTGAAAAGGAATTAATTAAATGAAATATTTAATATCACTATTTGCCCTTTATAATAGAAGTGTCAGAAATTAAAGAAAATTAGAAAAATGTATATGAAAGTAATATATAAATTTATTAATAAATAAACAATAACGACAGCCAAAGGCCAATTTTGCAAGGGATGGGGCTCCAGCCACCTTGCTGTCTGGGTCCTGGATGTGGGTGAATGGGATTCCTGGCTGTCAGGCTGTTGCCAGCAAGATGACCAATGGCTGATTCCCTGAGGGCCGATTCTGCTGGGGTTTGGACTCTGCTGGGCTTGGGGTTCTGGCAGTTTGCAGGCCAGCCCACTGGTTGAGAACCGCTAGCAAGGTTGCTTAAGATGATCGGAAAACACAGATTTTACATTACGATTCATAATAATAGCAAAATTACAGTTATGAAGTAGCAACAAAAATAATTTTATGGTTGGGGAGTCACTACAACATGAAGAACTGTATTAAAGTGATGCAGCATTAGAAAGATTGAGATTCTATTGTACTAGAGGCATGGTGCATGAATTTATCCACCAGTGGGGTGCCTCAGCTTGACCTACAGGATCTGACCAAAAACAGCCTTTAAACATCCCCTGAGGGGTCTCAGATTGTGAGAGGGTACAGGGCAGGCTGAGGGTGCCACTGGTGCATTATCAGAGCCAGGGTGGGTCATGGGAGGTCAGCCAGCCAGGAAGGGACCACAGGTGGGCTCCAGGGTATGTCTGGCTCATCTCAATCAGTTGTGATTGGCCAGACCCCAGCAGAAAGCTAACCTACTGGTCTTCCCTCTGGTGGTCAGTGCACATCATTTGACTGGTTGACCAGTAGACTGTCTGCCAACTGGTGGTCAGTACACATCATAGTGACTGCTCAACTATTTGCCCCTGATGGTCAGTGCACATCATAGTGAGCAATTGAGCAGCCTTAGCATATCATTAGCATATACTTTGATTGGTTGAATGGCCAACTGGCTAACCAGGCACTTAGCTTTTTAGGATTTGATTATATAGGATTGTATATGATCTAAAAAAAGAATAATATGCAAATTGATGGTACCTTCACTACAGCCTAAGCCACGCCCATTAGTCAATCAGGAGCAAGTATGCAAATTAACCCCAACCAAGATGGCTGTGGCTACAGAGAGAGCTGGAGGCTTGGTTCTGCTTAAGGCTACAAAGTTTCAGTGAAAGAAGATAAATAAATCCCAGATACCAGGGACTCTGCTTGGGTCGCTGGGGTGTGTGGCTGGCCTGCAAACCACCACAGGCCCCTCACCCAGGCTGCCCCACACCTCAAAGGACACCCTTCAGGGCAAACCAGTCGGCCCTCACCTGTGCACCAGGCCTCTATTCTATCTAATCCTTCTATCTAATAAAAGAATAATATGCAAATTGATCATCACTCCAACACCCAAGATGGCTGCCCCCATGTGGTCAAAGATGAGTGCCCCCATGTGGACATAAGATGGCCACCACAAGATGGTCAGCAGGGGAGGGCAGTTGGGAGGGACCAGGTGTGCAAGAGAGGGCAGTTGTGGGTGATCAGTTCAGCAGGGGAGGGAAGTTGGGAGGGACCAGGCCTGCAGGGGAGGCAAACAGGCTGTCAGTGGAGCAGTTAGGCATCAATCAGACTGTCAGGGGAGTGGTTAGGGGTTGATAAGGATGGCAGGCAGAAGTGGTTAGGGGCAATCAGGACAGCCGCAGGCAAGCAGTTGGGAGCCAGCAGTCCTGGATTGTGAGAGGGATGTCTGACTGCCCTTGATGGGTCCCAAATTAGAGAGGGTGCAGGTTGGGTTGAGGGACACCACCTCCCCATGCATAAATTTCATGCACTGGGTCTTTAGTTACATTATACTAGTGGCCCGGTGCACTGGGGAGAGTCCCTCAACCCAGCCTGTCCCCTCTCACAGTCCAAGAGCCTTTAGGGGATGTCCTACTGATGACTTAGGCCTGTTCCTAGTGGGGAGTGGGCCTAAGCTACAATCTAGCCTCCCTCTGTGGATGTCTGGCCTTCCTCTGTGGGAGGCAACAGGTAATCATTGAAAGACGCCACCCCAATCACCTTATTGCTGCTGCCAGTGCTGACTGCCTTGGCTGCCTGCTCTCAGCCTTTGCTTCTTAGCACTGGCTCTGGCCTGCGCCCACTGGTGGGTGGGGGTGATCTGGGGCCAGGCCAGCTGTGGGAGGGGCTGTGGGAGGTTGAGGCACAGCAAGTTGCACCTCTGCAGAGATATGGTGCTGAGACCAGGTCCATGCAGCTGCCTCTATGGCTGCCTCTGTAGAAGGGGCAGCACTGGGACTGGGGCTGCACAGCTACCTCTCCAGCTGCTTCTATGGAAGAGCCTTCGCCAATGCCTCTCCGGGGCAACCTCTGAGAAAGGGGTGGTGGGGGTGGCAGCAGCACTGCCTCCTCTCTGACGGTGGTACCTCCTCCACTCCCGCTCCTACAACATTTCTAGGGTCTCTACTGTGGTGTCACCAACCAGGGACAGCTCACGGGGCAATGCACCCTTGTAGGGATACTTAACTATGGTAGCATTGTATATTTGGGGTTCCCCAAGTGTCCCTGATCTATGGAGCTGGCCATGGTGACTGGGAATCCTGGGTAGGGAGAACCAATCTTGGGAGATACATGGTATGGTGAAGGCTGGGGCATATCCGTGGTAATGGCTGGAATGTGAAGGCTGAGACTGGGATCTGGTGACTGGACAGGGGCCAAAGATCTCACCTGGCTACTGAGGGATGTGGCCATCTGCTGGTCAGAGAGATGAGACCTGTGGGGTCTCTGAGAGCATGTGCTGCTGGGACTTAGGGGGTTTGTTTGGTCTATGTTGACAGAAGACAGACCAAGAGATGTGAGAGTTTTAGAAATTTTATTTTTAATACACACCAGTATATCCATTTTAGCAGGCCAGAGTAGGGAGGGTGGGATATTTATATGTCTGTGTGGGTTGGATGTAGGTGCAGGTGGTTGCAAGAAGCTGGGTCTAAGGTTGCTTTTCTTGGATGCTTAGTTTCTCCTGTGACACCTGAAATGAAAATAACAGGAAAACAGCAGAAAGGGTAGGGACAATAGAAAAGTACTGAGTGTAGGGGAGAAACTGAGGGCAGGGGAAAGGTACAGAATATGCCTAACAGGGTTTGGCTGGCCTGGGACCCAATCTGCTGCTGGATCCACTGCTGCTGCATGGCTGCAGGTAGTGTCAACATCCCTGAGGCTGCTGGAAGTGGGCATCTTCTGCCAGGCCTGCAGCCAAGCCAGCACTACCTTTCTGTTGCTGCTGCTGCTGCTGTTGCTCCATAGCATTTCTCCATACTGGTTCATACCATGCTGAGGTTGTGTCCAGGGTTCATGAAGTTTAAAGCCTGGCCCTGGGGGTCCAGGCCTCCCATTGCTTGCTGCTGTGGAGGGACAGCATGTCGTGGCCCACTGGCTTGCATGGCATTCAGGGTCAGCAGGCTGGGCTAGAGCTGAAAGCTGGGCTAGCTGTCCACATACTTGGCCTATGCTATTTGATGAGAGCTGCCATCAACTGAGGGTTTCACTTGAGGGTGTTGAGCATGTGCTGCTGCTGGGGGAGCTAGGAGACTTCAGGGTCCATAACAGGCCTTGCAGGACACCTGGAGAGATGCTCTGAGGTGGCTGAACCTTGGATCTGCATACATCACAGTCTGGGGCTGCTGTGGGATGAGTGTTGGCTGACACTGCTGGCGTTTGGCAGGCAGAATAACAGGTCCACTGACCTGGTTGGGTCACATTCAGACCCCTGGGAGCCATCTGGCTCTGGGTGTCACTGTGCCTCAAGGGCATACTGTTGTTAGTGTTTACTCAGTACAGGTGCTGCCGCCAGGCATCTCTACTGCTGCAGGTGGGCCTGGGTTAGGGGCGGTGGGGCTGGCACCTGGCTAGCGGGCTTCCCAATGCAAACTATGGTGAGGGGCTGAGTTCTCAGGCGAGGACTGGGGCATAGTCGGGGGCTGTGGTGTCCAGGGTGTCCTGGGATGCAGTGTGTGTGGGGGGGAGGGCAGGATGGTACTGAACGAGGGGAAGCAGACTCTACTAAGGCATGGTGCAGGTATTGATGGTGGCATCCCCTGGCACATGAGCTATGCGTGATGTCGGCGGTGTTGTATCTCCTGCTGATGAAGCTTCTGCTTAATGTTGAGGCAGTAAGGAATGGGGCAAGTGTTTTCTTGGCAGTGTTCTGCATGGTAGCAGCAAAGGGTGATAAATTGCTTGCACACTCCACAATCTCTCTTGGTCTTGTGCTGGCAGCCCTTGGTGTGCTGCACAACCCGCTTCATCTTCTGGCAGGACGGCAGCGGGCAGTTGGCATCATGGCATTGGCGGGCATGCCTCAGGGACTGGATGCAGTGCTGGATGGCCTAGTGCAGCCACTGAAGGAGGTTCCTGCACTGTGGCTGATTCTGGCTGCCATCCTTATCCTCCAGGCCCAGCCCCACCTTCACCATCTGGTGGGTGTGGCCTTTTATGTTATAGCAGTTGATGTTCTTGTACCATCCACTGATCCTTTGGTGGAGGCACCACCTCAACTCTGGCTTCCCCAGCCGTGGTTACCTCCTCCTCCACTCTGGCTCCCACAGTGGCAGTTGCCAAATCTTCCACTCCAGTTCCCTAAGTTGCAGCACTGCCACGATGTCCCTTCTCCTGTGCTGCAGGCCCTGGTAGCAGTTGTAGCTTTGTCTGGATGGTCATCCAGAAGATGTCCAGAAGATATCCTGGTCTAATTAGCATACTACTCTTTTTTTAGTATATATTTATATTATATTATATTAATTATATTATAGTATTTACATTATATTAATTATATATTTATTATATTATATTATATTATATTATATTATATTATATTATATTATATTAATTATATTATATTATACTATATTATACTAGAGGCCTGGTGCATGAAATTCATGCGTGGGGATATGTGTCCCTCAGCCCAGCCTGCAACCTCTCCAATCTGGGATTCCTCAAGAAATGTCTGACTGCCTGTTTAGGCCCAAACCTGGTAGGATCAGGCCTACACAGGCAGTCGGACATCCCTTTCACAATCCAATACTGCTGGCTCCCAACTGCTCGCCTGCTTGCCTTCCTGATTGCCCCTAACTGCTTCTGCCTGCCAGGCTTATAACCCCCTAACCACTCCCCTTTCAGCCTGTTTGCCCCTAACTGTCCTTCCTTGCAGGCTTGGTCACCCCTAAGGGCCCTCCCCTCCAGGCCTAGTCACCCTGAACTACTCTCCTGTCAGCCTGTTTGCCCCTAACTGCCCTCCCCTGCAGGCCTGCTCACCACTAACTGCCCTCCCCTGCAGGCTTGGTCATGCCTAACGGCCCTCCCCTGCAGACCTAGTCACCCTGAACTGCCTAGTCCTCCCAAACTGCTCTCCCCTGCAGGCCTGGGTCTCCCCTCCCAACTGCCCTTTTCTGCAGGCTCTGTCACCCCCAACTTTCCTGCTATACCAGCCTGGTCATCCCTAACTGTCATCCCCTGCAGGTTTGATTCCCCCTAACTGCCCTCCCTTGAAGGTCTGGTCTGTCCCAACTGCCCTCCCTGCTGACCATCTCGTGATGGCCATCTTGTGTCCACATGGTGGCAGGACCTTTGACCACATGGGGGCAGTCATCTTGTGTGTTGGAGTGATGGTCAATATGCATATTACTCTTTTATTAGATAGGATAGAGGCCTGGTGCATGGGTGGAGGCCAGCTGGTTTGCCCTGAATGGTGTCCTAGATCAGGGTAGAGGTTCCCCTGGGGCATAGGGTGGCCTGGGCAAGGGTCCTGTGGTGGTTTGCAGTCTGACCACACCCTCAGCAACCCAACTGGAGGCCCTAGTATCTGGGATTTAGTTATCTTCTACTATTGAAACTTTGTAGCCTAAAGTAGAGCCAAGACTTCTGTTTGCACAGTGGCAGCAGCCATTTCTGTTGGGATTTATTTATCTTCTATAATTGAAAATTTGTAGCATTGAGTAGATGCCTGGGCCCACCATAGTGTGTGTAGAAAGCTTGGCTTCCTCCATCACTGGAGAAACGCAAGCCTCCCTCCTGCTTGCTTTGTGGCCACAGCCATCTTGGTATGGGTTAATTTGCATACTCACTCCTGATTGGCTGGTGGGGGTAGCTTGCAGGTATAGTGGAGTGATGGTTAATTTGCATATTCTCTTTAATTAGATCAGATTATATTATATTATATTATATTATATTATATTATATTATATTATACTATACTATACTATACTAAAGGCCCAATGAACAAAAATTTGTGCCAGAGTAGGCTTTCCTTCCCCCAGCTAAAGGCACTGGCTTTCCTCTGGCACCTGGGACCCTGGCTGCTTCCCTCCTCAGGCTGCTGGCAGGCACTCAGGTCCTGGGCTGGCTTTCCTTGGGTTGTCTACAGGTACCTGGGACCTAGGCTCACTTCCCTCCCACCCCAGCTTCATTAGGAAGAATGTCCAGAATGAAGTCTGGAAAACGTCTGGTCTAAATAGCATATTACCATTGTCCTATCTAATAAAAGATTTATATGCAAATTAACTGTCACTCCACAACAAAAATGGTGGCCCCCATAGCCATCAGATGGTGGCGCCCAGTCCCCTCAACCCCTCTCTTGGAGTGTCCAATCCTGTCTGCCAGAGCAGCAAGGCTGCATCTGCCGCTGGAGGGGGTGGATCCAGCTCCCCACTCCACTGCTGCTGTAGTGTCTCGGCCTTTCAGTCCTGCAAGGGTTCACTGGGACCAAGCAGCAAGGCTGGGTCCACCCCCAGACATGGCAGACAAAGCCAGGAGAACAGGGTTTAGGGGCTTCCTTAGTGCAGCAGCAGTGGGAAAACCACAGGACCAGCACACAGAGCCCAGACAGAAGGGCATGGAGACAGAAGGGCTGAGGACCCTTGTGCACAGATTTTATGCACCAGACCTCTGGTCTACCCAATAAAAGTATAACATGCTAATTGACCTTACCTTTGCAATCCCCACAAGCCAATCAGGAGTGAGTATGCAAATTAGTCGAGCAAAGATGGTGGGTTAATTTGCACACACAGGCCCCGAGTAGCCAAGAACAGGGCAGGATGCTTATGTTGTTGCCATGAAGATGACACCAGCATTCCACACTGCCCCAGATGCTCCAGGCCTCTGGGCAGCACGGGAAGGTAGAAAGGCAGCTCAAGGCTGGAGGTGAAAGGTAGCTCCCTGCTGGGAGGGAAAAGTAGCTCCATGCCAGAGCAGAAAGGAGGCTCTGGCTAGAGCAAATTGCTGCCAGAAGTCAGGGAATCTTCTTGCATCACGCCTCTGGTATTATTATATTATATTATATTAATTATATTATATTATAGAGGCCTGATGCACGAAATTTGTGTTTGGGGGTCCCTCAGCCCAACCTGCACACTCTACAATCCAGGAGCTCTCAGGGGATGTCCTACTGATGGCTTAGGCCCACTCCCATGGTTCTGTGCTCTCTGTGGGGCTCAGGTGTTTTGCTGCAGCCATGGAGATGAAGCCCCCTTACCCTGCTGTCTGCTCTCACCATGGGCCATGCGAAGAAAGCCCAATGCCCTGCAATGTGCTCTGTCTGCCGGGCCTAGGGACTTTGCTGACACTGACACAATAAGAAAACCCTCATGCCCTGTTGTCCAGACTATGTTTGCTGGGTCTGGGGGTGTTTCTGCTGCCACTGCACTAAGGAAGCTCCCAAGCCCTGCTGCCTGGACTCTGTCTGCTAGGCCTGAGTCTTCCCTGCCGTCACCCTGTGAACGAAGCCCCCAAGCCCTCCAGCCTGGGTTCTGTGTGCTGGTCCTGGAGCTTCCCCACTGTCGCAGCACTAAGGAAGCCCCCCAAGCCCTGCTGTCCGGGCTCTGTCTGCTGTGTTTGGGGTGGACCCAGCCTGGCTGCTTGGTCTCTGCAAACCCCAAAAGGGCCCAGACACTGCAGCAGTGGTGGAGAGGGGAGGCTGAATCTGCCCCCTCCAGTGGCAAATCCAGCCTTGCTGCTCCGGTGGATAGGACCGGATATTCCAGCAGCATGGCTGAGGGGACTCGGCATTGCCATCTTGTGGCTATTGGGGCTGCCATTTTTGTTGCAGAGTGATGGTTAATTTGCATATTGCTCTTTTATTAGATAGTATTATATTATATTATATTATATTATATTATATTATATTAATGATCACTAGGTTATACCCAGTTATACTGTTTTGATAATCAGTGCCTTTATTTAAAATTTCCCAGTTGATGTAATGGAAACTGCTACCTCATAAGGAATTTAAGAAATAAAATTGACAACATAAAGCATGAAAATACATTTTACATAAAATAATTATTTATTTACTGTTGTTATGATCCTTAGCCATATGGAAAAATACCCAGAGGACTACCTTGAATATTACCTATTGGAATATAGGACAACACAATGGGGTGGTTTAGATTACCAGTAATATCAAAATGGGCCTATATTTACAATCTGATGGAGTTTAAAAGTTCTTATTAGTGTCATATTCTGAATTAGTGTGCTTTGATATAAATTTAAGGAAGCAAATGGTTAATTACACAGAGGAGCCTATTCCTATATTAGATGACACCTCTATTGCAGCTTTGTAACTGACTTTTATTTAAAGACTGGAGGCCCATTGCATGAAATTCATCCATCGGGGTGTGTGTGTCCCTCAGCCCAGCCTGCACACGCTCCAATATGGGGGATCCAAATGAGATTGGGCCTAAACAGGCAGTTGGACATCCCTCTCACAATCCAGGACTGCTGGCTCCCAACTGATTGCCTGCTTGCCTGCCTTATTGTCCCTAACTGCTTCTGCCTGTCAGCCTGATTACCCCCAACTGCCCTCCCCTGAAGGATTCATCCCTCTCCACTGCCCTCCTCTGCAGTCCTGGTCCCTTCCAACTGCTCTCTCCTGCAATACTGGTCCCTCTCAACTTCCCTCTCCTGCAGGCCTCGTCACCCCCTACTGCCCTCCCTTGCAGGCCTGGTTCCCTCCCAACTGTCCTCCCCTGCCAGCCTGGTCACCCCTAACTGCCCTCCTCTGCATTCCCACTCAACTCTAATTGGCCTTTCCTAAAGGCCTGGTATCCCCCAACTGCCCTTCCTGCCAGCCAGGTCACTCCTAATTGCCCTCCCCTGCATGCCTGATCTCCCCCAACTGGTCTCCCTTTCAAGCCTGGTCCCTCCCAACTGCCTCCCCTGCTGGCCATTTTGTGGTGGCCATCTTGTGTCCACATGGGGGTAGCCATCTTTGACCACATGGGGGACATCTTATGTGTTGGAGTGATGGTCAATTCGCATGTTACCTCTTTATTATATAGGATTTGAGAAATGTTAAAGGGCAACTAATCATATAAAAATGAGTGTGGCTTTGACAGAAAAATCTATCTGGCTTCAAACACAGACTCTATCTGACTATCTCTGTGACCTTCTAAAATTTAATTCAGCTCTATGAACATACTTCTGGTCTCTGTTCATTAAAAATGGGGATAGTCATGATACATTTCTGGGAAGTGTTTCTGCCATAGAGCCTTCATACTCTCTAAAGCCACAGAAGAAATGCTGTTTTTTTATCTAAGTTCTCCTTTATCATATCTATCCTATATAATAAAAAGGTCCTGGCAGGCAGAAGCAGTTAGGGGCAATCAGGCAGGCAGGCAGGCAATTGGTTGGAAGCCAGCAGGCCTGGATTGTGAGAGGGATATCCCAGATTGGGGAGGGTGCAGGCTGGGCTGAGGGACACCCTCACCCTTGTGCATGAATTTTGTGTATCAGGCCTCTAGTGTGTGTATGTGTGTGTGTGTGTGTGTGTGTGTGTGTGTGTGTATACTATCTAATAAAAGAGTATATGCAAGTTAACTATACCTCTGCTACACCCACAAGCCATGCCCACCAGCCAATCAGAGCGAGTATGCAAATTATCCTAACCAGAGAGAGCAGGAGGGAGGCTTGGGTTGTGAGAGGGATGTCCAACTGCCTGTTGAGGCCCGAGGATTGAAGATGGGGTCCCAGATTGAAGATGGAGTAGGCTGGGCTGAGGGACACACACACCCATATGCATGAATATATATATATATGAGCCAAGGTCCGTAATGACTAAGGCTCAACCAAACACTGGAAGTCGGGGCTGAGTTGTTGTGGCAACCCAGCATTGACTGCAGCCAGTGCCAGTGCAATGACCCAGCACTGACTGTCAAGAAACTGAGGATCAGGCCCAGAGAGAGGCCTGCAGAGAGAGAGGCAAGGTCTGATCCCCAGCCTCCTGGCAGCTGTTGAGCAGCATTGCGTCTCTCTTTCTCTTCCAGCTTTACCAGCAATGTCACCTCTGTTTCTCTCTGGGCCTCCTTGGGGTCTGCTGATCAGCCCTGCCTTTTTGATCAGGCTCAGAAATAGGCCCAGAGAAACTGACTGGCATAGAAGCTGACCAATCAGAACCAAATCTGGGTGAATTGTGAGGAGACAATGGCTGCTTAGGAGGTGGAGCTTTTGATGCTGACTGGCAAAGAAACCAACCAATCAGAACCTAATTTGGGTAAAGTGCAAATGCAGGGACTGAGGAGGGATTTTAAAGGCAATAGCTGTTTGGTGTAATGTGTAAGAAAGCAGTTCAATTTTTTAATGACAGGTTTGGCAGTATAGTGCTTATGGTTGCTATCAGTCCAGATATAGAGATTATGTATTTTTGTCTGCAAAGAGCATCTCCTGCTGCTTAAAAAGACTCCCCTCCTACCCCCATTTAGGCAATCTTATTCTATATAAACTATCTAAACTACTAAAAGGGCAATATGATAATTAGACCAGTCAATCAGCATTCTTCTGTATATCCAACTTTCTTCCAGACAAAGCTATGGTGGTAGGGGCTGAGGCAGAGGCAGTTAGGGGCAATCAGGCCAGCAGAGGAGGGCAGTTAGGGGCGACATCAGGTCAACAGAGGAGGGTTGTTGGGAGGGTGAGAACAGGCTAGCAGGGGAGGGCAGTTGTGGGTGAGATCTGGCAGGCAGGCAGATGAGCAGTTAGAAATCAGCAGTCCCAGATTGAAGAAGGATGTCTTATTGGAGTGGGTGCAGACTGCACTGAGGGAACATGCCCGTCCCCACCCCCCGCATCCCCAATGCACAAATTTCCTGCATTGGGTCCATAGTATCATAATAAGCACACTGTCCTCCATCATGTTTTAATTTATTGTTCTTGCCATTGAGGCTTAATTTTTCTTGACTTTTCTAGCTACTAATTCATAATCATTAGACTTTTCAACCAGATCTTCTTGAGTCAGTCTTCTGGACATAGGGTGTGTTCTGCAGCTAAGTCTAGTCATTTCAGAAATCTCCTGACAGGGATGGGATTGCAGCCTGTATTGGAACACAGCCACATTCATTTGTTTAATTCTTGTCTGTGGCTGATCTCACTACAGAGGTAGAAGATTTATGACCCTTGAAGCCATAAATGGTTGATAGCTGGCCCTTTGCAGAATAATTTTATGTACCTGTGATCTAGACAATGGGGTGATAGTCTGGTTTATGGATTATTTTAAGTGAAGCATGTCTTTATGGTATAAAGAGGAAGAACCTAAACACCTCATTTCATTCCATAACTACAGAGTCTCTGCCTTTATAAGTCATTAAAAATTATTAGATAGACAGTTTGGAGGTTTTTTTTTTTAATCTTTCATTGATCAAACAAAGCATACCATTCCTAGGTTCTCTGGCATTAAATGCTCATGTCCTTTTGCTACTCTAAAATAGCCATTAAATGGTGACTATTAGAGCAAGAATATGTAGAACAACGGTTGGACCACATTTTATTTCCCACGATAAGTTTTTTTCTATTGCTAAAATCATTCACAAATTATATCTCTTCTCCATTTCCAATACCCAAAGACCTGAATTCCCACTTGGGTGGAGAAATCTTTAGCTAATAGCTAAAGTTTCTTAAGATTTTTATGTTTCTTGCACTTAATGTGTATTTAATTCTGAAAAAAAGAGAAACTGCATTTTCTATTATTGTAAATATAGCACTGTTAGTGACTGCTAAAGCCAGTGTAAGACTCATTAAATAGATGCATTTATTCATTGAGATATTATGCTTCTGTGGCTATGCATATGGAATAAATCAGGCTGAGCAGTCATGCTTTCCCTTAGGACCTCCAAATGGGTTGAAATATCTTTCTGCCTGAAGTCATATGGTTTAGAACCTAATCAAATGTGTGGATTAGGATCCCAGAGCATTTTTGACAGTCTAGGGCAGTGGTCAGCAAACTCATTAGTCAACAGAGCCAAATATCAACAGTACAATGATTGAAATTACTTTTGAGAGCCAAATTTTTTAAACTTAAACTTCTTCTAATGCCACTTCTTCAAAATAGACTCACCCAGGCCGTAGTATTTTGTGGAAGAGCCACACTTAAGGGGCCATATAGCCACATGTGACTCTCGAGCTGCAGTTTGCCAACTACAGGTTTAGGGAACAAATAGGAATGTAGAAGTGAGTCTCTGAGTAATTTTTTTGTCAATGTGTTTTTCAGATACTGACAATAATGAAAGGGGGATATAGCTCATTTTAATTTCCACTAAATCAAGTATAGCTTCTATATATCATGTCCATGCCTCAGTATATATGTTTTGTAAAGATAAATTGAGATATGGAAATGAAAAGAGATAAAACTTTAATTCTTAATTCATAGAGGAACATTTTAAATCCTTTATTTGGAAGTGACTTTTGTGACTTCTAGCCTTGTAATAGGTTTTTAACATTTTTACATCCTACTTTCCCTGAGATGCATAGTTTCTTTATTTTGTGTTTCTGAGCATATAAAAACATATTTTCTAAAAAGAAACTTAACAGTTTTTAAAATGCTAATAAAAGAAATGGTAATAAAAGGCCCTCCATTACTAGATATCAGAAAGAGAGAGAATTTGTGAATGATAACTATAGTGCCTGGCATGGTAAGCATCCTATATAATAAAGATATAATATGCAAATGGTTATACTGTGAAGCATAACAACCTGCTACCCAATGATCAGATCATGGATCAGCAGGAGAGTGGGGCAGGAAGATTCAAGTGGGTGAGGAACAGCTATAGGAGGGGGCAGTGCAGCAAGCTATGAGGGGGTGGGGGCAACTGCAGGAGGGTTGCAGCGAGCTATTAATGAGCTACTGGCACACGGATTTGTGCACAGGGCTACTAGTTCTATCAAAAAACATGACTATTTTGGTTATCTATTGCTGTGTATAGAAAATAACCAAACCTCAGTAGTCAAAATGACAACAATATTATATATATATTGTGTATATATATATATATATATATATATATATATATAATTTTATAGATCAGAAATTTGGGCAGAGTGTGGTAGAGGTGCTTCTTATATCTGCAGAATAATCTTCATTGGTTCTTAATTGAAATAGTTCATGTGGATGTAGATAGCTGAGATGGCATGACTGTATCCCAACATCTGGGACCGAGGTAGGAATATTCAAGAGGTGTGCTTCATTCATAGTGTGGTGACTGGGCTGGAATATGTGTGTGTGGAACACTAGGAGTTGGACATCTGTCTTACCATTCAGGCATCTCCACCTGGCTAAAGTAGGCTTCCTCATAGCAGGTCTTCTCAAGATACCTTTCCCATAACAATTGGCTTCTCTCTAGGTCTCCTTAGAGGTACAGGTGGACTCTGAAAGGCTTTTTCCATCTCTGAAATTACTTTCATGATATTGTGTTTATCAAACAATGTGTTAAGACCAGTTGGAATTCAAGCGGGGGAAGGGGAGTGGTGGAATGGTGGTCATTACAATGGTATGGACACACTGCACAGTGCAAAGAGATTTATTATGGTTGACAGTAGTCATGCTTTGCTTTTATTCTCATCTTTGTCATTCCTCCAGTGTCAACAAATGAATCCAACACTATGAAGTAGGGGAATAGGGATCTAGCAGTAGGGGTCTATAGACTGTGTTTGCTTCCTGAGGGGCTGAAATACCTCACCACAACACTTTGATCCCCACTTCCTTACTTTGGTATGTAAATGATATAGCACCTGATTAATACTAATTAAACTGGAATTGCTATTATTTCTTTCTTAGGTTTAACAGTGTCGTTCTACTTTCACAAAAATATTTAGGTTGAACCCATTGTTACTTCCTTTCTCACATATTACTTTCTCTTTCTGTTCTTCTTTAAACACATGTAACAATTCTGTGACAAACTAGTTAGAAGCATGAGTTCTTTTCTCTAAAAACAAGTGTTTTAAATATGTTCTTTTTTGTGCATTTGTAAACAGAGGAAGTCTTTCTGTGTATGACTTACAAGTGTTAAAACTAGGTTGTTGAAGAATCCTTATGCTGTTTGATGAATTAAAGGAAGATTTGCAGTTCTGGTCAATGGGAAGCATGTAGCCTAATGCTAAGGAACAGCTTCTATGTGCTGTGATGCCACATGTATCTCATAAAACATGTAATGGGGATCAGTCACATTAAAAAGAAAAGTTTCAAAATCCAGAACAAAAGAGGTAACAGATATTCCAGTCAGATGGTTGAACTAAAATATGTATTATAACTGGCATTTGAGGCAGAAAATAAACAGGATTTATACCTTACATAGGGTTTTACTTACTGCATTGAGAAAAGTTTCATTGCAGAGCTTAGTACTCTTATTCAAAGAGGATATTATCATTTCAAAGAGCATCAATGTTATGTAGTGGAATCATATTGTGACGGTTTGTTTGACAGTACTGATTTTACTATATTTGACATAAATAAAGCCCTTGTATAAATTAATGCAGAACCTTATATTTTTATGCCTAACTTGTAGATTATCCTATCTAATAAAAAGAATAATATGCAAATTGAATGTACCTCCACTACATCCACAAGCCATGCCCACCAGCCAATCAGAAGCGAGTATGAAAATTAACCCAACCAAGATGGCATCGGCCACAGAGCTACAGCAAGCAAGAGGCTTGGGTTACCACAGCAATGGAGGAAGCCAAGCTTCCCTGCCGCCCTGGCTGGCCCATGCCTACACTCAAGGCTACAAAGTTTCAATTATAGAAAACAAATAAATCCCAACAAAAATGGCAAAAGCCACAGAGATGGAGAGAGCAGGAGGCTTGAGTTGCTCCCACAGCCTTGGCCTGCCTTGGCCTCTGATACAAAGTTTCAATTATAAAAGATAAATAAATCCAAACAAAAATGTCTGCAGACACTGAGCAAGCAAGAGGCCTGGCTCCACTCAAGGCTACAATATTTCAATTGTACAAGATAAATAAATCCCAGATACCAGGTCCTCCACTTGGGTTGCCAGGGGGTGTGGCTGGCCTTCAAGCCCCTCACCCAAGCCACCCAATGCCCTCAGGGAACCCCCACCTGAATCTGGGATACCCTTCAGGGCAAACCAGCCGGCCCCCACCATGCATAAGGTCTCTATCCTATCTAATAAAAGAGCAATATGCAGATTTACCATCACTCCAACACACAAAACGCTGTCCCCAAGTGGTCAAAGATGGCCACCACAGATGGCCTGCAGGGGAGGGAAGTTAGGGGTGACCAGGCGAGCAGAGGAGGGGAAGTTGGGGGTAAACGGGCCTGCTGGGAAGGGAAGTTGGGTACAACCCAGACCTGAAGGGGAGAGCAGGTGTGTGGGGGGGACAGATCTGCAGGGGATAGCAGTTAGGGGTAACCAGGCCTTCAACGGGAGAACAGTTAGGCTTAAACAGGCTGGCAAGGAATCAATTAAGCATCAATCAGGCTGGCAGGGGAGTGGTTAGGGGTGATCAGGCTGGCAGGCAGAAGCAGTTAGGTACAATCAGGAAGGCAAGCAGGCAAGCAATTGGGAGCCAGAAGTCCTGGATTGTGAGAGGGATGTCAGACTGTCTGTTTAAGCCCGATCATACCAAGTGTAAACAGACAGTCTGACATCCCTTGAGGGGTCCCAGATTGGAGAGGGTGCAGGCTGAGCTGAGGGACACGCCCTCCCATGCACAAATTTTGTGTACTGGGCCTCTAGTTTAATATAATATTGAGTTATGATTTTAAAATTAATATTTTAACTTCAATTAATTTTATATTTTTATTGAAATATAATTCATAATAGAGGCCCGGTGCATAAAATTTGTGTCCTTGGGGGATCCCTCAGCCCAGCCTGTGCCCTCTTGTAGTCAGGGAGCCCTTGGAAGATGTTTGGTTGATGACTTAGGCCCACTTCCCATTGGGAATGGGCCTAACCCATCAATCGGATATCCTTAACACTGCCTTGGAGGCAGAAGAGGCTCCCACCAATGCTGCTGCACTTGCCAATTGTGAGCTGTTTCTGGCTGAGTGGTACTCCCCCTGTGGGAGCACACTGACCACAAGAGGCAGCCTCTGCATTGAGCATCTTTCCCCTGGTGTTCAGTGTGTAGCATAGAGACTGATCATTCTACCATTTGGTCAATTTGCATATTATCTTTTATTATATAGGATATTGTGTAAAGATATGGTTTAATATGTATAAACCAGGTGTACAAATGATTTAATGTGTATATGTTATGAAATGAGGACCATAATAAGGTTAGTTAATATTTATTGCCACACCAAGTCAAGCATTTTTTCTTGTGATGAAAACTTTTGAGATCTACTCTTTTAGCAACTTTCAAATACATAATCCTATCTAATAAGAGTAATATACAAATTGACCGTATCTCTGCTATACCCACAAGCCATGCCCACCAGCCAATCACAAGAAAGTATCCAAATTAACCCAACCAAGATGGCTACTGCCACAGAGAAAGCAGGAGGGAGGCTTGGGTTGCCTCTGGCGATGGAGGAAGCCAAGTTTTCTGCACACCCTGGCTGGCCCAGGCTGCTGCTTAAGGCAACAAAGTTTCAATGGCTGCTGCCATGGAACCAGCAGAAGGCTTGGCTTCACTCCTGGCTACAAAGTTTCAATTGTAGAAAATAAATAAATCCCAGATACCAGGCCCTTCACTTGGGTCATCGAGGAGTATAGCCAGCCTGAAAACCACCACAGGCCCCTCGTCCAGGCCACCTCATACCCCAAGAGAACACCCATCCTGATCCAGGACACCCTTCAGGGAAAACCAGATGGCCCCCACCCATGTACCAGGCCTCTATCCTATCTAATAAAAGAGTAATATGCAGATTGACCATCACTCCAACACACAAGATGACTGCCCCCATATGGACAAAAGATCCTGGCCCCATGTGGACACAAAATGGCCACCACAAGATGGCCAGAAGGGGAAGGAAGTTTGGAGGGACAAGGCCTGCAAGGGAGGGCAGTTGGGGGTGATCAAGCCTGCAGGGGAGGACAGTTAGGGGTGACCAGGCTGGCAGAGGAGAGAAGTTGGGCATGACCGGGCCTGCAGGGAAGAGCAGTTGAGGGGAACCCAGGCCTACAGGTGAGGGCAGTTAGACGTGATCAGACCTGCAGGGGAGGGCAGTTAGGGGCAAATAGGATAACCGGAGAGCAGTAAGGCATCAATCAGGCTGGCAGGGGAGTGTTTAGGGGGTGATCAGGCTGGCAGGCACAAGTGGTTAGGGTCAATCAGAAAGGCAGGCAGGTGAGCAGTTGGGAGCCAGCAGTCCTAGATTATGAGAGGGATGTCCGACTTCCTGTATAGGCCCCATCCCATAAAGGGGAAATTGGACATCCCTCAAGGAGTCCCAGATTGGGGAGGGAGCAGGCTGGGCTGACGAACACCCCCTACCATCCTGTGCACGAATTTCATGCACTGGGCCTTTAGTATAGTAATATTAACTGTAGGCATCATGCCTTACATTATATCCCCAGTATTTCTTTATTTTATCCTTTGTACCTTTAGACTCCCTTTACCCATTTTGTCCACCACCCCATCCCCCTGCCTCTAGCAACTGCCAGTCTGTTCTCTGTACCTATGAATTCCTTGTTTTTATGTTTTAGATTTCACATATTAAATGTCACAATTTTTATGTAACAGTGTCTTATCAGATGTAATTATTTCACTTAGTAGTGAATTGTATTTTGCTATTGGCTGTAATTTAGAAAATTTAGTTCTCTCCTTTACATTTTAAAATATGTAAAGCTCATAAAGAACCAGAGAGGCCAAAGCCAGTTTGGCTCAATGGATAGAGTGTTGGCCTATGGACTGAAGAGTCCCAGGTTCAGTTCTGGTCAAGGGCATGTATTTTGGTTGCAGGCACATCCCCAGTGGGGGTGTGCAAGAGGCAGCTGATCAATGTTTCTCTCTCATTATTGTTTCTAACTCTCCCTCTCTGTAAAAAATCAATAAAATATATTTTTATAAAGGAACCAGAGAGAATTTAGAAAAGAAAAATAATTTAAAAGTGAAAATATATATCTAAACCATACCTTCAAATGCAAAATTCCTTAGACATTGCAAGACTTACCAGTATGACTGAGCACTCTTATTCAAAAGAATGAAAAAAGGATGATGAAAATTAGTTAATACAGAAGCATGAAAAAGAAATTTTATTTATTTTAGTGATCTGAAGAATATATGTGTGTATATATATGTATGTATGTGTGTGTGTGTGTGTGTGTGTATACACACATATACATACATTAAAAGGCTTTTTTAAGCTCAGTGGCAAAATTCCATATTCCAGCTGCCTCTTACTAGGTAACCTAGTGGTATTCTTTGTAAATTGGGTTAACCCTCAGGATTACTTTGACACCTCCTTACTTGGGAACTCATTTTGAATGCTATAGCTGTGCCTGTAGCTGTCTTTTTCCATCTAAAAACTAGCATTGATGATAATTGCCTAGTCTTTACACTGTTTAGTTTTTCCAGGAGTCTTTGACACACTACAGAGGTAGTGTTTTCCCCACCCATCATTTATAGGGACTACCTCACAACTCACAAATAATTGGACTTAATTGCAGGTGCACTTAGACCTTTACCATACCAAAACAAGCGGCAAGAAACTAATGTCATAGCAGCATCATTGTATCAAGCAATGAACTGACAAAATGTGCTTTTAAAATGTTTTTTTCTCATCCAGCTCATTAGAATAAATCTCTCCTCTTTGTTCCCTGTAATGAAGCCTTATCTTCTCAGAGTAGCTGCCACTGCTAACGGCCACTCTCTGCGTCCTATATTATAAAAACATGGATCGAATCTTCCACAATTGGATAAAGTATTTCATCCTTTATTAGCTTCTCTCCTCTATGGACAAAGTACAGCTGGTCAGGATGTCATTCTTGTTCTTTGAAACAAGTAGATTAGTCTATTTTCTCCTGGGGTTTGGCAAAGTCCTTCAATAGACGCAACTGGCAGAGGAAGGGCTATAGACACTGGCCCTGGGGAATAGATTGCTGACTTGATAAATCTTTGGGTCAAAAAAGGTCATCTCTTGATGTCTGGAAGAAAGATTGACTTACTAATAAATACCAGCAAGAGATCTTACTGTAGTGTAAAAAGTTAGAGAGAAAAGAATCCAATTCTGAAAGAGCATCTGCATGCTGGCAACACCAAAACACAAACACGGGTAAACTATTTACAATTTTAAGTTTTCTATGAATTATTTTTTTAAAATTTAAAGTCATTTTTGTTCTTTAGATTACCAGTGAGTTGTGTATAAAATACAAAATAGGCAGTCATAAACAGAAGCAATGATGGACACATCCTGGAAATGCTACTTTGAAATGTAAAGGTAAAAAATACTTGAAATTACAAACTGCTTTATTAAAGCTGCTAGAAACTAAAAATTACATACACAGTTGAGGTTTAACTACTTGTTATTAATGAATTCATAATCCTAACTATAATAGTTGATTGTATTTTCAGCCTGAAAGAGAACAGTATTGACTGAGATTAAAAAAAACAAAACAAGGTGATACAACCTGTTAGTCCCATTAGAACCATATCCCCACATTAACTATTTCTAAATTTAAGGAACAAATCCTGTTTCTTCCTTCAAGTAGCCTTTTTTTTTTAAATCTAGAAATTGAAATATTCTGAGTATATGCTTACAGTGTTTTACCTGCTATTAGAAAAGATGCCAGCAATATTGCCAGTGAGCCATTTATATTTGTTTATATTTCTGTTGTTTGTTTATATTTCTGTTGTGTGTGTGTGTGTGTGTTTTACCATACTCTATCTCACCTCCCCTTAATGTCAGGATTCCTTCCTTTACTCTAGTGGATTAATTTCATGTAAGCCCTCAGTGGGAGTTGTGCCTGACAGTATTCCACATTGTGGTAATTCTTCATCTCAAAGAACAAAAGAGTGGCATGAGTTTGATATTGTAAAAGAAGTGCTTGGCTGTGAAAGGAAGCAAATCTAGTTACTAAGGCAAGCCTCTGCCACAATGACCCAACCCCAGTGTCAGCTTTCCAAAAGCTTTAGACCTAATTTAATACCTCTCTCTCTCTCTCTCTCTCTCTCTCTCTCTCTCTCTCTCTCTCTCTCTCACACACACACACACACACACACACACACACACACACACACACAAACACACACACATTGTAGATTGTGGTAGTTGGCTGGAATTCCAAAACAAGACTTTGTTTCTAGTATTTTATAAATTGAGTATTTGGATGTCTGCTCAACTGGGATCATATATTTGTGGGCTGTAAATCATCTTCAAATGTGACAATAGAAGATCTGTATAGAGAACCAGAAGTTAGGACTAGAATTTCATGAAAGACTTCCAAGATCATGTAATAATAGGAGGAACAGTTATAATTTTATTATACCCTTTTAGTGCATCATCTAAAATCTTTGCACAGCCCTGCACATATATTATTACATCAGTTGCATGGTAATGTCCAAAACTGTCCAATCGCTCACTCTGGGTCACAAATGGTTTCACTGGGTTGGTCGGGTATTCATTATATATCCATCTGACATTAATAGCATATGTTTGACCAATCCAAGGATGACATAGTCACACATTTGTGAAATAATATAGGAAATGCTAATGAGAGAATATTATTATGGAGAAAGAGGCGGAGATTTCTTGGCCTGATTTTTGTGTGAGACCGAGGGATTAATGAGTAACACAGTTCTTTGTCCAAATTGTTACTTATAAATTGCTACTTGCAAGAGTGGGAGGATCCTCAGAAGATGATTGTTGCTATTAGATTGAGTCTCTAAAGTGTAACTGAAAATAACACAAGATATTCTGTGACTTTGGGGATAATTAGAAACTGGATCTGGACAATAAAAGAGGCCTCCATTCAAGGATGACTTGAAATGAGTAAATGGGACTCACAGAGAGTGCCTTTCAGAACACAACTCATCTAAGCTCCTCGTTTTATACAATGAAAATGAAACTCCTGAGTTACAACAATCTTTGCTTGTCATTCTATTCAGACTCTTCCTAGGATATCTCGTTCCCTGCCCTGTGTATACATTCTCCATTTCATTTGAGATTTTTCAATGGTAATTGCAAATAGGTGTCTGCTACTTGGAAAATGCCCCAAACCAGTGAATGTGAATCCTATATCTTCAGAGAAGAACCCTTGAGCATTCAGCAAACCTCTTGCCTACAGCCTCCTTCCCAGTAAAGCTTTCCAGAATCAACTCAGAAATGTCACTGCACTCTACAGGGTGCCCTCGAGAGCCTGCTCACAGTGGAGAGGACCAGGCATCAGTGTCAAGGCACTAGATGGAGTCAGTTTCAAGAGCATGACTGGTTAACAGGAGAAGTGTGTTCTGAATCATGATTTGCAGGTTCAGTTAGCAACTCCTCTGGGAGTTCAAACATGAGGTCGAGGGGGATGAAAATGGCCTTTGAGTGGTGTCTGAATCTGTTGTGAAATTAAAAAGCAGTAGAAGCAGTTACTAGAACTCAATCAACAATAGCAGAGAACTGAGAAAGGACAAAGACTTCTGCCAAGACATCAGACAAAAAAGTTAGAAGACAATAAGAAAGGCATTTCTTCTGAAGTCCTACCTATGAGGCCAAGAAAATTTCCTGCTTATACTCAATCCCCAATTTGACTTTGTTTATAATTTGTAAACATATTTATCAACTGTGAAGAAAAAATAAGGCTTTTAACATTTGGACTATTAATTTAAGAGAAAAGACTCAGGCACCAAGAATTGTCACAAATATTAATGACCCCCATGTTCCAGCTTCCAATGGATGATTTTCACCCTCATTTAATTGTACATCTAATCAGCATTTGTTGTCATCCCTTTATGTGTAAAAGTAAAGTCCAGAACTTCTGCTTCTTTAAGCTACTTCGGGAAGAGATAATGTAACACACATCAAGTGGTAGACTGATGACTTTCTTTTCTTTCCTTTCCCCATACTAATAAAGCAAAAAAAAAAAAAAATTCAATTGGACCCAAATAGGGTAAAGTATATTATTAAGTTACATTATTTTTAAAAAAATAAAAATAAAATGTTTTTTAGAATTATAAAAAGGAGTTTATATGGCCGTAGATGAAACTTGTCATCTAAATTAAGAAATGAAGATACTCTCATTTTCTATGGGTGACTTAGTTAAGCTTAGAAATTTGAGAGGGAGAATCCAAGATGGCGGCATAGGTAAACATCTACACTGCTGCCTCGAACAACAATTTCAAAACTACAACTAAAAGACAGAACAGACATCATCCAGAACCACAGGAAAGCTGGCTGAGTGGAAATTCTACAACTAGAAGGAAAGAGAGGGGCTCACGGAGACCCAGAGGAGCTGCAAAAAGCTGAGGTACGGAGATGCGCACGCTGAGAGAGCGGGTGCTGGAGTACCTGGCTGGCTTTCTCTGGCGGGAGGGAAAGGGAGACTCCCAACGGCATTGAACCCCTTAACATATGACACTAAACACCAGATCCAGCCGAAACTTATACAGGGGGAGTTTGGACTGTGAAAAGGGAGAGGTGCATGGAAATTTAGGGGAGTCGCAAAAGATCAGAGGGCTGCTGGTGCACACGGCACTGCGCAGAGGACAGATTGCTGATTGTGCCCCTGAATTTCGCGAGTGGGTGGGAGACAGACCCTCCAAACTGTGCCACTTCTGACTCCACTGAGCCCCTGTTTCGGACGAAACCCTGGAGACCTAGACTCATGTCGTCCTAGTGTGCAGGGGAGCTGGAAAGGCAGTGGTCTAGAGGCACTGCGGGTGTGCGCGTGCACAAGGACCGCTCCAGCGATTACCCAGTCACGTGAGACTCAGGGGCCGTGGAGGGCGGGGCCGACTGAAAGGCACTGCGATCCCTTAAGTCCTAAGACTCCACCCATCCCAAGTTCAACAGAGGCTTCTTTGGTTTTGCAAGTCTGGTATCATAAGGCTGAATTCAACACAGAAGTTTCCCCGGAATAGTGAAAATGCCGAGACAAGGGAAGGGATCACAAACCAAAGAAATGGAGGTAAAAAAAACGACTGGATAAAAAGTTCAAAACCACGCTTATAAGGTTTTTCAAGAATATGCTAGAAAAGTTGGATAAAGTTAGCGAGAGCCAAGAGGAGATGAAAAAGGACCAACTAGAGATGCAAAAGAGCCAACTAGAGATGGAAAAGGTCCAACTAGAGATGAAAAAGGACCAACTAGAAATTAAACATACACTGACTGAAATAAAAAATATTATACAGAGTCCTAACAGCAGACTAGAGAAAGGCAAGAATCAAGTCAAAAATTTGAAATATAAAGAAGCAGAAAACATTCAACTGGAAAAGCAAGAAGAAAAAAGAATCCAAAAATGTGAAGATAATGTAAGGAGTCTCTGGGACAGCTTCAAGCGTACCAACATCAGAATTGTGGGTGTGCCAGAAGAAGAGAGAGAGCAAGATACTGAAAACCTACTTAAAGAAATAATGACTGAAAACTTCCCACATCTTGTAAAAGAAATAGACTTACAAGTCCAGGAAGCACACAGAACCCCATATAAAAGGAATCCAAAGAGGACCATACCAAGACACATCATAATTAAAATACCAAGAGCAAAAGACAAAGAGAGAATATTAAAAGCAGCAAGAGAAAAAACAGTTCATTACCTACAAGGGAGCACCCATATGACTGTCAGCTGATTTCTCAACAGAAACGATGCAGGCCAGGCAGGAATGGCAAGAAATATTCAACGTGATGAATAGCAAGAACCTACAACCAAGAATATTCTATCCAGCAAAGCTATCATTCAGAATTGAAGGGCAGATAAAGAGCTTCACAGATAAGAAAAAGCTAAAGGAGTTCATCAACTCCAAACCAGTATTATATGAAATGCTGAAAGGTACTCTTTTAGAAGAGGAAGAAGAAAAAGGTAAAAGACAAAAAATTATGAACAACAAATACATATCTATGAACAAGTGAATCTAAAAATTAAGTGAATTAAAAATTTGATCAACAGAATAAACTGGTGAATATGATAAAATCAGGAGCACAGAAAGGGAGTGGACTGATAATTCTCAGGGGGAAAGGGGTGAGGGGTGTATAGGGAGAGACTGGACAAAAATCATACACCTATGGATGAGATCAATGGGAGGGAGGTAAGGGCAGAGGGAAGGGTGGGAACTGGGTGGAGAGGTGCTGTGGAGGGGAAAAAAGAGAAACAAATGTAATAATCTGAATAATAAAGATTTAATTAAAAAAAAGAAAGAAATTTGATAGGAAATAATAATGGTGTATGTTCCATGTCAAACAATGTGTTTTGCATAACAGAATATGATTTATATGGTCCTATATGCATATTGCATAATTCTATATTAAGTTAGTGGAGAAATGCATTAAATTTATTTTCCAACATATTATAATTAGAAATGTAAATATTCCAATTAATAATAGAAGGCACAAGAGTGTTACTTTACAAATAAAAATTAATTTAAATATATTCATGCATTGTAAACTGTTGCTTAGTTTCTGTTTAGAGTAATTAGGCAACCATGAAATTAAAGGGAATAATTTGATTACATTTCCCATCACATTGTAATTGTTTTTAGTTGAAATAGGAGCAGTAACAGATAATTGAGTCTTATATTTTCTCTTTCTATTGATTTATTATGATTTCTCAGAACACATTTTATTTTTATTGCTAAACTTGCAGGACTAATTCCACATACTGTTATTTTATTTTAAATATAACTTGAAAAATAATCAAATTTCTCTACTTATAATTTCTTCTAATTATATATTTTCCATTTAATTTTTAGAGGTACAAAAAGAGTTTTTCTAACTCCTCACCTCATTTTAAGTCTAGGCTTAATTTTCACCTTCCCAGTAAGGCCTATCAAAGCCAGCATAATGAATAATGCAACCAGCTCCCAGCCCCACCAACAATACTCCAATATCCCTTGCCCTAATTTTTTTTTCCCCTTAAAACATACTATATAACTTACTGATTATTATCTATCTCCCTTCTAGCAAGCTTCTGGACAGATATCTTTGTCTTGTAATGAATAAGTCCCAGCCTCATTTAACAGTAATTATTTAATGAATAAAAATATTTGATAATAATGTTCCATTGTGTTGTAGGCAACAGGGATGGGCACCAGGTGTCCAACCCAAGGGGGCAGACCAAATCTGGGTTTAGCAACCTCAGTACTTGGGTTCTGGCAAGGAAAGAATTCAGAACCAAGACCCAAAGTATAAAGAACATTTATTTGATATATTACAAAGGCAGGAAAAGTAATTCTTAGAATAAATGGGCTTAGGAAACAACTTATAGAAGTAAAGTAAGGGCCATTGGAGCTTGGGAGTGAGGAAGCTAATGCTAATGTACTGGGTGGGAAGGTGAGTGGAGGAGGGAAAAGGGAAAGGAAAAAAAAGCAGGGGCCTGCTCCCAGCAGGGAGAGCACACTGGGACCTCCATCTTAGGGGTTTAAGGGTGGGGATTTTAGGGGAAGTTCCTGGGAAAGAGTAATAGGATATTCAGCAGTTTTCCAGTTGTATGCTTTCAGATTGTGGTCTCCACTGATTAACTGGCTTGAACTAGGGTGGTCATTATCTATTGCAGCTGGTTTTGAGATCAGTCAGTGGCTCGTTTTGTTGCTTATCTGGGCCTAGCACTGAAATGCAACTGAGGCCTAGATGTTATCTCTAGGGAGGAAAGGTCAGGATGTCCAAACTGTATGACCAGCAAAATGCTGGGGGAGGAAAGGTCAACCGGGGGGTGAGGTCCTACCCTACAATTGGTTGACCCTTGCTAGGCACCTGGGGTTTTTCACCCTGGTGACCTTCTGTACCTGGACCATCATCATCGCTCTGCTCATGTCTGTCTAACTGCCTACAGCAATTGGATTGCATCTTTTTATTTATTTATTATGTTAGGACAATCACATATAAAACAATCAGAGCACTACTGTAAACATAGTATATATTTTAAACTTGCTTAGAGAAATAGCTGATCTTCTTTTTTTTTTCTCACCTGAAGATTGATTTCAGAGAGAGAAAGAAAAAGAAACATTGATGTAAGAGACAAACATCAATCAGTTGCTTCCCATATGTGCCTTGATCAGCAATTGAACCCACAATCTAGGTAGGTGCCCCAACGTGGAAGGGAACCCACAATCATGCATGGGATGATGCTCCAACCAACTGAGCCACCTAGCCAGGATGAAAAATGGCTGATTCTTAAGGTAAAATTCTGTCAGTCAATCCTGGTCAAATTGAGAAGGAAAAATAATCATGAAGGTCATTTTAGAAGTAGCATTTTGAATGGGATCTATTTATTAATGCACAAATGTATTATATATTTCATTAAGGAAAAAGTAATATAGAATGCTTAGGAAATGCAGCCTCGTTAATTTGTTGATCATTTTAATGGAAGAATAGCTATTAACATTAAAAGTATGTCATGGGAACAACCCAAGATGGCTGCATAGGTAAACACATACACAGCTGCCTCTCACAACAATTTCAAAACTACAACATAAGACAGAACAGACATCATCCAGAACCACAGGAAAGCTGGCAGAGTGAAAATTCTACAACTAGAAGGAAAGAGAGGGGCTCACAGACCCAGAGGAGCTGCAAAAAACTGAGGTACAGAGACACGCTCGTGTGGAGAGAGCAGGTGATGAAGAACCTGGCTGTCTTTCTCTGGCAGGAGGGAGATGGAGACTCTCAAAGGCACTGAGCCCCTTATCCTATGGCACTAAATCCCAGATCCAGCCGAAACTCATACGGGGGGAGTTTGGACTGTGAAAAGGGAGAAGTGCATGAAAATTTAGGGAGTTGCAAAAGATCAGAAGTCTGGTGGCACACACAGCACTGCAAACAGAGGACCGACTGCTGATTGTGCCACTGGCTTTCATGAGTGGGTGGCAGACAGACCTTCCCAATTGTGCCACTTCTAACTCCACTAAACCCCAGTTTCGGAAGAAAGCCTGGGGACCCAGACTCATATGGTGCCAGAGCACAGGGGAGCCAGAGGATCAGCAGTCTAGAGGCACTACGAGAGAGTGCGCATGCACAGGGACTGCTCTAGCGATTACCCAGTCACGTGAGACTCAGGGGCCATGGAGGCAGGGCCGACTGGAAGGCAAGGCGGTCCCTTAAGCCCTGAGACTCCACCCATCCCAAGCTCAACAGAGAGGCTTCTGCAGTTTTGCAACTCTGGTATCATAAGGCTGAATCCAACACAGAAGTTCTCCCGGCATAGTGAAAATGCCGAGACAAGGGAAGGGATCACAAACCAAAGAAATGGAGGAAAACAAATGACTGGATATAGAGTTCAAAACCATGCTTATAATGTTTTTCAAGAATATCCTAGAAAAGTTGGATAAAGTTAGCGAGACCCAAGAGGAAATGAAAAAGGACCAACTAGAGATGAAAAAGGATCAACTAGAAATTAAACATACACTGACTGAGATAAAAAATACTATACAGAGTCCTAACAGCAGACTAGAGAAAGGCAAGAATCAAGGCAAAAATTTGAAATATAAAGAACCAGAAAACACTCAACTGGAAAAACAAGAAGAGAAAAGAATCCAAAAATGTGAAGATAATGTAAGAAGCCTCTGGGACAGCTTCAAGTGTACCAACATCAGAATTGTGGGGGTACCAGAAGAAGAGAGAGAGCAAGATACTGAAAACCTCCTTAAAGAAATAATGAAAATTATTATTAAAGAAATAATGAAATACTGAAAACTTCCCACATCTTGTAAAAGAAATAGAAGTTCAGGAAGCACACAGAACCCCATATAAAAGGAATCTAAAGAGGACTACACCAAGACACATTATAATTAATATACCAAGAGCAAAAGACAAAGAGAGAATATTGAAAGCAGCAAGAGAAAAACAGTTTATTACCTACAAGGGAGCACCCATACGACTGTCAGCTGATTTCTCAACAGAAACGATGCAGGCCAGACAGGGGTGGCAAGAAATATTCAACGTGATGAATAGCAAGAACCTACAACCAAGAATACTCTATCCAGCAAAGCTATCATTCAGAATTGAAGGGCAGATAAAGAGCTTTACAGATAAGAAAAAGCTAAAGGAGTTCATCAACTCCAAACCAGTATTATATGAAATGCTGAAAGGTACTCTTTTAGAAGAGGAAGAAGAAAAAGGTAAAAGACAAAAAATTATGAACAACAAATACATATCTATGAACAATTGTATCTAAATATTAAGTGAATTAAAAATTTGATCAACAGAATAAACTGGTGAATATAATAGAATCAGGAGCACAGAAAGGGAGTGAACTGATAATTCTCAGGGGGAAGAAGGGGAAGGGTGTACAGGAAGAGACTGGACAAAAATCATACACCTATGGATGAGGTCAACAGGAGGGAGGTATGGGTAGAGGGAAAGGTGGGAGCTGGGTGGAGGAGAGCTATGGATGGGGAAAAAAGAGAAACAAATGTAATAATCTGAATAATAAAGATTTAATTTTAAAAATGTATGTCATGATAGGAAGTCTAGAAAATAGCTAAGTTTTCAAAACTATGTCTTCTGGCACTGGTGACACAGATGGTGAATTTGGAAAGCCAAATAATAATAGTTTTCTTTATACTTGCTCAGCTAGCTGGGTATAGAATTTCACCCAATCAATGAAAGGGTTATTTACAGTAAAATGAACTGTATTTAATGATTATAGAGAAATAATCAGTAACTATGTCCTGTTTGAGGGGGCAGAGGAAAACAGATGATGATGATTATGATGTGTGTGTGTAAATAAGTATGCATGTGTGTCTGAATACATACAGTATCCTAGAACTTGGTAAAGAATTTATAACCTGTCTATGTCTCTATCTGAAACCTTTAGAAGTTAAAATTGCCAGTTCTATCTGAGGGAAAATCTTTTTCCCTTCCATTCTTAATTATAAGTCTAGCCCCTAGAGAAGCAGGAATGTGTGAAAGGACATTGTTGACTTGTACACTTAAGTGTGATATGGTGTTTGCAGTGACATGCAGTTACCATGTAAGAATCATATTCATGATTCTCAGTATTTGTACATCCTGTGGCTTCTCCATTTTTGTAATTTATTTAGTAATTTCGAGGCCTGGTGCACATATTCATACACTGATGGGGTCCCTCCGTCTGGCCTATGGAGATCAGGCTGAAACTGTCTGGGTGCCTGATTGTGAGAGGGTGGTCCTCAGGTGTTGTACCCCAGGATCAGGCTCCCTCCTCTCTGACTTCAGGTGCAACACCCAAGAATCACAGTTGCCAAGTCAACGCAGGTCCTGTGTTGAGTGTCTGCCCCATGGTGGTCAGTGTATATCATAGGTACTGGTTGGATGGTCACTTAGGTTTTTATATATATAGATACATACCATGTTTCCCCTAAGTATAAGCAACAGCAGCCTTGAAATGAAATGTTCTGTGTGTTTGTTTCAGCTGCACTAAGGAAGAATACATTGTAGAATAATCTTTCCAACTCTTCAGCCATATTTGGAGGAAAAAGATCTCTCAATGGTAAATTATTGGAGGCAGCTGTCACAGGGGAAAGTATTGGATGTAGTTCCAAGTGGTAGTAATAGTAAAAGGAAACTGGATTAAGCCTGAGAAAGGACCCTGCAAATAAATATTTTAAATACCCATATGTAGTTTGCCATTATCTCTATCATTCCATCACACCAGCCCAACTCATATATTTCTTTTACTTGTCTGGATTTGTGTTAAGAGACCCTATTTGGACAGTATGAACCCATTGTAGGCCACACAAATGAAAAATTTAAGTAGATACAGTGAGATTCAGAAGAGAAATAAATAATTACCTTGTATGTCTCTAGAATTATTACCAATTATTTGTTACCAGAATTTAATTACTGTATTACCTGCATACATTTTAGAGGAGAAAAATCGAACGGGCTCTGCACAGAAAAATATGCATGAATTGTAAGTTCTTCAAAGAAATGCAAATGATTCTATCTGATCAAGTGTGAACTTTATCATATTCTGAACACCTATTTCTTCCCAATATTGGTATTCTTCCCCCAGGGCACAGCAGAGTGCAAAACCATGAGTAATAATCTTGTTGCTAAAGAAGATAAGCTTTGCCGAGACCGGTTTGGCTCAGTGGATAGAGCGTTGTCCTGCGGACTGAAAGGTCCCAGGTTCTATTCCGGTCGGGGGCATGTACCTTGCTTGCGGGCACATCTCCAGTGTGCGGTGTGCAGGAGGCGGCAGATCGATGTCTCTCTCTCATCGATGTTTCTGACTTTCTATCCCTCTCCCTTCCTCTCTGTAAAAAATCAATAAAATGTATATTAAAAAGTAGAAGAAGAAGATAAGCTTTGTCCCTGAGCCTTACTATCAGTTGACATTCAAGCCCATAACTGCTTGCCATTTTCCAACTCTCTCCCCCACTTTCTGGGAAGTGCTATGGAGGACAGGACTATTTTCCTTTGCAGCCACTTAAAAGTTTTTGTGACCTGGCAGTGCTGGCTGAGATGGGAGAGAAGGGGATTTCTACCCCTGTTTACACCTCCTTAATTAGCCAGCTTGGAGAATTTGTGTTCTTGGTTCCTCTCTCAAAAACCAAGAAGCATAACAGGCTTGACTGAGCCCAGTGTAACTCCCAAATCTGGCACAGCTCCCAACTTCCCAGCAGTCAACATGCATGTGGCTTCAGATGGCAGGTGCTTAGCTGAATCTCTGTGGCTGGGAATTTCTTCTTAGCACCAAGTGATCCAAAGTGTTAGAGAGTAACATGTGATGGTAGAATAGTTTACACATATATTGGTTTTATCCTAAAAGCAATCATGTGTATTTGTTATCGTTTGTATTTTTAAAAACCCCAGTAAGATGTTTTAGAAGCTTATAAAGGCAAAAATTAAATACACATGGGTTGGCTTTAGAGTCAAACTTGTTTCTAACCTGCCTCCTTTGTCCCTGAGCCTTACTATCAGTTGACATTCAAGCCCATAACTGCTTGCCATTTTCCATCACTCTCCCCCACTTTCTGGGAAGTGCTGTGAAGGACAGGTAAACACAACTTGTATCACACAAGGACAGTGTGTCCAATTCCTGAGCTCTGTTTGATACACAATCCTATTTCACCACTTTTTTGAAGTCAAACTTAAGAGACAAATACCTTTGAAGGTTGATCACTGCTCATCTCTTCTAGACAAAGCCCAGCTGCCCGCTTGTACCCATGTAGTCCAGCAAACTGATGTTTTCCCATCTGTTCTGTTTGATTTTGTAAACATTCAATAGCATCTACCAACCATGACTTTTGTCTGTATCCCAGGCTTCTCTTTTCTCCTAGGAGATGAAACTTAAATTGTTATACAGAAGATTTTTATCTGGACAATTACCATCTAACATAGGCAAATAAATTTGGAAAGCTTTTGATCTAAATGATATTCGCATACTTATTAGAGGAAACTATAGGTGATATTGTTTTAAGTTGCGTTACTACATATATAGAGAAGGAGAAAACTTCTTAAATGGAATCGACTGTTTAAAGCCATAACTTTATAGGGCAAGGAAATATTATAAATAGTACTTTGTTAATTGTACAATTGATTAATTTCCATTTTCTATTTGAATGGTTTGATAATTTTTTTTATTACATTAAAGCTACACCTTAAGAATTGAGGATTTCCTCAATTTTATTTTTATTTTTTCTCTCTAATATGTCTGCATTTTTTCAGGTAGAAAACAACAGGCTGTGTTTAAATTATGTTTAGCAATTTGACTAATTTATTTTATTGCTGTATAGTTTATGTTCACATTTTTCTCTACCTGTACACTCTGTTTTCTTTAAGTGAGTTGTCCATTGATGTATGTTATTCCCCATTTTATTAAATAGTGCAGCATTGACAGCAGTTTCTGAATTTTAAATTTGTTTCTAATGTTTTTTTTGCTATTAGAAAAATTAATAAGTAAACTTCCTTGAATTAATGGAAATGTTTATTTATTGAAATAAAAATACTAATTAAGGTTTAATGAGTTAAGACTATTACAGTGATCATGGACTGTGTTGGTTAGGTGTGAATAACATGTGCAAATAGATTTTCATCATGAACTGAGAAATTAAGTAAAGGTTAGTTTCTTTGATTTTATAAATAATTATTAATGTTAGTCTTGATCCTCATCATAAAAAATGCAAATGAAAACCATATTGGGATATTATTCTACACCTATCAATTTAGCAAAAATTGTTAAATTTGGTAATGTATTCTCTTGGCAAGTCTGGGTTGAAAGCAGTATAATTATGTATTTCTGGTGGCGATATAAGTAGGATCTTCCCTGAAGAGAAATATTTGTCATTATCTATCAATATAACAAATTTATGTATCCTTTGACTAGCAATTACACTTATGGGAATTCATCTTTCAGATCTTTGAGCAAATGTGCAAAAGATAAATGCTCAAGTTAGTCATTGTGGCATTGTTTGTAATAGCAAAGAAATGGAAACAACCCAAATGTCTATCAGCAGAGGATTGCTTAAATACATTACAGAACTTCAATATGAAATAATATTGGGTAGCCCTAAGGAAGAATGAGAAAGGATTCTATTCATCTATATGGAAAAATTATACTTTACATTATAAGATTTTAAAAAAGGAAGATAGCCAAAAACTGTTTGGCTCAGTGGATAGAGCGTCAGCCTGTGGACTGAGGGGTCCCAGGTTTGATTCCGGTCAAGGGCATGTATCCTGGTTGCAGGCACATCCCCAGTAGGGGGCATGCAGAAGGCGGCTAATTGATGTCTTTCTCTCATCGATGTTTCTAACTCTCTATCCTTCTTCTTTCCTCTCTGTAAAAAAATCAATAAAGTATATTTAAAAAAATAATAAAAAATAAAAAAGGAAGGTACAATATAGCATATGTAATATGTTAATTTTATTCATAAAGGTAAAAAGTAAGTATATATATTTGCATTCCTGCATTTTCATATGGATAACTATAGAAAACACTTATGTACATACATAACAAAGCTGTTATCTAATGGTGGTTGAATGGGATCCAGGAAAATAAACTATAAAATTAGGAGTGAAATTTCTGCTTTATTCCACTTTGTTTGAACTTATTAAATATATTACTTATTACACACACACACACATACACACACACACGCGAGCGTCAGACTAGAGAAAAAATTATCAGAACAGTTGTGGTAATCCTTGTTACTACAACTGAGCAAAGAACTCAGTCCATGAAAATTTCTGTCATGATGGAAATATTTGTAACTTGATTGGGGTGATGGTTTCACAGGTATATATATTTGACAAAATCCCCTTTGATTGGTATACTTTAAATTGATGTAGTTATTAAGTGAAATTATACCTCAATAAATTTGGTTAAAATAATTATGTTCTGGACTTCCAGAAATAATACTATATAATAAAGAGGTAATATGCAAATTGATTGTCATGCCCTCACAAGATGGCTGCCTATGACCAGGCTGGCAGGGGTGTTAGTGATGGACAACCAAACGACTGAACAAACAGGCTGCATGGGGTAACCAGGTCAGCAGGGAGAGCAGCTGGGAGTGATTAGACTGGCAGGGGGGGCAGTGAGGGGCAAATAGGCCAGTGAGGGGGAAGTTGGAAGTGACCAGGCTGGCAGGGGGGGGGCAGTTAGGGGTGACCAGGCCAGCAGAGGGTGGCAGTTTGGGTTGACCAGGCCAGCAGAGGGACAGCAAGGGGTATCCAGGCTGGTAGGGGAGGCAGTTAGGAGTGACCAGGCTGGAAAGGGGGTAATTAGGGCGATCAGGCTGGCACTCAGAGGCAATGAGGGGCAATCAGGCCAGCAGGGGCAGGCAGTTAGTGATGACCAGGCAGGCAGGCAGGTGAGTGATTAGGAGCCAGCAGTCCAGGATTGTGAGAGGGATGTCCGACTGCCAGTTTAGGCCTGATCTTTGGGATCTTTGGGATCAGGCCTAAACTGGCAGTCGGACATCCCTCAAGGGGTCCTAGATTAGAGAGAATGCAGGTTGGATTGAGGGGACCCCCATTTGCATGAATTTCATGCACCAGGCCTCTAGTAATTATATAGTAAACTAGAGACCCAGTGCACAAAATGTATGCACTCAGGGGAGTCCTTCAGGCTGGCCTTTATCCTCTGGCAGTTTGGGAGCCCCTATATTGATGTCCCACAGAGGGAGGCTCTGCCTGCCATGCCGGGGCTCTGATTGATGGCAGCCAGCACAAAGGGAGGCCCTACCCACCCTGCCCAGGCTCTGTGATGGAGGTCATGACCATCTGTCCTGACCTCTGTCATTGATTGCCGCCCACAGGGAGGCTCTGCCTGCCCTGCCCCTCCTGCCAGGGCTCTGTGATTGATGCTGGCAGAGGGAGGCCCTGCACACTGGCCAGTGCTCTGTGATGGGCCTTCCCAGCTGTGGAGGCTTATCTCAGCCCTCACACCATAGCTTGGTCCAGAAGGAAGATGTCCAATCTATCCAGTTTAATTAGCATGTTACCTTTTTATTAATATAGATTATAGAGAATACCCCATCATATAAACATGACCTTCAGTAGCTATTTTCACAAAATGAAAGGTATTTTTATATATGTGTAATGTTAAGTCATATATGAAGACATGTCTAAACATTATTAAGGCAGTCTGAGATGTTGTATACTTTATTAGTTCTTAGAAAAGGATGTTCAACTAAGCATCCTATCCCTCTTATCATGATTCATTTTCTTCAGATAATTTATCACCATTTGACATATATATATATTATCTGTCCTCTTTCTTTAGAATGTAAATTCCTTAAGGACTGTGACTTTGTTCAGTTCACTGCCCTAATCTTAGTATCTGATATGCTCAGCATGTAGTAAGCACTGTATAAATACTTATTTAATTACTTCTTAAATGAATTAAAAAATATGTTGTAAACAAAACTCTTACAAAGTTGCCATGTTAGAGAGTCAAATTCTCTCTCATTAGCTCTAAATAGCCAGGATTTAATCAAGGATTGAAATCATCTTATCTTTGGTTGAATGCCAGAGGAAGTGGTTGCTAGTGTTCATTTACAAGGGAAATAAAAAAAGTACAAAAACTTTACTAGAATCACAGTTTTAGCAAAATGATATATGAAAACTGAAGCTGGCAGAGATAGTAGAATAACCTTTTTTTCAGCTCTCTTTTGGGCATAAATTTACTAAACAGCAGATTTGCTGAAAATGATCAACTATTTAACTTGCTAGAGTTCTCTTGTGTATACTCTCTCGATGTTTTTTTGTTTTTCATTTTTATTGTTTTCTCATTTACTTTGTTTTGGTGTGTGTGTGTGTGTCTGTATGTTTGGTATGTTTGCTGGTTTTGTGCCTGTCCAAAAATTTGAATTTGTGAATATTAAATATATATTATAAAAGATCTTTACTAAAGATTTCATGATCATCATGTACTTTGTTTAATCCATTCCATTGTGTGTTTGTTCAAAATAATTTTATCAAGACCTACTTAAATCCAGGTACTGGTGTAGGCACAGAATAATCAGGGAATAGAAGCTATTATTGGGAGCTCACATACTTATAAGGGAGACTGACATTATTCTTATAAATACACTATAGGCCCAGTGCATGAAATTCGTGCACCCTCTGGCAGTCCAGGACCCCTCGGGGGATGTCTGACTGCCAGCGTAGGCCTGATCCTTAAGCCAGCAGTTGGACATCCCTTTTGCAACCTGGGATCCCTTGCTCCTTACCACCTGCCTGCTCACTCCTTACTACTCACCTTGCTGCTCCTTAGCAGCAGGCTCCTTCCTGCTCAGCTTGCTGCTCCTTAGCACTACCACAGAGGTTGGAGAGGCTCCCACCACCACCACTGCACTAGCCAGCTGTGAACCCAGCTTCTGACTCAGTGGTGCTCCCCCTGTGGGAGTGCACTGGCCATCAGGGGCAGCTCCCGTGTTGAATGTCTGTCTCCTGGTGGTTATTGCACATCATAGTGACCAGTCATTCTGCCAAATTGGTTTCTTAGGCTTTTATTATGTGGTTATAATCAAGAAATGCTGAAAGCTCAGGTGATACATAAGTATAGTAGAGGTTGAAATTTTTCTCAGTGTTTTGACAAAATATGTAACACTTTATCTGAACGATGGTGGGATACTACTTTCAGTAATATGAACCTGGGAAAGCTCTCTGTAGAGGATACCTTTCTAAAGACATGAAAATGAAGGCATCAACATTGTGAAGATTATTTTGAAAATGTTTACAGTGATAAAAATTAAAGCATAATAGAACTTAGGTTGGAAAGAAGTTCCTAGTTTTTAGAAGGATATTGTGGCTGGTATGGAGAGAATGAAGAGAGAAAGTGTCAGGGGAGATCCTAGAGGTAGGTAAAGTCAGTTTTTGGATTTTCCATGTTAAGACATTTTAATTTTATTTTAAATATAGTGGGAAACTATCTTAGGTGAGAAGTAAAGGGATAGAATCTGATTTGTGGGATTTTTTTTAAAGATCACTCTAGTTACTATGTGGAAAATAGACTTTAAAGGAGAGGAATGAAAGTCTCAGAGTCTTGTTCAATTCTTAAAAAATGGTCGGCTTGCTCTGTATAAATTAGGGTGTCGGGAACAATGAGAAGTGTTTGAGGTCAATTATATCTTGAATCTAGAGCAGATATTTTACTGAGTAGTATGTGGGATGTAAGGGAACGAGGAATAATAAATACTTATTATTTTTCCCATAGTTTAAATAAATAGCTGTTGAGTCTTCTTTGGTTATAAGTTTAATATGCCTATTGGGCACCAACATGTTGAATAGAAAATTGGAAATAAAAAATAAGTTGGATATTAGAAGAACGTCAGGGCCGAGACCGGTTTGGCTCAGTGGATAGAGCATCGGCCTGCGGACTGGGGGGTCCCAGGTTCGATTCTGGTCAAGGGCATGTATCCTGGTTGCAGGCACATCTCCAGTAGGGGGCGTGCTGGAGGCAGCTGATCGATGTCTCTCTCTCTCATCGATGTTTCTGACTTTCTATCTCTCTCCCTTCCTCTCTGTGAAAAATCAATAAAATATCTTTTTTTAAAAAAAGAAGAACATCAGGGTCAGAGATACTAATGTGGAATTTGTCAATTAATAATATTAATAATCCTATTAATGTATGACTTAGAGATGCCATTGGGGAGCATGAGACTGTAAGAGATCACCTAAGAAATAAGAGAAGGTAGAAGAAACAAGTGGTAAGAGGCGTGGGTCATTGTTATTCCATCATTTAGTGGTTTGGAAAGAGAAAGAAGAGTCCATAAAGACTTTACAGAAAAAGAACATTAAGACAAAAAAGGTTTTGAATTCCCTAGATATCTGTACCCTCAGATTCATTGTAGCCATATTCTAATAGCCAGGACATTGAAACAGTTTAAGTGTCCATCAATGAATGAATAGATTTAAAAAAGTGATATAGAAACACAATAAAATATTATTCAGCCATAAAAAATAGATCCTGCTATTTGCTACAACATGCATGGACTTTGAAGGCATTATGATATATCAGAGAAAGAAATAAGTCAGAGAAAGAAGAAATACTGTATAATCTCATTTACATGTGGAATCTAAAAGAGCCAAACACATAGAAACAGAGAGTACATTGTGGTAGTCAGGAGTTGAGGGATGGGAAAAATGGGGAGATGTTGGTCAAAGGGTATAAACTTCTACTTATAAGACAAATAAGGAGGTCTAATAGCAAGGTGACTATAGTTAACTAGAGGGGTGTGTGTCCCTCAGCTTAGCCTGCAGTCTCTCCAATCTGGGACACCTCTAGGGATGTCCAACTGCCTATTTAGGCCCGATCCTACTGGACATCCCTTTCACAATCCAGGACTCCTCATCTGCTCCCAAATGCTCACCTGCCTCCCTTTCTGATTGGCACCAACTGCTTCAGCCTGCCAGCCTGATCACCCCCTAACCACTTCCCTGCTAGCCTGATTTCCCCTAACTGCTCTCACCTGCAGGCCTAGGCACCCCAACTGCCCTGAAGGTCTGGGTCTCCCTCAACTGCCTTATCTCCAGGCCTGGTTGCCCCCAACTTCCCTCCTCTGTCATCCTGGTCACCCCTAACTGCTCTCTCCTGCAGGCTTGATTGCCCCCAACTGCCCTTCCTTGTAGGCCTGGTGCCTTCCAACTGCCCTCCCCTGCTGGCCAACTTGTGGGGGCATCTTGTGTCCACATGGGGGCAGGATCTTTTGACCACATGGGGGCAGCCATATTGTGTGTTGGAGTCATAGTCAATTTGCATATTATTTTTTTATTAGATAGGATTAGATAGGATAGAGGCCTAGTGCATGGGTGGGGGACAGCTGGTTTGCCCTGAAGGGTGTCCTGGATCAGGGTGGGGATTCCCTTGGGGAATGGGGTGGCCTGGGCAAGGTGCCTATGGTGGTTTGTAGGCCAGCCACATCCCAGCGCCTCAAGTGGAGGCCCTGGTATCTGGGATTTATTTATCTTCTATAATTGAAATTTTGTAGCCTTGAGTGGAGACCAGGGCAGACCAGGAAGTTTGGCTTCCTCCATCACCAGGGAAACCCAAGCCTCTTGCTCTCTCTGTAGCTACAGCATTTTTGTTGGGATTTATTTAGCTTCTATAATTGAAACTTTGTAGCCTTAAGCAGAGGCCAAGGCAGGCAAGAGCAGGTGGAAAGCTTGGCTTCCTCCATTGCCAGGAAAACCCTAAGTCTCCTGATCACTCTATGGTTGCAGCCATCTTGGTCGGGTTAATTTGCATACACATTCCTGATTGGCTTATGGGCGTGGTTTGTGGGCATAGTGAAGGGTGTGGTTTTGTGGGCATATGGTCAATTTGCATATTACTCTTTTTTAGATAGGATAACACTACCTTATATACTTGAAAAGCAGAACTTAAATATTCACACCACAAAAGAGAAAAAGGTATGTAATAATTATCCCACAATGTATGTCCACCAAATCATCACTTTAATATCACACAATGTTATATGTCAATTATATTTCAATAAAACTAAAAGAAAGAGATAAAGTAAAACAAAATAAAAAGAAAACCATACCACCAAATTACAGCCAATTCTGCCAAGACCCCATCGCACAAAATGCAGCCCATAGCCCAGCCCTGCCCAGAAACAGTCGCTGTGGACATTGCTTAATGTCATGTAGCAACACCTGGCTTCTTCTCCCTAGCGACTAGCCTCCTTGGAGTTTCTTCAACCCAGGAACACTTTAGCCAGGTGCAAACATTTTATACTTTAACCAAATGTCTGTGAAGCATTTTCCCATGTCTAATATCATTTGAAACTCACAGAAGACCTACAGTAATGAAACTACTAACTACTGACCCCTGATTGTCAGTACATGTCATAGCAACCATTTTTGGTAGAATCTTTTTTTTTTTTCATTAGCTGGAAAATGGATATTTAGAAAGTTTAGACTCTTGATCCAACTGAAAAGAAGTAAGAAATGGTGGACCTTGAAAATGACTTCAAGTTTTCTCACTGCACAGAATATAATCAAACACTTCTGCAGTTAAATATTTTACCTTTTGTTCTCACTGTCTGAACTACAATAATAATGTGCTTCTTGTTGATATTTACTGTTGTTTTGCTGACAATTACCTGAAAGAGAAGTTGGGGTGTGTCACTGGGATGAACAAAAGTTTAGTTAAATTAGAAAGCAGGTCTAATTAAACAAATTTATTCTATATACTAGAGTCCCAGTGCAAAGGAAGGGGGTCCCTCAACCCGGCCTGCACCTTCTCCAATCTGGGATCCCTTCACAATCTGGAACCACTGGCTCCTAACTGCTCATCTGCCTGCCTTCCTGATGCCCCTAACTGCTCCCCTACCTGCCTGATGGTCCTAACTGCCCTCCCCTCCTGGCCTGATACCCCTAATTGTTTAATTGCTCTCCCCTCTGTCGGCCTGATCCCCCTAATTGCTCTCTCCTTCTGGCCCTATCACCCTAACTGCATAACTTCTCCCCATTGCCAGCCTGATCACTCTAACTGCCTATCTATTCTCTGCTGCCAGCTTGATCCTCCTAACTGCTTGTCTGCTCTCTCCTCCTAGCCTGATCCCCCTAACTGCCTATCTGCTCTCCCCTCCTTGCCTGATCCCCCTAAAGGCCAGGGAAACACAGAGGCAGCATTATATCAGCGCTGGGTGGGAATGCATCCAGGCAGTGTCATGTTAGTGCTGGGCAGGACTACAGGTTCCTCTGTTAAGAGTTGCCCCTGGGCTGGGCTGCACAGAGGCCCTCCTGGCAATGGTAGTCTCTATCCACCCACTTCTACTGCACATGCCGCCTGCTGAACAGTCATTATGTGATGGTGTCCTGGCCAATTTGCATATTCCTCTATTATTAGTATAGATATAAAAGGCTAAGTTGACTCATGCATGTCTGATACATACAAAGCTCTCACAAGTGCCAACTGCACATGCGTGTTGCTTGTTTCAATCTGTCATTGTCAATCCTGTATTTGAATGACACTTTTATTACAGAGAAAAGGTGAATAGAGATATTAAAATATTTTTTCTAGTTCCATCCATGATGTTGCAAATGGTAAGAATTCCTTTTTTTACCACAGCATAGTACTCCATTGTATAGATATACCACAGTTTTTTAATCTGCTGATGGGTACTTGGGCTGTTTCCAAATCTTAGCTATGGTAAACTGTAAATCAAAAAGAAAACAAAACAAATATATATATATATATATATATATATATATATATATATATATATATATCTTCTAATTAATTTCTTTTCAATTGCATGAATCTGTGCATCAGGCCACTAGTTGTAAATAATGATGCACAATATATATATGTTTGTTTGTTTGATTTTTAATTTAGGGTTGTTTTTTATTATTGTTGTTGTTTTTGTTGTCATTTTTATAATTCCACCCAGAAGTGGAATTATTGGGTCCTTCTATGTTTTTTGTAATAACCTTTGTTTTAAATTCTATTTTTTCTAGCAAAAACATTGCTAGCCTAGCTTTTTTTGTTTTATTTCCATTTTCACGAAATATCTTTTCCCACCCTTTTACTTTCTGTTTGTGTGTTTCTTTCTATTTGAAGTGAATCTTTTGTGGACAACATATGTATGGGTCTTATTTTGGTATCCATTCAATCACCACATGTCTTTTGATTATAACATTTAACCTATTTGAATTTAAAGTAATTGTTGACAGATATGTATTTATTGCCATTTCATTGTTCATATTTTTAATTTTCTTCATCTTAAAGAAGATCCTTTAACATTTCCTGTAATACTGGTTTGATATTTATGAACTCCTTTAGCTTTTCCTTGTCTGGGAAGCTCTTTATATATCCTTTGATTCTAAATGATAGCTTTGCTGGGTAGAGTAATATTGATTGTAGGTCCTTAGTTTTTATCACCTTGGATATTTATTGCCAATTCCTTCTGGCCTGAAAAGTTTCTGACAGGAAATCAGCTGGAAGTCTTTTTGGGCTCCCCTGTAGGGAACTAGCTGCTTTTCTCTTGCTGCTTTTGAGTCTCTCTTTATCATTAACTTTGGCATTTTAAATATGATGTGTTTTGATGTGGGCCTCTTTGATTTCATCTTGTTTAGAACTCTCTGCACTTCCTGTACTTGTATATCCTTTTTTTTTTTTCCAGCTGGTTAGGGAATTTGTTGTTGTTGTTGTTATTTTTTAATAGGTTTTCAGTTCCTGCTATGTCTCTCTCAGCAACACAATGGTGTGAATGTTGGCATGCTTGAGGTTGAACCAGAGGCTTCTTACACTATCCTCATTTTTTGGAATCTGTTTTTTTGTTTTTTTGTTTGTGTTTTTGTTGCTTTTACGATTGGGTGTTTTCTGCTTCCTTATTTTCTACACTACTGATTTGACCCTCACCTTCATCTATGCTGCTATTGATTTCCTGCAATATGTTCTTTATTTCTGATTGGTTCTTTTATATGGTTTTCATGTTCTTTTTAATGCTGTTGAACTTATCACTATGTTCTTTGAGCATCCTTAAAACCAATATTTTTGATTCTCTAACTGGTAGATTGCTTGCCCTCATTTTATTTAGTTCTTTTTCTCCTGTTCTTTCATTTGGGGTCTGGTTCTTTGTCTGTTAATTTCTATGTATTAGGTAGAGCTACCATGTCTTCTAGACTGGTAAACTGACCTTATATATTAGATGTCCTATAGAGCCCAGTGATATAGCCTCCCCAGACACCAGAGCTGGGCAGTCAAGGTATATCCTTTATGTGAGCTGTGTGCACTGCTGCATTATACTTGAGCCTTGATCACTGTTGCCACCTTAACAGGAGGTATTTATCTCCTTGATGATAATTACTATAAGGACAGGCTGTGACTTTTGTGGAGGATCAGAAGTTCAGGGGCCTGCCCCACAAAACAATACTGGCTTTATGGGGGCTTTGGTCTCACTTAGTCTGTCCCTTGTGGAGGTGATTGGGTTGTAATCTTGCATGGTATGAAGCTGTCCAATAAGTTCACTGGATTTGGGACCTCCCAGAAGATACAAGATCATCCAACATCTGTGCCCTGCCCTAGGCCACCAGGCATGAGCTACAGAGAGATCTGCAGATGGCTGCTACTTGTACTGGGCTTGGAGGTTCCTGGGAAACACCAAACTGAAAATGTAAGCTGACTGCCAGGTCTGGAGCCACCAAGCAAGAGATGCAGAGTATGCACAGGTCAAATGCTGCTTCTTTGGGAAATTTTGGGAAAGTCTAAAACATGAGGCATGAGAGGTCATTTGTATGGAAAAGCCACTGGAAACACCTTGAGTGGGCCTGAAAATTGGGTGGGTTGGGGAATCATAATCATTAAAACTGTCCAAACAGTGATAGAAAAGTTGAAGGATACTCAGATATGGTGCCTGCCTGACAGATTTGTAGAACAATGGCTTCTGCCAGTAGTTATGTCTGGGAATAAGTCACCTGTCCAACCCTGACCAAAAGCTAGGTAATTCAGTTCTTCTCTACATATTCCTGGTGCCTTTCAGGCTGCTGCCCTAGTGCAAGAGCTCAGCAACAAGTAAATTGGAGTAAATCCATGTGTAAACCTATTATGAGGAAAACCACAAGTTTTCTCTCTCACTAGCCACAATCTCTGCTAATTTTTGCAGTCAGAGGTTATGCATACTTCACTTCCCATCCCTAGAAACCTGGACTAGGGCTTTTGATGTAGGTTGTGACCCTTCAATCCTCAGGGTTATTTTGTAGCTGAGAAATATCTTTGATTTCTATCTGCTCCATGTGGGTGTCAGACCAGCCCATTCTGAGTCTCTGTCCTTCCTACCAGTCTCATTGTGGCTTTTTCTTTAAAAAGATGTGGTACATTTACACAATGGAATACTACTTGGCCGGGAAAAGAAGGAAATCATATCCTTTGTGACAGCATGGATGTATCTGGAGAGCATTATGCTAAGTAAAATAAGCCAGTTAGAGAAAGGAATGTGCCATATGATTTCACTGATATGTGGAACCTAATGAGCAAAATAAACTATTAAGCAAAATAGAGATGAACCCACAGACAGAAAACAGTCTGACAACTATCAGGAAAGAAGGTTTGGTGGGTTGGAGAAGGTATAAATATTGATAAAAGAAAAAAAAAAACCTCATAGGACACAAACAACAGTATGGGAATTGCTGGAGGAAGTGGAGTGGAAGGAGGTGGAAGGATGTAAGAGGAGAATAAATGGTGATGTAAGGAGACTTGACATAGGGTGGTGAACACAGTATACAGTTGATATGTTGTGGAATTGTACACTTAAAGTCCATATAATTTTAACTGTTGTCACCCAATAAATTCAATAAAAAGGAAGAAAATAAAAATAAATTCTTAGTTATAGGACTTACGTTCAGCTAGAATTCAGGCATTATAAATGATGGTTGTTCTATAATTTCATTGTAATTTAGTTATTGTTGTGGGAAGTTCTGAGTACCATGCTTATCTGTGTCACCATCTTGACCAAAACCTTTCTCCCAATCTAAAGGGTTTATGTGGACTGTTAGAGGTTTATGTCTAACTAAAATGCACTGTTGAAAATAAAGATAACTGGAGGCACAAATTTTAGATAATTATTTCAATATTTTTGTCTTAAACGGAATAGAGAAATGTTTGTATTTCAGTTATCTATTGACTTGTAGAAAACATCACCAAATTCAGTAAGTAAAAGCAAATAATCATTACATTCTACCTCTAGAATCACAGCTGAGAGATGGACTGGTTTGAAGGGTTCAGTATAGCTTCATTCACATCTCTGGCAATTTAGCAGGGACTTTGGGAGCAATGAGCTTAGCTGTGGCCCTCTTCCTCTCCATGTAGAGTCTCACGACTTGCCCACTTTAGGAGGATGACCAGGCTTTTTATCTGATAGCTCTGGGCATCAAGAATATGTATCCCAAGAAACAAGAACAGGGACCTGCCAGTGTCTTAAAGCCTGAGCCCTGAAAATTGTGCAATGTCATTTCTGTGATATTTGGTTGGTCTAGGCATGTATAAAGACCATCCAGATTAAAGAGAAGAACCATAGATCCCAACTTTCCATAGCAGAATAGCTTTATCACCTGTAGGTTGCATTTGGAGAGTGTAAGGGAGGATTTTTTCAAGATGGCAAATAGTATATGTGAACATCAATAAAAACCAGCTTAATGTACACTTGGATTTATTTTTAAAGATTTATCCAGGGTATTGGTAATGCTGATGTCTTCTAACATAGCCTTGACTACATATCCAGTCTTGTAGTTCCATATCCTGTTCTTTATATTCCAACATTCCTGAGCTATTTTAAATCTATCAGTCCTCTGCTAAATGTCATATGCATTTTTTTTTCCATTTCCTTATCCCTACATGTTGTCTTGCAAATCTCACTCATTGGTCATTTTGTAGCCTTAAATTTGCTTTCTTTGAAAATATTTCTGATGATTCTTAGTAGACTTGAGCACTACTATTTCATACACCAATACTTGTTCATAATTATACTTCTTTGTATTTCATACCACATTATAAATGTATCTCTTTCATTGTAGTAACTTTCTTAGGGGAAGGGAATATATATATTTTATTTCTTTATTATTATTTTTAAAATTTTCTCCTTATTATTGAAAGTATTATAGATGTCCTTTTTTTCCCCCAATTGAACCCCTTCACTAGCAGCCCCACACAGAGAATATATTTTTTGAATCTATAGTGCCTAAAATGATAGAAATGTTTGAGGAATTAATGAATTTTCATGATAGATCCCTTTCTACATATTTATCTTGACTAAATTCTAAAAGAACAAAAATGTCAAAATCAATTATAGAGAAATGACTTCAAATTTACTCTAGATTAATGGTATATGCTAATATCCTTGTTGAGTTATAATCACAATAATTGAGACTGATTTTCATTTTCTATCTTTTATTCATTATTATTAGATCAGTTTCTTCATGGTTTCACAGAGTAGGGCTTTTTTGTTGCTTAATGATAATCCAATATTTTCAATGTTGAATCCTTTAGATACATGGTATTTGTTACAAGGGTTATAATAAGAAATAATAAGATAGATATAAAAATTCATTTCTAATATAAGAAAAATTACTGAAAATAATGCTTGAATGTTACCATACTCATAGCAATGCTAATAAAAATTGTTCCTCACTCAAGTAAAAAACTTATTTCACATATGTGTATATATAGATAAAATTGATTCTAGTTTTATTTAATTGCAATTTATTTTCTTAGGCTAGACAGTTTTTAAAAGGACACTACAAGGAGATTTGGTAATTTTTCAGCAATATATCTAAGTACCATTAGAAGTATGCCAGATATTTTACTTATTCTGTCACTTAGATAAAGGCAGTCAGAATCCAGAAAAGAACTATAGATACTTATTCAAATTAAAAATGTCTAATAACACAAAATGCTTATTTATTCTTTTTATCATCATATTTAAAAATTTCAGCAAGAAGTAAAAGGAAATGAAGGAAGATGCTTTTCCAAGATTTGATTTAAGATGCTATTAAGAAAAATGGACAGGTTTCAAATAATTATAAATCCATTTTAGTTTAATTGAAAATTGGCAGTATCAATAACAGAGTTCATTAGACTTTTATTATTAAAGGAAAAAATGTAAATTATAAATACTTTCAAAAATTTTATTGCATAGAGGATAAACATTATATTTCATTATATATCATTTTGTTGTCCAAAAATTAAAATAATTTTCTTTGCTGTTTTGTAAATAGCTGTTGCCTTGTGGTTAATATCTCATACAATTTCAAATATTTATATTTTTCTAATAATATTATTTTTCCTATTGAAATGTTAAACTTTGAAAAACTAGTTTAATATCATTAGTAGTGTTGTTTTTGATAATAGCATATGCTCACTATATGGTTACTAAATAACATATTTTAATACAAAAATATAAATATTTTATAGATTATATAAAAACACATATATTATTTAGAAAAATATCATACATATTTTTATTATGGATTTACTAGTATTAGAAATAGTTCTTCATAAGTAATCCATAAATATGTGAGGCCTGACTGAAACTCTGGCACACAAAATATCATAACATAAATAAAAATTTTAATGGAGAAAATGGAATAATATTCCACTTATTCAGAATTTTGAAAAGGCCAAGTTTTATGAAATTTACTAACACTTTAAGGCTTTTCTATAGAAAGGCAAAGTCAGACTGTCAAATAAAGTTTTACCTGTTAATGTTTTCCTGTTATAATTGTAAACAATATATATAGGCAAGTGATAAATCATTGCTAAAATATCAAAATCCCTTTCATCTAAGGCACTAGTGTGTATATGATTTTTGATATTATTTCTATCATTTGAGAAGAATAAAAAACACTTTATTATCCATTGAATAATGATATTACCTCCTATCACCAAGAGGGATGCACATTTTTTAACCCTCTTCAGGTAACATATATAATGTGAGAATACTGCTTCAACTTGCTGAAATTAAATACGTAATGGACACCAGCCTTGAGTATTCCTTGAGCAGACAAAGCATTTAAGCCACATGAGCAAAACTAAATCTTGCTTATTTTATGAACATAAATGAACCTAAATATAGGTGTTTCTTGTAAATGCCTCTGACAATCATAAAAGTGACTGTCATCTTCCTAAAAGTGGTGTGAGATAATCACTTTTACCCAATCCCCACCATCTGGAAACACCAATTGTAATAAACAGTCATTGTGAAAGTTAAAAAAACTTCATTTTCACTTTATAAGCCATCCTGGACCATCATGCCTCTGAGTTTCATAGCAGCTTTAAGTTTGAAAACTCCAAGTTTGTGAATAATAGACTCTTACTAAATACAATTTATTGATTTGTTGGTTGTAATTTTGCTATTTCTGGATTTTCAACAACCAAACTGTTAGTGTTGAGTAGGGCACCATGCAAGGAACACTCTGCAACATGGCTAAATGTGGCATAAACCACCACCTAGGCAGTATGACCTGACAAATCCCATAGTTTATTAGAGTTATCTGTAGTAAGGCACCATATAAAGCCTCTGGCAAGTCCTAAATTGTAAGCTTCATAATTCTGGCGCAAAGATATTCCATTTTCAGCAGAAATATGCACTCCATTTGAAACGCAGCTCCTAGAATGCTACTGAGCTTTGATAAAGACTAGGTGTTTGACCATGTTGCATTAAGTAACCATCTGACTAGAACTCTCCTTTCAGAGCTGATAACTATCACCCACCAAATCATAAAATTGAGCTTCCCAGCAGTAATTCATTATGTAATAGGAATGTTGTATCCAGGAATAGCACCAAAAAAATCCAATTGACACTCATGGTATTTATTGTAGGGTGCTCTCCAAGACAACTGATAGAAGAGGAGGAACAAACAACAAACAGTTCCTGGTTCATGGTTGGATTAGAGGCTATGTTATTGTGAGCCAAAATAGACAACCACTTCAGTATAATCTCATTTCAATATAGTTGTAATGGAAATTCTCACAGAGGAAGATTTAGTTGGTGTACTTAGGCATGTCCTTTGAATGAAGAGAGATGTGGTTCAGTAATAGATATATGTAACTTATGGGTGAATGGCTTGGGTGGCTATGTACCTTGAAAAAAAACAAGATTAAGGTTTAGGATAAAGAGATCTTGGAAAAAGAAACAAACAAGCAAACATATGGATAGGTCTGTGGGATGGGGTATGAAATTTGAAAATCTTTATATTATACCATGATTGACAACAAAAAGAGACTATAGACAACTAGATGAAAAGTACTGTCATCAGGTACAGATCTGCTGCCTGTGTCCTCAGCCAGCACAGTGCTTGTGCAATGGGATCATGGGAGGAGAGGCCAAAGCAGGAGGAAAGTGGAGGGTATTGCATGGTTCCTGATTCTTGGGCTTCCATTCACCAAGAGTGATTTATTACTGCTTCTGTGTATATCTGACTAGCTAATAACAGAAACGAACATTGAATCCCCACTATTTTTTAAGAAAACAAACCAGGCATTTGAAGAATAGCAATTATCTTGGACTAGAGAACTGGTACGCGGAATTTGTGTATGGGAAGAGGGTGTCCCTCAGCTCAGCCTGAATCCTCTCCAATCTGAGACACCTCAAGAGATGTCTGATTGCCCAGACAGGAGAATATCCCTCTCATTATCCAAGACTATTGGCTACAAACTGCTCACCTGCCTACCTGCCTGATTGCCCCTAACCGCTTCTGCCTGCCAGCCTGATCATCCCCTAACCACTCCCCTGCCAGCCTGATCAATGCCTAACTGCTCTCCTGTCAGTCATATTACCGCTAACTACCCTCGCCTGCAAGCCTGGTTGCCCCCAAATGTCCTACCCTGCTGGCCATCTTGTGGTGGCCATCTTGTTTCAACATGGGCAGCCATCTTGTGTGTTGGAATAATGGTCAATTTGCATATTACCTCTTTATTATATAGGATCCTATTTACTTAATTATATCATAGCCCTTTATTCTGGGAAGGGTATAGAGACTAAGATTAAAATATATTCCCAGTATGATTTCACCTTTCTTTCATTAGTGCTCTGTCTCACATTACCATTCAAGTGCTCAGAATGTGTCTGATTTACTGACATGGGCTATCACATAATATTACTCAAGGTACTCACTTTATGCCATGGTTAGCACATAACCATGAAATTTACTGGTTCTATAACATATTGTATTAGCCAATGCTGATGGCCTGCTAGAATAATCTCTCTTTTTTATTAATATTTATTTCAGAGAGGAAGGAAGAGAGAGAGAGAGTGCTAGAAACAACAATGATGAGAGAGAATCATTGATTGTCTGCCTTCTGTGCATCCCCTACTGGGGATTGAGCCTGCAATCCGGGCATATGCCCTTGACTATAAATGAACCTGGGACTCTTGATTACACAGTCTGATACTCTATCTATTGATCCAAAGTAGTTAGGGCTGGACTAATCTCTTAAAAAGGCAGATACAATGCCAATATGGACATAGTGCTGGTTTGGGTTGCTATTCTTCAGGACTTTGTGTACTCTTTCAATCATTCTCTATTATATGGTGCTATGTAACCCATAGGTAGATCGTGTGGATGTGGAAGCCAACAGGTAGAAGCAGGAGTGGCCTATTTGCCATCACTCCTAATTAATGCTTGGAGAATTTTCTTTCCCAGTTTTACAACTTTTTACTCTGGGTGCATATATCCTGGTTCACAGTGGGGTGACTCTCATACTAATGGAAAAAGTTAAAGTCCTGCTAGATTTGAGCATTTGGATATTACCCAGCCTTTTTAGGCTTCTCATAATAATAGACTAGTAAATAAAGTTTTAATATTGGCAGAGTAAATGAATAGATTATCAAGAGGAGATAGAATACTAGATAATAATGGGGGAAAGGAAGAGATATGCTTGTCATTCATGTTTCACTTTGGCATCAAGTGGAACTCCCACACTCAGTTTTAACTAAATGAGCAGTTGTAAAAACTTGCTGAAAGAATGTTGAAAACTGTATGGGACACTGTAGGTGCTCCATCCATATCCCCTCAGATTATTTTTATCATGTTTATATATCCATCCTGCACTATATTCTGCTTGTTTTGCTATTAACAATTTATGGCTATGACATTGAGTTGCTCATGGTTCCTGGAACCACCAGGATCACATGAAGTGACTTAAAGATTTATACTCCCCAATCCAGTCCTGGGGTGGTATGTAGCCAATGATTGCCTGGCATGAAAGTGCAAAAAGCCAGCTCTTTTGACTTGAGGCATTACAAACTCTGGAGGGATATTTTACCTTTGGGAGCTTCCTAGAGTAGCTGACATCAGAAGAGTCTGAGATATGCTTGGTTTCTTTCTCCTTCCTCTCCTGCCATACAACACTCTGATTGGCTTCTCCTGGAGCAGTTTCTAAATATATCTCTTGACTCTAGACTTTAGTACAGGCTATTCTTCCTAAAGAGAAAAATACAAATTCTCAGTGTTTTATTCAGTAATATTTAATATCTTAGAATTAAAAATTCAGTGTATATAAAAATACAAAATCTCAGTGTTTTATTCAGTAATATTTAATATCTTAGAATTAAAAATTCAGTGTATATAAAAAAAGATAATGCAATACTGTGATTTTTTTTTTCACAAAATGTAACAAAAACAGTATTTCCTATAGGAATTATTCATCCTGACCATATTCTAATTATAATTAATACTACTTCTTCTATATATTAAAAATGTATATTGTAGTGATAATTTCTCAGAATGATAAATCAGAGAAGAATTTCTTGACTGGAAAATTTTTTGCACTGTTTTTCCCAAAATTGTTTGATGTAGTTACTTTATTCTGAAATTCATAATTTTTAATACTAATTTATATACACTCTTAAACTTGGCTTATATATTTCTGATTATTAAAAATAAAATAAAACAAAAAAACCTTCCTGTATTCTATGAATTTTCTTTCCCATATTCATGTTTCCAAAATCATCCTCTATCTAAAAATGTTCTTAATGATAAAAATATTTGTTCATGGCACATATGTTCATGGCATATATAGTCTTGGAGGAGAAATATGTAATATGTGAATCAATTCCCAGGGACAAAAAGTGATTGATGTCACAATCAGATTACACCTGAACTAAATTACATTTTATATATTGTCTACCTCAATAATATAAGAGAGATAGTATAACATATTTAAAAATGCCATGCCTGAAGTAACCACTAAAGTTGTTTTTAAAAATTCTTTTCATTTTAAAATAAAATAGCAAACTGCCTATAATGATAAGAACAGGGCTAAGATTTAATATATATTTGTTCAATGAACAAATGAATAGATAAATCACATATATGTAAACAAGACACATTTCTTATTCTTTGCCAAATGTGGTAAAAAATAGTTCTGGGCAGTAAGCTCTCAGATTTGAAAACAGTATTTTATGGTGAAGGGGGAAGGAACACTGATAATTGAGGCCAGATGAGGGCCAACTAATAAAATCAGTTCATGATAATGATTAAACAGGTGAAAATTGGATTATTGTAAGGTGACTGCTGTGGAAAAATGTACTTTAACTAGCGTGAAATACATCCATATATAAAAATATGGTGATTGGGTCAATTAGAAGAGTGTATCCTAGAATCTGATTCATTTAACATGTGAGAATTATGTTTGATTCATAATGATTTTTACAGTGTGTCTGCTAAATACTGTTGACACCCTTGGGAAAATATGCATGAAACCAATACCAAGTTTCTTAGAAAAATTCTCATACCATGTTAATCTTGTTGTTACATTAAGAACAAAAAAAAAGTATGAAAGAACTGTTCTCTGTACCATATCAAAGACAAAATATACTATAACTTACATATGATTGTGAAAATATTTCAATTATTTTTTGCTTGTTGATTGTGTATTTTATCAATGTGGAGGGAAGTCTGGCTCCCTAAGTGGTATAAGGATTATTTTCAGTAAACCTCAAGATGTAACAGGAATGATAATGGAAAATAATATTCTGTTGGAAATCTATAGTGGTTCTGATACAGGACATAAAACTAGAAAGACCTATCAACCAAGTACACCAATCTCCAAATCAAGATTATTATAATCATAAAAAACATAGACACTTCAAATCCATCATGGGAGTCTAATCAATAATAGAAAGAGATAAGAATACAAATTTTTTCCTTAATTATTAAAGTTCCACTAGTAATAAATACTTCTGAGGGAGAAAAAAGCCCCATAACATTTATTATTTAATTACTTTGATTTGTAGATTTTACTATTTAAGAACAAAGGGGATTCTGTTGATGTGAAGTATTTTCTTGAATTTCTTCTATTGAAAGTCCTTTAACTTTCAGATATAAACTTTTAAGGGCATTCTGAAACTAATTATGAAAAGATGCAGTTCAATGACTGAGAAGTGGAGATGTTCTCTGAAAATATACATTTAAATATTGTAAGTAAATATGGTGCACAATTTTATTATAAATACTAAAATATTATTTCAGCCAAAAGGACATTAAAATTAAATGTTAATTTATATTTATTCAAGTTAATATTTTATTTTATCTTTATTGATTTTTTAGAGAGAGGGAGGGATGAGAGAAAGGAGAGAGAAACATCTATTTGTTATTCTATGTATAGGAATAAGGAATCAAATCTACAAACTTGGGAGAATCCAAGATGGCGGCATAGGTAAGCACCTACACTGCTGCCTCACACAACAATTTCAAAACTAAAACTAAAAGACAGAACGGACATCATCCAAAAGCTGGCTGAGTGGAAATTCTACAACTAGAAGGAAAGAGAGGGGCTCACAGAGACCCAGAGGAGCTGCAAAAAACTGAGGTACAGAGACGCGAGCATGGAGAGAGCGGGTGCTGGAGAACCTGGCTGACTTTCTCTGGCAGGAGGGAAACTGAGACTCCCAAAGGCATTGAACCCCTTATCCTACGGCACTAAATCCCAGATCCAGCTGAAACTCATACGGGGGGAGTTTGGACTGTGAAAAGGGAGAAGTGCATGGAAATTTAGGGGAGTCACAAAAGATCAGAAGTCTGGTGGCGTGCATGGCACTGTGCACAGAGAACTGACTGCTGACTGTGCCACTGATTTTCATGAGTGGGCAAGAAACAGACCCTCCAAACTGTGCCACTTCTAATTCCACTAAACCCCAGTTTCGGGCGAAACCCTGGGGACCCAGACTCATATGATCCCAGAGCACAGGGGAGCCAGAGGATCAGCAGTCTAGAGGCACTGCAAGAGAGCGCACGTGCACAGGGACCGCTCTAGCAATTACCCAGTCACGTGAGACTCAGGGACCATGGAGGTGGGGCCAACTGGAAGGCAAGGTGGTCTCTTAAGCCCTGAGACTCCACCCATCCCAAGCTTAATAGACAGGCTTCTGCAGTTTTGCAAGTCTGGTATCATAAGGCTGAATCCAACACAGAAGTTCTCCCGGCATAGTCAAAATGCCGAGACAAGGGAAGGGATCACAAACAAAAGAAATGGAAGAAAACAAACAACTGGATATAGAGTTCAAAACCACGCTTATAAGGTTTTTCAAGAATATCTTAGAAAAGTTGGATAAAGTTAGCGAGTCCCAAGAGGAGATGAAAAAGAACCAACTAGAGTTGCAAAAGATCCAACTAGAGATGGAAAAGGACCAATTAGAAATTAAACATACACTTACTGAAATAAAAAAATATTATAGAAACCTAACAGCAGACTAGAGAAAGGCAAGAATCAAGTCAAAAATTTGAAATATAAAGAATCAGAAAACACTCAACTGGAAAAACAAGAAGAGAAAAGAATCCAAAAATGTGAAGATAATGTAAGGAGCTTCTGGGACAGCTTCAAGCGTACCAACATCAGAATTGTGGGGGTGCCAGAAGAAGAGAGAGAGCAAGATACTGAAAACCTACTTAAAGAAATAATGACTGAAAACTTCCCACGTCAGGTAAAAGAAATAGACTTACAAGTTCAGAAAGCACACAGAACCCATATAAAAGGAATCTAAAGAGGTCTACACCAAGACACATCCACATAGTAATTAAAATACCAAGAGCAAAAGACAAAGAGAATATTGAAAGCAGCAAGAGAAAAACAGTTAATTACCTACAAGGGAGCACCCATACAACTGTTAGCTGATTTCTCAACAGAAATGATGCAGGCCAGATATGGGGGGCAAGAAATATTCAACGTGATGAATAGCAAGAACCTACAACCAAGAATACTCTATCCAGCAAAGCTATCATTCAGAATTGAAGGGCAGATAAAGAGCTTCACAGATAAGAAAAAGCTAAAGCAGTTCATCAACTCCAAACCAATATTATATGAAATGCTGAATGGTACTCTTTTAGAAGAGGAAGAAGAAAAAGGTAAAAGCCAAAAAATTATGAACAGCAAATACATATCTATCAACAAGTGAATCTAAAAATTAAGGGAACTAAAAATTTGATCAACAGAATAAACAGGTGAATATAATAGAATCAGGAGCACAGAAAGGGAGGGGACTGATAATTCTCAGGGGGAGAGGGGTGAGGGGTTTACAGGGAGAGACTGGAAAAAAATTATACACCTATGGATGAGGTCAAAGGGAGGGAGGGAAGGGTAGAAGGAAGGGTGGGAGCCGGGTAGAGGGGAGCTAGGAGGGGAAAAAAAAAAGAAACAAATGTAATAATCTGAATAATAAAGATTTAATAAAAAACAAAACAAAAAGAAACCCTACAACCTTAACTTATAGGGATGGTGGCCTTACCAACTGAGCTATTTGGCCAGGGCTCAAATTAATATTTTAAAATTTTCTTGAAAAAATTTTTCATAAGCTATACAAAAGATTTATTTTACCAATTATGAATGGGTTAACAAAGAGGTTTACATTTGCATTGTGACATTATTTTTAGTTTATAAAACTATTATAATACTTATAACTTGCATGTCTTTTTCCCTATGAACAACTGTAAACCTACTTTTGCCCACACCTATATAATTTCATAAATATATAATTCATATAATTTACATATACCCATGAGTTATTTAGTTCATGATCTGAAAATACAGTGGATTTTTAAAAGTGTGAACCATTAGCTCCTATGAAATAAATAAAAATATAAGTATGTATAAACAAAATCAGAATTTCTATAAAATGATGCAACTATTAACAAGAATGGGCATTTGCTATTTTGAGAATGGGAGCCCAGAATCTAACGTTCTTAACTTAAAACATGTCTTTATACCCAGAGAATTTCTCTCTCTATAAGCTCTGATCTTTTCTCTATATTGTGCTTCGCCTCTGCTAGAGTAGTGTCAAGTGGTTACAAATGAAATAACAACACCAATTCACAACTCTGGAACTCAGCTGGGATCAGCTGCTAAAGATATTTCTGATGAGAAAAAAAAAAAAATAATAACCCGTATCGGTGGGGCCTTTTAAGCTTTAATAGCAGGAAATCTTTTTGATTCTGAAATGTGAGATATCCACCAAAGTGATTTTGCTGCAATACTCCGACTCAAAGTGTGACTTTAGCAATAAATAAATAAATAAATAATTGCATTATTATAATTTTATCTTTTTACTAGAGGCCTGGTGCACAAATTTGTGTATGGGTGGGGTCTGGCCAGCTCACCCTTATGGGGGCTGATTAGGCCAGGCCAGTGGAGAGGAGGAAGTGTGGGAGGTTGGCCAGCCGACCCCCAATTGGGCCAGTTTGCCAGCCACAGTGTGCATCATAGCTACTGGTCATTTGAGTCATTCCAGTCATTCTGGAGTCCCTGTTGGTCGGCTTTTATATATATGATATATATATGTGTATATATATATATGTAATACAGTCAGCCTATATATTTATTTCCACGTATGCTATTGAGTTCAAGAAATAAAAAATAAAAAATTAAATAACATAGTAGTGTCTCTTACTTAGATATTTAGTTGTGCATATTACCTAACATAGATTATTGTTTTTTCTCATTATCAATTCTATGACTTTTTCCTATTTTCTGCAACATTTATATCTTTATGGTTTTGTTTTTGAAAAGCAAAGAGGAGAATGCATTTATGTAAATCTTCAAATTTCCATAACTATGCATTGTTTCTTGGCTAGAAAGTAGTCTGGCAATTCTAAAAAATTATTTGGCAACTTAAAACCAATTGGATTAGAGTATTAGAGCAAATATTGTTAAATTTTGTACCCAAACTTTTTTTCATCTATCTGAATTCTCATAGGGAATCCTTTCTAAAGAAGTTAGCCGACACCAGACTTCAGACTTTCTTTTATTACCTGTCCTTGAGTAATGTTTGCAACTAGGAAACAAATATAAAATTCTCACTCTTTTTTTTTTCTTTTATCTTCATTTACACTTCCACAAGAAACAAGAAAAAAAAAATAGGGTTTAGCCCTGATCATTGTCTTTCTCTAAATTGAACCAGATTGGACCCAATGAATAGTATTTATACTCAGAATTCACACTTTTCCTACCATACTTGGAGTGATAAATAAGTTGACCCAAGTTGTGCTTATCAAATTCTCTCTCCTGGAAAAAGCAGCCTGTTAAAAGCAGGAGATCTATTATCTGAGTTGTGGTGAGTTGACAATCTTCTACGTTATGGATAGAGAAGCTGAATAAGCTGAACTTCGCAGAGGAAAAAATTAAACAGATGTCATAAAAAAAAGAAAAGAAAAGAAAAAAGCAGTGAGAAGCAGTAACAACAAAGCAAGCAAACAAAAAGAAAAGTAGAGAATATTGCCTGGTTCTTTCTCTACGTTCCACTTCAAAATTTTTACTTATTCTCCAGGCTTGATTGTCTCGCTGACCTCTGCTTCAAGAACTACTACTACTCTAGCATGATAAATATTTCTCTGATTTACAACTTGAGTTGTCTTCTATAAACACCCCTGACTCAAACCTTTACCACTTCAGTGTCTATTCCTGGAAATGAGGACAAATAGAATACCTGGATTGATTCTCCACTTCAAAAATTGTTAGATTGACCATAAAAGAATGATCAACTTCCTGAGGGTCATTTTTCTCTATGTAACAGGAGCCTCATAATGCAGGGTTGCTGTGGGAATCAGTTCTATGGTTTAGATAAAACATTTTATATAATAGTACCTATATGGTTAACAAATGACCCTCTCCCTGTCTCACCATTTTACCTCACTCATTAATCTCATAGCTCACAGTAAAACAGAAATTGTCTCCATGTTGACTACTGTTCTTTTGCGGAGTTTTGGTTCTAGGGCTTAATTAAGGACAAATGATCTCATGTCATTTTTTTCTTCTTTTCTTTTTAAAAAAATCTTTATTTTTGTTAATATTACAGATGTCCCTTCATTTCCCCCATTACCCTCCTCTACTCAGTTCCCAACCCATCCCAGGCCTTTACCACCCTACTGTCTATGTCCATAGGTAAGATCTTTAGTTAATCTCTTCCCATTCCCCTTCCCCTTTCCTTCTGAGATTAGTCAGTCTATTTCATGTTTCCATGCCTCTGATTCTATTTTATTCACCAGTTTACTTTATTCATTAGATTCCTTGTTCATTTATTTCGGTTTTTAGACTCAATTGTTGATAGATATGTGTTTATTGCCATTTTATTATTCATATATTTTTTATATTTTTCCCTCTTCTTCTTAAAAAATACCCTTCAACATTTTATGGAATCCTAGTTTGGAGGTAATGAACTCCTTTAGCTTTTTCTTGTCTATGAAACTCTTTATCTGACCTTCAATTCTAAAGGATAGTTTTTCTGAGTAGAGTGATATTCATCACTTGTAATATTTCTTGCCACTCCCATCTGGCCTACAAAGTTTCTTTTGAGAAATCAGCTCACTGTCATATAGGCATTCCCTTATAGGGAACTAAATGGTTTTCTATTGCTGCTTTTAAGATTCTCTCTTTGTCCTTGGCACTTGACATTTTAATCATGATTTGTCTTGATGTAGGCTTCTTTGTAAGTCTATTTCTTTAACCAGGTAGGAGAAGTTTTTTGTCATTATTTCTTCAAGTAGGTTTTCAATATCTTGCTTTCTCTCTTCTTTTGGCACCCTCAAAATTCGAATGTTGGTATGCTTGAAGTTGTCCCAGAGACTCCTTACACTATCTTCATACTTTTTAATACTTTTTTCTTTTTGTTTTTTTGATAGGTTATTTTATACTTCCTCATATTCTAAATCATTGATTTGGTTCTTGAAATCCTTTACTCTGATTTTGAATCCCTGTAAATTATCCTCCCCCCCCCCAATTAGTGTATGCTTAATTTCTGATTGGTCCTTTTTAATATATTTAAAATTTTAACTAAGATCCTTGAAAATGTCACTAAGTCCCTTGAAGCTCTCATTAAGATCCTTGAACAACCTTATAACCATGTTTTGAACATGTATTCAGTAAGTTTGATTGTTTTCATTTCATTTATTTATTTTTCTGGAGAATTCTTCTGTTCTTTCTTTTGTGATATGTTTCTTTGTCTACAAATTTTGGTTGTTTCCTAGTGTTTTTTTTTTCTTTTAATTATAATTTATCTGTTGCAGTTCTTATTTGAGACTCTCTGTGCCTTCTGAACTTGTATGACCATTTCTTTCACCAGGTTAGGGAAGATTTTTGCCATTATTCTTTCAAACACATTCTCTATATGCCAGAAACTGAACATTTTTTCACTAATAGAAAGATGTGGAAGCCCGGAAGGCTAGTCCTTAATTGCTCTAACTATTCATTGTTTAGTTGAGACATTGTTAGCTGAAGCCTGAAGTGGCCTTCAACTCTGTTTGTCTTTTGTATTTTTGTTATTGAAATTTCATGCCTAAAGGCTAAGGGTATATCCCAAAATCTCAATAAAAGAAATAGCAAGGCCAGAGAAAGGGAATCTTCTCACTAGAGGAAAGCTCCTGCCTGGCCCCCCAATATCCCAAATTAATACTTTTCTAGTCTCTTTTCATTTGCGTGTGGCCTTCTCCAGAACCCAAACCTTGAACAGGAACCCTGAACCACAAGGGATGTGAAAGGGGTTTCCAGATCTATCCCTTGCTCACTTTCTTCCCCTTCTGTAACACACCTATTATGTGGATATTGTTATGTTTCATGTTGTCCTATAAGTCACTTAAACCGTCCTCCTGTTTTTTAATTAATTTATTTATTTCTAATTGAGTGATTTTTCCACCCTATCTCCCAATTCACTCATCTGATCCTTAGCTACCGCTGACCTTCCACTGTGTCCTTTATTAATTCTATGTCATTTTTCATAGTGACTATATCTTTTCTCATGCTGCTGAGCACCTTTGCCATCATTATTCTGACTTCTATGTCAATAAATTTATTTTCTCCATTTTATTTACCTCTGTTTTATGGAGAATTATCTTATTCTTTTATTTGAGACTTTTTCTTCTCCCCATTTTGGCTGCTTGTTTGTATCTGCATATTAAGTATATCTTATTTGCTTCCCAATCTCTAGAGCAGGACACTGTCTGACACTTTTCATGACTGGTCAGGAGTACCCTGTTTGGAGCTATCAGTTTTTGGTTCCCTTTACTGAGGCTCAGTGCCTTTGGAAAGGCTCAAGATGTGCATTAGGGTCTGACTTTCCTAAATCAGGCAAAGACACAAAACATCCAAAGATTGGCCTTTGCCTGCAGTCCTATTAACCCTCAGACTGATTAGCCCAGGCTATCAACCACAGGGTCGAGTAAGAAGCCTTTCCCCTAGGCAAAAACTACCTGGATAGCAGAATACTGCAGGTGAAACATTTCTTCTACAGTATGAGGGAATGACTCAGCACCAGAAATTGTCATGGCTGCCCTCCAAGTTCCAACCCCAGAGTGCCAAATCCAGGCTTTTGCTCATAAAACCCAAGTCCACTCTGTCATCCCTCTACTCAGAAAATTTTGTGTGTTTTGGTCCTTTAAGAGGGTGCTTGAATTTCCAGCAATATTTTCCTGGTAGATAGCAACTCTGTTGTTTTTCACATCCAGATGTTATGTGGAAATTTCTCAATTCTGGTGTCATGGGCTTAGGAGCTCAATTTTTTTTTGTTCTATTTAATTAAATCTTTATTATTCAGATTATTACATTTGTTTCTCTTTTTTCCCCTCCATAATCCAATCCACTCAGCTCCCACCCCTTCCTCTACCCCTACCTCCCTGCCCCATTGATGAGTCCATAGGTGTATGATTTTTGTCCAGTCACTCCCTGTACACCCCTCACTCCTTTTCCCCTGAGAATTATCAGTCCCCTCCCTTTCTGTGATCCTGATTCTATTACATTCACCAGTTTATTCTGTTGATCAAATTTTTAATTCACTTAATTTTTGGATTCACTTGTTGATAGATATGTATTTGTTGTTCATAATTTTTTATCTTTTACCTTTTTCTTCTTCCTCTTCTAAAAGAGTACCTTTCAGCATTTCATATAATACTGGTTTGGTATTGATGAACTCCTTTAGCTTTTTCTTATCTGTGAAGCTCTTTATCTGCCCTTGAATTCTGAATGATAGCTTTGCTGAATAGAGTATTCTTGGTTGTAGGTTCTTGCTATTCATCACGTTGAATATTTCTTGCCACTCCCGTCTGGCCTGCATTGTTTCTGTTGACAAATCAGCTGATAGTGATATGGGTGCTCTCTTGTAGGTAATTAATTGTTTTTCTCTTACTGCTTTTAATATTCTCTCTTTGTCTTTTGCTCTTGCAATTTTAATTATGATGTGTCTTGGTATAGTCCTCTTTGGATTTCTTTTATATGGGGTTCTGTGTGCTTTCTGGACTTGTAAGTCTATTTCTTTTATGAGATGTGGGAAGTTTTCAGGCATTATTTCTTTCAGTAGGTGTTCAGTATCTTGCTCTCTCTCTTCTTCTGGCACCCCCACAATTCTGATGTTGGTATGCTTGGGCCTGTCCCAGAGGCTCCTTACATTATCTTCACATTTTTCGATTCTTTTCTCTTCTTGCTTTTCCAGTTGAGTGTTTTCTGATTCTTCATATTTCAAATTTTTTACTTGGTTCTTTCCTTCTGCTAGTCTGCTGTTAGGTCTCTGTATAATATTTTTTTATTTCAGTCAGTGTATGTTTAATTTCTATTTGGTCCTTTATCATCTCTATTTGGTCCTTTTCCATCTCTAGTTGGTTCTTTTTCATCTCCTCTTGGGACTCGCTAACTTTATCCAACTTTTCTAGCATATTCTTGAAAAACCTTATAAGCGTGGTTTTGAACTCTATATCCAGTTGTTTGTTTTCCTCCATTTCTTTTGTTTGTGATCCCTTTCCTTGTCTTAGCATTTTGACTATGCTGGGAGAACTTCTGTGTTGGATTCAGCCTTATGATAACAGACTTGCAAAACTGCAGAACCCTGTCTATTAAGCTTGGGATGGGTGGAGTCTCAGGGCTTACGGGACCACCTTGCCTTCCAGTTGGCCCCACCTTCCATGGCCCCTGAGTCTCACGTGACTGGGTAATCGCTGGAGTGGTCCCTGTGCATGCGCGCTCTCTTGCAGTGACTCTAGACTGCTGCCCCTCTGGCTCCCCTGTGCTCTGGGATCATATGAGTCTGGGTCCCCAGGGTTTTGCCCGAAACTGGGGTTTAGTTGAGTTAGAAGTGGCACAGTTTGGAGGGTCTGTCTCCCGCCCACTCGTGAAAGCCAGTGGCACAATCAGCAGTCGGTCCTCTTTGCATAGCGCTGTGTGCGCCACCAGACCTTTGATCTTTTGCGACTCCCCTAAATTTCCATGCAATTCTCCCCCTTCACAGTCCAAACTCTTCCTGAGTGAGTTTCGGCTGGATCTGGAGTTAAGTGTCAAACGATAAGGGATAAGAGGCTCAATGCCTTTGAGAGTCTCCATCTCCCTCCTGCCCGAGAAAGCCAGCCAGTTTCGCCATCACCCACTCTCTCCACGCGCATGTCTCCATACCTCAAGTTTTTACAGCTCCTGTGGGTCTCTGTGAGCCCTCTCTTTCCTTCTAGTTGTAGAATTTCCACTCTGCCAGCTTTCCTGTGGTTCTGGATGATATCCTTTCTGTCTTTTAGTTGTAGTTTTGAAATTGTTGGGCGAGGCAGCAGTGTAGGTGTTTACCTATGCCACCATCTTGGGTTCTCCCCAGGAGCTCAACTTTTGGTTTAGACCCTAGAGTCCTCAGTAGGAACCCCCTACAGCTGAGACATACCTCTGGAATTTCAGCTGCTATCTATTGGAGCCTGGCCAGCCTTTTCATACTCCACACTTCTTCCTAATCTGTATGTGGTCTCCATTTTACATCCTTGATTATCAGAGTTCTTTCCAGCTAGTCTTCAGATAGATTTTCTGGGTGGTTTTGTTGTATTTTAATTATATTTCCAGTTTGGTCCTATGAAAGTGTCAGTGTAGAGTCCTCTTATTCTGCTGCCATTTTTATCTCATCTTTACATCTCTTATATCTTTGATGACAGTGGAGGGAACTTTTGAAACTATAGCCCATGTAATCTTTCAAGATATATTTTTTTTACTTTTCACAAAGTTTTGTTGAAGCCAGATCTTTTTATTTCACTTACTGACTCAACCCTTTTTTCTATTTTATTCCTATTTATAACATCCTAATCAGCCTTCATTTTTCTAGTTTCTTCCCACAATTGGCAGCAGAATTAAAAAAAAAAATATCTGGCCATTACACTAATTAATCTTCTTTGTAAACTGTATATATGCTAAGTCTAAAATGATGAAAATGCTCTCAACACTTGTCTTTTGTTCTAGTCTAGTACAATGCATGCTTTTTGGCATAACGTGTATCAATATCTGTTGCGTTTATTAGTATGATTTTGTTTGTTTGTTTGTATGTTTGATTACTGCCTATCTCTACTTTACCCTGTTCCCTTACACAGAGATGTATGAGCAACACCAGGACACTATCTAGACAACACTTTGAATCTACTTCCTGGCATGCAGTCTGAAATCATCTCCTCTTAAAGAGACAAAATAATGGAAAATAATTTATTATCTGATTGATACTGCAGGTTATTAAAAAAGTTCACTACCCATTTCTGTGGACTTCCCTTAAATTTTATTAATCAGCCCATAGGGAAGTCTTTGTCTTTCCTTTCCAAAAAGTCATGTCTCTGTCACTATCCCATTCTTATATTAATCAGAACTACCAACAACTGTGAAGGATTTAAGATTTTGCCCTACTTGAAAGCTACCTAGTGTGCTTGCCACAGTTCTATGATATTGGTAGGAAGAGCTCATGCTGTATGTTTTCCTGCTTATAGAAAACACAGATCATCACTGACTGCTGCCCAATGTCTAAAAACAATTATTTTATACTAGAGGCCTGGTGCACAAAATTCATGCACAGGGGTGTGTATGTGTCTCCCTCAGCCCAACCTGGACTCTCTCCAATCTGAGACTTCTTAAGGGATGTCCAACTGCCCAATCATGCCTAAATGGGCAGTCAGATATCCCTCTCACAATCCAGGACTGCTGGGTCCCAACTGCTCACCTGCCTGCCTTCCTGATTGCTCCTAACTGCTTCTGCCTTCCAACCTGATCACCCCCTAACCACTCCCCTGTAAACCTGATTGATGCCTAACCGCTCCCCTGCCAGCCTGATCACCCCCTAACTGCACTCCCCTGCAGGCCTGGGTCCCCTCCAACTGACCTTTCTTGCAGGTCTGGTAACCCCAAAGGTCCCTCGTCTGCCAGCCTGATCACCCCTAACTGCCCTCCCTTGCAGGCCTGGTACCTTGCAACTGTCCTCTTCTGCTGGCCATCTTGTGGCAGCCATCTTGTGCCCACATGGGGGCAGCCATCTTTGACCACATGGGGCAGCCATCTTGTGTTGGAGTGATACTCAATTTGCATATTACTCTTTTATTAGATAGGATAATTTCTCCAGTATTAATATTGATTAATGTGTGAGAGCAATTTAAGTCCCTTTCTTTACAGCATGACCAGATACTAAGTCTCAGAAAAAATATTTGAAATAAAAAGTAAATATAAAATTCCAACAAAGCAGAAAATTATATAATCTGACTATAAGAACATAAAAGATGAAGTTTATTTTTATCCCATCAGTACCAAAATAAATTTACATTTTGTTTAATGTGAAAAAAAAACAAGTTTCAAATGTCAATAATGTTAATTTTACTGAGGCAATTTCTCTTTCATTATAATTGAGTTATTTAAATACTAAAGTTTTAAGTGTATTTTAATTTTTTATTTTATCAGTTATTTTCCAAAAGGTATTCTAAGCTGATTTTAACACATTTTCTGTGTGTATTTGGAATTTTTATTTGCTGCATTTTTAACTATTTTGACTTAGGTATGCATGCATATGCATATGTAGATTTAACACTGTGCCTAGCAATTTTCCTTTATTAATATATTCAAATACAAATGAAATTAATTATGCACAGTAGTTAGTTTTATTTGAATATTAATACAACTGTAGTTGAAATGTAATCATTTTATACTATTAAGTGAAATTAAAATTATCTGACAGTAAATATTTCAGATTCTGTTCGGAAAAATAATTATTATTTTCAGCTAATTCTTTGAAATTATAGCATTTTAGACAAAATCTGGGATATTTTAAATCTCAAGATAACAAATAATGGGTGATATTTATGCTTTATAGTTTCTAGGAAGCCACTGACCCATTTCCTACAACTCACTCAGAGAAGGGACCCAACAAAGAGGAAGAAGGGTACATATACAAAGAGTCAGTGGTGACACATGGAAAGTACTTGTCAGTCAAGTCTGGGGAATCATTGATTGGCTAAAGAGGCAGGGCCATTCAAAGCTTCCAAAAATTTGGAAGATACTTAGTCCCCCAAACAAATGAACTCACTCTCCTGGCTCCCTCTTGGCTCATGGCTCATGGAGATCTCTCTTATTCCTCTTTCCTTGCATTCATCAGGGGGCCATGCTTACTCTACATGCAATGGACTATAGCTGTGAACACAAGTTAAGTTAGTCTGATCCTGGACTGGACACTGCTCCAACATTGAGTGGAAAATCTGGATAAAGGCTTTAATTCTACCCCCACTGGAACCACAGCTACACTTCCTTCTTGGTCCAACAAAGGCAAATGGGACCTTGGAAACTCAGTGGTGAAATTCTACAGAAATAAAGCTTTCTATAATATCTCATCTTTCTATAGGAGTTATGAGTCTCAGAAAATTCTTTTTCTCAGAATATGTCTGAAACCCACTCCCAGGAACAACAGGTGGGAATGAGGACTTCTTGCCACCCTTTATATAACAGAAATTATTTTTTCACAATTGTGAATGTTTGAAGTCAGAAGTTTGGGTTTCTCTTGAAGCCTTTCTCCTTGCCTTTTCTCCCTGGCAGATGGCCACTTTCCCATTGTGTCCTCATACAGTCTTCTGGTCTTTCTTCTCTGCATTTGTATTTCTGGTTTCTCTGTAAAGCCACATTTCATCTTATAAGGATAGAAGTCAGATTGGATTAAGAAATACCCTAATGGCCATATTTTAACTTAATCACCTACTTACAGGCCCTGCTCCAAACACAGCCACATTCTGAGATACTGGGGTTTCAATATATGAATGTATGAGGGACAGATTTCAACTATAACAACACTAAAGGCCCTGTGCATGAAATTGGTGCATGGAAGTCCCCTCAGCCCAGTCTGCACCCTCTCCAATCCAGGACCCCTCGGGGAATGTCCAACTGCCAGTTGGGGCCTAAACCAATAGTCGAACATCCCTCTCACAATCCTGGACCACTGGCTCCTAACTGCTTACCTGCCTGCCTTCCTGATCTCACCTAACTGCCCGCCTCCGCCCCTCTACTGGCTTAGTCACCCCCAACTTCCCCCCTGCAGGCATAGTCACCCCCACTGTTCCCCACACTGGCCTGGTCACCTCAAACTGCTCTCCCCCATCCCAACCTGGTTGCCCCTTAATGCCACCTCACCAGTCTGGTCACTGCTTACTTCACCCCCTACCAATGTGGTCACTCACACTTGCTCCCCCTGCTGGTCTGGTTGCCTCTAAATACCACCCTCCACCCCCATTGGCCCTGTCGCCTCATGCAGCCTGCTATTCAGTCACTTGGTTATCCCTCACTATTCCCCCTGCCAGCCTGGTTGCCCCACACAGACTGTTTGGTCCTCCATTCAGTTGTTTTGCAATGGTCACTTAGCCTTTTATATATATGATTGAGTAATTACTTTAAAAAGTATATGAATGAGTGTGTGTATTTATTCTGAGAAATGTTACACAGATTTTTTTACTGTTTTAAAAATATTTATTTTTTCCCAAGCTTGATTCATAATTTTTCTAAATAATACTTTAATTAATTTTATCTTCAGCTCTTCCTTTATCCTCTCTGCTTTTATCATTCATATTTTCATTATTTATACATTCACAATATTTTTATTTCTTTGTTTTAAAAATTACTTATTAGAAGAGGATGCTACTGAATGTCCCTAAAATAGTATATTTTATCTCTATCACAGACACAAGTATATGTGTATTTAAATGTTAGACATCCTTATATAATCTCACAAAAATTAAAACATTCTAATAATGTACTTGGGACTGCTTCAGAGAAGTTCACTATATAAGACATGGAAAATTGGAAAATTTTAGCTCAATATATTTCAATTAGAAATACAATTGTTAGCAATTTAGAACTGTAAATTCATTTTTCTGTTATCTTGTGATCATTTTAATTGTTCAGATTGAATCTGCTATTTATGTATATACTCATTTACATTTTTGGAATAAAATAATGTGCAGTGCTAAACTTTTTGTTATGTCTGTTTAAATTATGATAAACCTGGAAATGTATGTCTGCTCTTAAAACAACTCTACATAACATCAGAAGTAGAATTTTTAAAAATATATATATTTTATTGATTTTTTTACAGAAAATAAAGGAGAGGGATAGAGAGTTAGAAACATTGATGAGAGAGAGACATCTATCAACTGCTTCCTGCACACCTCCTAGTGGGGATGTGCCTGCAACTAAGATACATGCCCTTGCCCTTGACCAGAATCAACCCTGGGACCTTACAATCCACAGGCCTATACTCTATCCACTGAACTAAACTGGTTAGGGCAAGAAGTAGAATTTAATAAAAACAAAAACTTGAATCTACAGCAACAGTGTGACAAGGCATGAGATAAGTGACATTAGTGTTAAGAAGAGAGAACACAATCTTTTGAGATTAGGGAGTAAATTTACTAAATGGGCATACTTGTGACTTGGAAGATAAGGAGATTAAATGGTGGGCAATGATAATCTGAGTATGTAGAGATAAAGAAAGGACTAGTGAACAAAATGAAATAAAGGCCAAGATTAAACTAAATTTTGAGACTTTTATAAAATACGTACATAGTTTAAACTCACTGGGTACCTGTAGGGGACTGAGAGACTAGTTTGTAGAAAGAGACCCTAGAACTAAGGAGTAGTAATACCATGCTTAAAACCTAAGGCATAATTTCATATGTAACAGATAATCATTAATTGGTTTTAAAGAGGTTTTCAATGTCAGCCAATGGTCCTTGGTGCCAATTCAATCCTAGTAGGAATCCCCAATATGGGGTGCAGTTAAGAATGAAACTTTTCCCAGTGCATACTTCTCAATACTATGACTGTATGGCTGTGAAAAACAGCAGGCTAGGGACCTCTTTGGTTGGACAGTTCTGCTCTGCTGTTTGATCACCTGTTCTGTTCTGCTCCATGCTGGTCTGCACCACTCCACACCCGTCTGTCTCACTTTGTTCTGGCAGACATCTTCAGTGTTTCAGCCAGGGAGACAGTCTTCATTTTTCCATGGAAAGAGAAAATTCTATCTTGGAGCCAGAGGGAAGGGGGTTCATAAGAACAGAAGTTCCTGCACCTGGCCCTAATTTTCCCATCCTCATACAAATGTCAGCCCCAAATCACAATTTCATTGATCTAAAAGACACTATCCTGATTAGTTAGAAGAGAGCCACTTTGATTGGTTGGAGCTGCACAGCTTTGATGGCATGGGGAAAGCCTCTCTCCTATTGGTTGAAATGAGATTCTGGGAAACCTTTATATGGCATGGTTTAGATGTTGGAGAAACACAGTGCAGGCAGGCAATGCAGTGCAACAGCAGGAAATTATGTGTAGAGGTTTCTAGACGAAGTGCAATTTGTGTGAGTGGTCTGGCCCCTGTGGGGAAATGGCTGTTAGGTTCTGGGCTTTTTTTTTTTTTTTTTGTCTAATATGGTTTTATTGATTTCAGAGAGGATGGGAAAAGGAGAGAGAAAGATAGAAATATCAATGATGAGAGAGAATCATTGACTGGCTGCATTCTGTACACCGCCCTCTGAGGATTGAGGCTTGGCAATCTGGGCATATGCTCTGACCAGGAATCAAACAGCAAACTCTTAGTTTATGGGCTGATGCTCAACTTCTGATCCACACAGGCAGGGCAGGCTCTGCTTTTTTATTTTCATTGGAGCTCAGTTAGCCACCAGAAATCTTTCTTAATAGGTGTCTTTTCTCCTTTCAGGATTTACATCAATATCATATCCATACTTTAGAAAGATCAGCCTGATGATAAAATGGGAGAGAAACACAAAGGTGGTGGAACAGGAGACCAAATTGGTAAGAGATATAATAAGCCAGAAAAGAATGATAACATGCAGAGGTGAGGTTATAACAACATAAATGTAAATTTTCTCTTATTTTTATTATTTTATTTAACCTGGAGGGCATTTTTATTATTCTATATAATTACCCTTTAATCATTTTATAAATTCAAAATTTCTTAGCAACAGTTTGTAAATTTATTAACCATTTATGTGTTCATTTATTTATATTTTACTGATTAAAAAAAACAATATTTGAGGTGGTTTATATTGAAAATAATACATACAATGAGGATAGTATCCATAACACAGAAATACATTTTTAAAATTAATGAAAAAATCATACCTACATAGCCAACATAAAAAATGCACTTTGAAGTATATACTATACTTTTGAATATAAACATTATTATATTTAATTTTAAAGCAGTGCCTTAGTAAGGTACATACCATCATGTCATTTTACAGATAGGGATATTTTCAAACTTTTGGGCTTTTAATCTTGGAGAAGACTATTAGAATGAGTTCCTAAGAAAAGGTCTATCCTTTAAAAAAAGCTGACTACTAATGTCAGAACAGCAACAACAGTAAATCAGCTCTAGGTTTCTGAAAACCCAGATTAAAGAAATAATATTATGCAACATATACCACTTTTTCTTCTTTTCTTATATAGAAGATCAGAACATATTTTTCTCTTGTTCAAAATAAGTATAGCATTATTTTCATATGGAGGAAAATTTATCCTAAATAATACAGAATTAATATGCAAATTGTTATCACACCCTCAAACCCTCATGCTCTCGAGCCCTTGCATTGGGGAGGGGGACCTGAGGCTGTTCCACCTGCCTGGTGGGGCTTGATGAGGGAGCTGTGGCTGTACCCCCTGCCTGGGGACCTGAGGTTACTCCCTCTACCCAATGGGGCTTGATGGGGGTGGGGCTGGCTGGGTCTGGTGTTGTATGATTTCAAATAACATGTGGGGCCGGGGGGGGTCCCATGGCACATCCTAGACTCTGAAAGGAGGAAGATTTTCATATGCAATTTAATAATTATTTTCATCATTGAAATTTCTTATAGAGAAAGGGCAAATAACAATATTAAAATATTTCGTCTAATTAATTCCCATTTAATGTGCATCAATTTTGTGTACTGGACCACTAGTGTATTTGATAAAGGTTGTGGATCTGTTCGAACATATACCAGGGCCTCTGCTTGTGTCACCGAGGGGTGTGGCTGGCTTGCAAAGCACCACAGGCCACCCCATGCCCCAAGAGAATACCCACCCTGATCCAGGACACCCTTTAGAGAAAACTGGCTGGCCCTCATCTATGCACCAGGCCTCTATCTATCCTACCTAATAAAAGAGTAACATGCAGATTGACCATCACTCCAACACACAAAATGACTGCCCCCGTGTGGGCAGATGCATGACTATTGCATTTCACACATTTCCTCCAAAGTTTTGGAGAAATGTAGTAATATTCCAGAAAACTACAGGCAATAATGGAAAAATAAATATAGAATGTCATTCTAAAAGTTATTGAATTATATCTGTCATCAGACATTTCTTTCTCACTGGATGTGTATTGACTTGAGCATAATATGATGTCAGTAATTTATTTTTCAAGTTAATTTATTATTTAAGCAGTGCAGTTTGGAGGGATGTGAAACACATTTCCATTCTATTCCTAGTAGAGAAATGGGCAAGAAGGAGCATACTTGACTCATTAAAACAAACTATTATTTTCCAAAATAAAAGAGCCAGCCACTTCTAAAATGAGTTATATACACCTCCCCTGCAATTACAATAATGTTTTTAAACATAATATATTCATGTCCTCTTCATGTATATAGTGTGGAGTGGGGGGCATGCATGCATTTCAACACAAGAATGTGAGCTCTTAATTTGGTGAGATATCTTACTCTTATAGGTCTTTGTTTACCCTCATTATCTAGCCAGTGCTCTGCACATATTAATTTTGTATTAATCAATGAAGCATTCCCTTAATAGTTTGCTCCCTATAAAGCACCTGGGCAGTGTTGAGTGCTTTGTGTGTGTGTTTTGTTTTATTTTTCTAAATGACTCTAGAATTTATAACTTATATAACTAGGCCTCATTTATCCAATTACTTACTTTAACTTCAATGATTCTTACTTTATTTGTTTCACTTTGTTAATACTTAATTAAGATGTCATTATATTACAAAATTAAATGCTGTCTTGAAATATAAATTAGTCAAGTAGGCTTTTTAAAAAATGGGGTTTATATATTGCATATAGGCTTTATTTTTTCTCCATATAAAGGTAGTATGTGTTCAAATATATATATTATTGGAAAAAAATGCCAGCTTTCATTAAGAATCATTGAATATATTTAGCTCCAGCTCTTGAATTGAAAAAATAACAAAACAGCTTAATTATGTAAAGATTGCTATTTGTTCTCTCGTTTTCTAGTGTGTTCCTAAATGTAATGAGGGTCTAACAAAATAATAGAATTGAAACCCTACATAAGCTCTAACTGCTTTGGCTCAGTAGATAGAGCATCAGCCTGTGGAGAGAAACATCCCAGGTTCGATTCTTGTCAAGGACATGTACCTTGGTTGCATGCACATCCCCAGTAGGGAGTGTGCAGGAGGCAGCTGATTGATGTTTTTCTCTCATCGATGTTTCTAACTCTCTATTTTTTTCCCTTCCTCTCTGTAAAAAGTCAATAAAATATATTAAAAAGAGAAAAACAAACAAACAAACCCTACACAAAACTTATTCTCACTATGTTTCCATACTTTGTGATTCCCAGAATAAGGAACACAAAACGGCAAGTCATTCAATTCATTTGTTTTGTACATATTCCGTTGACATAGGTGTTTCTTGAAATCATATTTAATCCTATTTAATATCCGTGAATTAATAACTTTTAGTTAGCATTATTTTGGCCTATGAAATTTGCCATAGTTATACTGTCTCTTTAATGCTTCCAGAGACAGTAACAACTGAATTTGGAAATCATTGCACATAGAAATTGTAAAGTGCAATGTATTTATTTGTCTTTGGAAAATTGCCAAAGCAGTGGGCAAGCAAACTGCCAAATATGTGCATGGGGCATCCGTAAATGACAGACTAAAGTGCATGTGAGTATGTGAAAACAGGTGGTCTGGGACGCTTGGTATCAGCAAAGCATCTGGGCCCTGAAGTGTGACTGCATTATATTTTCTACTCCCAATGGAAAACAATGCTAATGATGGATGCAGAGTCTGGCATTGTTTAGAGTCCTTTTGTTTTGTATTAGAATGGGAATGGAACCATGGTTTTAATATTTGAAAACTCTAAATCTCATCTATATTTGCTTTGGATCATATGCATTCTCATAGTGATGGTAGTAATACTAGGTGCCCATATGTTAAATAGATGCTCAATTGGGCTCCTTTTCACTTTTGAGGATGCACATATGCTCAATGGATGGCACTGCTTCTGTCTTCAGTCTTCAGTTACAGATTTGACCCTAATATGTGTTACAAAATAAATGCTATTTATAGGCCTAATTCTTCTTTCTTGATTTATTGTGTTTTTGTACTATCCACTTTAAGTAGGTAGAGCTCCAACGCATTTTCCTACACTGTATTTTCTAGATTCTTGTCAACTGAATTGCTATACTCTTTCTAGGAATAGTAAAACATTCTTTCAATATAGGTTTGAAGAACATTTAAATGTAATTTTGGACCAAACTAGAACAAAGTATAATTATGCTCTAAATAAAGAATGAGCAAAAATAAAAGCAGCTGGAATGCACATCTTTATTTGCTTAATACACAGGGGAAATCTTTTCATTATACTTCAGTGATTCTCAGCAATGAGCAAACTAAGCATGAGGGAAGACTTCCAAACATAGATGCTTAATGTCTACATGCTCATGAAGAATTTGATTTAATTTGAGGGTGGGAGGAAGTCAATGCTTCAGTATTTTTAAATCTCCCCCAAGTAACTCTAATGCCCATACAGTGTTAAAAATATTGCTATATCTGAAGTTCTAATGGAAATTAATTTGATACTCAATCCACTCACAACATGGTATGTGTATGTTTTATACTTTTTTTTGTTATATCTCTGGACTTTATGAAAATGTCTTTTGTTTACCTCCTTCCTTTTCAATGCTCTACTGAGTAGGAAGGACATTTTATTTTTAAAAAGAGCACTAATTTTAAAGTACCATTATTTGCCTGCTTTGAGGCTCCTATTGGTAAAAAGTGGGAGGATTTTCTCTTACCCTAACTTTCATTCCCACTGTTTTGTTAATTGGTAAACTAAATAAAAATGCATAGTTATCCTTCCTTTTAGTTCTAATTGTAAGTTTATAAAAAAAATTGTCAGTTTTCAGTGCAGCATTTCACAATCAGAAAATTGGTTAGAAATTATATAAGTATCCTCTAAATAAATAAACAATATGAGTAAATAATAAAAATTCACTTTTTGGTCATAAGATTTATGACTCCACAAAATGTTTTCAACAGGCAGAATATGAAAGACACTGAGTACAAGTTTAGCAACTTTATGTGGCACTTATATGTCAGACTCAGTTCATAGGCCTTAAAATTGCTGTTATTAGTTTATCCAGAGATTAACAAATTCACTAAAGTGACTCAGAATTATAATTCAAAATAGATATGTTGTATAAATAGGATATTTAATGAAGTTTTATATATAAATATATGTGATCTATATTATCTGTGGATAATAAAATTTTTATTGTATAGTATCCTTCATTAGAGTTACATAGCAGGACCTATCTGTTTTATTGACTTGGATTCTTAGTACCTAGACCAATGCCTAATACATATATTAGATGTCCAATAAATATCTGATATAATAATAAATTCACAAAATAAAAATTTAATAGTGTAACAGTCTCCTTACTTATCTGTGTCATTCACTAGAGTTTAAATTTCATGAGGGTAAGGACCATATGATTACACTAGAGGCCCAGTGCACGAAATTTATGCACTTGGTGGAAGGTCTTTCAGCCCAACCTGTGCTCTCTCACAGTCTAGAAGCCCTCAAGCTGTCAGACAGACATCCTTAGTGTTGCCACAAAGGTGGGAGAGGTTCCTGCCAGGGCAGCTGCGCCTGCCAGCTGTGAGCCTGGCTCTTGGTACACTGACCACCAGGGGGCAGCTTCTACATTGAGTATCTGTCCTCTGGTGGTCAGTGTGCATCATAGCAACTGGTCGTTCTGCATTTGGTTGATTTGCATATTATCCTTTTATTATATAGGAAGAATCAATTGTTTATGAAAACATTTAGAAAATATATTCTGGGACATCTATCTATCTATCTATATATATGTATGTATGTATATATATTAGTCTAAATATTCTTAATTGTTTTGAGAACCAGAGCTAAAGTAAAGCATTATCAGAAACAATAATAAAAGAGCATAACTAAAATATATTTTAGCTAAAAATGAAACTTATCTAATGTTAAATTTCAATGTCATAGTAAAAAATGTTACCATCATTATGTGAAATTAAAAGCTTAAATGTTACTTATGGTGTACTTTTCTTCTTAATTCGTTCTTTACTTAATAGCAGATAATTATTGGAATAAAATTTGAAATCTATTCAAAAGTAAAAAGACATTGTGAAGGAGTACACTCAACTTCAATTAAAAATTTCAGTTTTTATTTCATTTATGTAGGTAATTATTGAGCACATACCATGCACATATGATTACAAATTATAATAAGCACTGAAAAAATCAAAATAGAAATGAGAGATCATTAGAGGAAAAGTTCATATCATTTTGACTCTTAGAGATGAGTTACTTGGAAAAGTGATATTTACATTAAGATCTGAAAAATATGGAATGATTATTCAGAATATAATGTGGGAAAAGTACATTCTGTGTATAGAGATAATGTATAAAATATGATAATCTGTTGATCTGTAGGCCCAAGCTCTAAAAAGTGTCTGATTTTCATCAAATTAAAATTTTAAAATATGAACTAAATTTTCTAATGTAAAAAATGCTGACCAATGTCTGATTGATTGAAGAAAAAGGTTCCTGGCCTGTATAGCTCCATTGGTTGGCAATCATCTCAGGCACCAAAAGGTCATGGTTTGATTCCCAGTCAGAGCCCATGACTAGGTTGTAGGCTTGATTCCCAGTAGGAAGTGTGCAGGAGGAAGCTGATAGTTGTTTCTCTGTCATCAATGTTTCTCTCTCTCTCCCTCTCATTTTCTCTCTCTAAAACCAATAAAAGCATATTTTTTAAAAATATAATCTTATGCCAAAACCGGTTTGGCTCAGTGGATAGAGTGTCGGCCTGTGGACTGAAGGGTCCCAGGTTCGATTCTGGTCAAGGGCATATACTTTGGTTGCGGGCACATCCCCAGCAGGGAGTGTGCAGGAGGCAGCTGATCGATGTCTCTCTCTCATTGATGTTTCTAACTGTCTATCCCTCTCCCTTTCTCTCTGTAAAAAATCAATAAAATATATTAAATATATATATATAATCTTATAATTGACAAATACAGTGGTACCTCGAGATACGAGTTGAATTCGTTATGTAACCTTGAGGAAACTATGAGATGCTCGAGTCGCGGTAAACTGGTGGGTCGTGTGCAGCCGGCTAATCCGCGCAATTACTCCTATCTCAAATGTTGCTCGTATTTCAAAAATCTCGTATGTTAGGGCACTCATATCTCGAGGTACCACTGTAATTCAAAAACTACATTTGACAACTTTAAAACATTCTGAATCTTTCAAAACAAGACAGATTCTACATTATTTTACATTTTAATTATACTTACAGAGAAAAAAATATTGTATACTGAAAGTTTAAGATCTTCTCTTTTCACTCTGTCATTATATTTGTATTAGTGGCCCAATGCATTAATTTGTTATTTTATTATATATATATATATATATATATATATATATATATATATTATTGAATTTTTACAGAGAGAAAAGGAGAGGGATAGAGATTTAGAAACATTGATGAGAGACATTGATCAGCCACTTCCTGCACGCCCCCTACTGGAGATGTGCCCGCAACCAAGATACATGCCCTTTACCAGAATCGAACCTGGGACTTTTCAGTCCGTAGGCCAATGCTCTATCCACTGAGCCAAACCGGTTTCAGCACAATGCATTAATTTATGCACCAATGAGGTCTCTTGGCCTGACCTGCAGGATCAAGCTGAAACTGGCTCTCTGACATCCCCCGAGGTGTCCTGGATTGTAAGAAAGTGCAGGACAGGAAGAGGGACCCCAACCGTGCATGATCGGGGTCAGGGAAGGATGTGGGAGGTAGGCAAGCCAGAGCGGGACTGCAGGAGGGCTCCGGGGCATGTCCTGTCCAACTTGCTCAGCCCTTATTGGCCAGACCCCAGCAGGATCAAGTCTTCCAGAAGCTCATTTGGCTGTCTGGTCTAATTATTATATTATGCTTTTATTATTATAGAGGCTATATATGAAAGGATGGGAGAGGGAGAGAGAGATAGAAACTTCAATGATAAGAGAGAATCATTGAGTGGCTGCCTCCTGCACATCACCCATTAGGAATCTAGCCTGCTGCCCAAGCATGTGCCCTGAATTGAACTGTGACCTTCTGATTCATAGGTTGATGTGAAACCACTTAGCCACACTGCCTGTGCTCACCTACATTTTCTTACTGTATATATGCATATACATATAGGCATATGTTGCATATTAACGGTTCTATAATGAGTTCTCAACTAATATATACTCTGGCTTAATCCTTTCTCTATATCCCTCTTTCTGCTTTTAATAGGATTTATTTATTTATTTTGTTTGTTTGCTTGTATAACTAAGTGCAAACAGAGAACAGGAACTTGGTTTTTCATTTTTTTAAAATGCATTATTCCAACACTAATGGGCCACCCACAATCTAATATTATTCATTATTGTGTTTGCCTTTGATTTCTCAGGGGGATAAACATTCCCTTTATGTATTTTTTTTTTAATTCCACTCTTCTAGTCATATCTGGCATGGTCCTGTGAGGTCTTATTTTATTTACACTTTGTCATTAGTGCAAAGAAGTGGTGATTTTCTAAATGCTCTTTAGCAACCTGAAAGCACTAATTCAACTTCCCCAAGTACCTAACTTTTACTGTCAAAAAACCCATATAAAACTGATTCCCTATATCTAGCTGTTATCATTGAACTAAGAAATCTTTGATTCTAAATGTTTGGGGTCTAAAATATCTCTCAATTAAAAATTAAACTTTAATATAATCATATTATATTTATTAGGTACAATATTAAACATTTACATTATTATTTCTACATAAAAGTAGTTAAATATAAAATCAATTAATTTTTATTTCACATAAAATTAGTATTATCTTAAATTTTGTTTATATAAGTGGTCATATATAACTTTTTCAATTGAAAGAACAGAATGTCCACCCAGATGAAATGGTACAATATGAATAGAATACAGTGGTACCTCGAGATACCAGAGCCCTAACATACGAGATTTTTGAGATACGAGCCATTGAGTGAGCAATTTTTGCTTTGAAATACGAGCAACAGTTGAGATACGAGATCAACAGTTGAGATACAAGTAATCTCGCGGATTGGCTGGCTGCACAGGACCCACCATTTTACATCGACTCGAGTGTCTCATAGTTTCCCATGCCTCAAGGTTACGGAACAAATTAAACTCGTATCTGAAGGTACCACTGTATTAATAAATTAGCAATTTAGATGCTAAAGTTATTTTTGTTCAGTTATATGTTCCAGGACAAAATATCTAGATAGTACTTAATTTCTCTGCTTTTTCTTTCTTTCTTTCTTTTTTAATTATATCATGATGTTTTAGTCTCAAACCATAAGCTCTAAAACTTCTAAGATGATTTAACTCAATAAACCATTGTAATATTCTGAGAGCTAAAGACGTATACTCTTCTCATTTATGGTAAGAACACCTTCAACAGAATAGGGTGAGTAAGATTTGTTCTTATTGTACCAATAAAAAACCCTTACCTTCTTAATTTTTGACATACTACATATCTTCAAATTAGCAAGTTCTATATAATTGAATGCCTTTTACTAATAGTCAATAAAATGAATTATGAATGCATGTTATTTTTATGAGAAAATCATTGTACCAAGTCTAGTTTTAGTTTTGGAAAAACAAAAAAATGAATTACTAGTCTTATCATAATAGGATGTACATCAACAATAATTTTGAGAGTTGAACATTTTATTTCATATTCTCCATATTTAACTCTGATACTAAACCTGGTTTCACTTTCTGTCTCTGATAATATGAAATCATAAAATGTAGACAATTCTTTTGGGAATTTGGCTCTAAAGATGAGAAGATAAATGCTGAACAATAGGGTAATAGCTGGAAATGAGATTCAATGCTAATGAAACACTGCAGTCAAAAGAATGAAAATACACAGCACAGAGAGAATATCTGGTAAATGTACTGAAGCAAAAAGTTTTATTGGGTTGAAGGATGAAGGGATAGTTGAATTTAGCACAGCGGAAGTTATTATCTTTAAGTGATGATTGTTAAAACTTAGGTCTGAGTATTTTAGTGTTGAGATATAGTAACTAGAATCTGGGTGTATTCAGTCTCATGATTTAAATTTACTTTATAATATAGTTTTGGAAGTATCTACTAAGACTGAGCCCATGTAATGTGAAAGAGGCAGTTACATGTTTGAGAAGAATAGAAAAAATATTTAAAAAGAAGTTTAGGTGAGATTTCAAGTATGGACATGACTGTATAAGTCAGATTTTTTTTCTTTTCCTCATGAAAATTCTTTAAAATAAAAGCTACAACAATTTTCATAAGGAGAGAAAAAAACTTATAAATTCAATTTTTTTATGAAATTAAGAAGCAGATATAATTCACAGACTCCAAATTATGTGAAATGCTATGGAAATATCTAAAATTGGATATAAGCTATGTGAAAGAATAGAGGAATTGGATACAGACAATAGAGTTTTGAAGGTCTGGGAGGGGTGGGTGCAGGTGGAGGTGGTCATTGGGAAAAAACAAACCAACAAACCAAGGGGACATCTTCAACAATAAAGAAAAATCTTATTTAATAAAAGCCTAATATGCAAATTGACCATCACTCCAATACACAAGATGGCTGCCCCCATGTGGTCAAAGATGGCCAGCCCCATGTGGGCACAAGGTGGCCACCACAAGATACCCAGTAGGGGAAGACAGTTGTTGAGGGATCAGGCCTGTAGGGGAGGGCAGTTGGGGGTGAACAGGCCTGCAGGGGAGGGCAGCTAGGGGTGAGTAAGCCTGCAGGGGAGGGCAGTTAGGGGGGACCAGGCCTGCAGGGGAGGGCAGTTAGGCATTGATCAGGCTGGCAGGCAGAAGCATTTAGGGCCAATCAGGCAGGCAGGTGAGTGGTTGGGAGCTATAGTCCTGGATTGTGAGAAGTATGTCTGACTGCCTGTTTAGACCCTAAACGGGGAGTCAGACATACCTCTAGGGGTCCCAGATTGGAGAGGGTACAGGCTGGGCTGAGGGACACCCATGCTCTTCCATGCATGAATTTTGTGCACCAGGCCTCTAGTAAATAAATAAAATGCCAGTAAGAACTAGAGAATGGCTGAAACCAGTTTGGCTCAGTGGATAGAGCATTGGCCTGTGAACTGAAAGGTCCCAGGTTTGATTCCGGTCAAGAGCATGTATCTCGGTTGAGGGCACATCCCTGGTGGGGGGTGTGCAGGAGGCAACTGATTGAGGTCTCTCTCTCATCAATATTTCTGACTCTCTATTCCTCTCCCTTCCTCTCTGTAAAAAATCAATAAAATATATTTTAAAAAAGAACTAGGGAACGTTTTCCCCCAGATAACTCCAGAAAAATAGATTTTGTAACTATTTATCTCCTGATTTCAACAAGAAATGTGAGAAAGTTTTAAAAATAAAAATAATAAATATGATACTTAAAGAAATATTTCTAAACTCACTAATTCCTTCTTAAGAAGCTTCTATGAAGTTGACTTTGAAAAATGCTTCACTCAAAATTGTAACATGTACCCTAACTGGTTTGGCTCAGTGGATAGAGCATCGGCCTGTGGACTGAAGGGTCCCAGGTTGGATTTTGGTCAAGGACATGTGCTTTGCTTGGGGGCACAGCCCTAGCAGGGGGTGTGCAGGAGGCAGCTGATCAATGTTTCTCTCTCATCGATGTTTCCTACTCTCTATCCCTCTCCCTTCCTCTCTGAAAAAAAATCAATAAAATTTATTTTAAAAATATTGTAACAAGTGACAGTCCTAGCAAATTATTAAAACAAGTAAGTAAACAAATACAAAAAAATCACCAACAACAACCAAACTGAGCCACTACCTTTAGTCATTATTTAGCATTTAAATTCTTTAAGGACCTTTGGAAGTGATTGTCATTTTATTTGGTAATGTTGCTCCATCTCTGTTAGTGTTGTAATATTGGTGACATCTTAGATGATCTATGTCATGTAAAAACTACTGTCTATTTTAAAGTAAGATTTTGGAGATTAACAAAATTATACAAAGTTTCTCTTTAGGAAAAAAAAGAGTTATTTATGTTAACCACATATGAATATCACTGCAGAATACATTCAAAAGAGTCTACAGGAGGAACCAATATTAGACCATAATTTTTCTGATACAAGTATTGGCCCTCATTCCTAAATTGATATATGTTTTAAATAGCAAAATGGTAATATTTTGTGAGTCTATTTGTATATTACTCAAAGAGAGTACAGATATATCCAATTGCTTTTTCAGTCACTTTTCATAGAAAAAATATTTTTTATTTGGTTTATTGACAAGGAACTCTAAGTAAAATATTATCTCTGGACAATTCTAAAAGTGAAATTTGTAATGATTCTGTTTCCATACACCCAATCTAGGCAGAATTATAGTATTTAATTTTTTGGGCAATACAATATCATATTCCTCTTGGATACTGGTTTTTACTTCCAAATAGAAAATAAAGTGTAAGAAAAATCTAATGAAAAATCAGATTTATATTACTAACTGGGATACATAATCATTAAATATCTTAAAATAAGAATAATCACGCCTACCTAATAATACCTATTATTAATTTTTTAAATATATTTTATTGATTTTTTACAGAAAGGAAGGGAGAGGGATAGAGAGTTAGAAACATCAATAAGCAAGACATTACTCAGCTGCCTCCTGCATGCCCTAACCAGGATGTGCCCGCAACCAAGATACATGCCCCTGACCGGAATTGAACCTGGGATCCTTCAGTGCGCAGACCAACGCTCTATCCACTGAGCCAAACTGGTCCCGGACCTTTTATTAATTTTAATAAGCTACAGTATTTGTTCATACATAGACTATCCCAAATCCATTAGTGTTTGTTTTTAATTAATTAATTAATTAATTAATCAATCAATGTATTTATTTTTTTTAGAATCACTTTTGCCATGCAACGGCTATATAGTTTACTAGTATTTGAAAGTACTTTTTTAAAATATGTTTTATTGATTTTTTTACAGAGAGGAAGGGCGCGGGATAGTTAGAAACATTGATGAGAGAGAGATATCAATCAGCTGTCTCTTGCACGCCCCCTACTGGGGATGTGCTCACAGCCAAGGTACATGCCCTTGACCAGAATCAAACCTGGACCCTCCAGTCCGCAGACCAATGCTCTATCCACTGAGCCAAACCGATTTCGGCTGAAAGTATTTTTGAAAGTAAAATCATGAGTTTTTGCTTTTTCTAGTTTTTGTCTTAATTCCAGTCTTTTCATTATCATCTACAGTGATTCTACATTCACTATTCAAATATATGATAATTATCTGGGCTGAAAATAATGTGCAATGTAAGTTGTCAGAACATCAAATTGAAATACATGGTATAAAGCAAAGTAAATCATCCTTTCCAAATTAATGATCTTTCAGTTCACAATGATAATAGCATAAAAACGAAAGCAGTCATTTAGACCAAAGAAAACTGCAAAGCATTTTGTTGAAGATGAGATTTTAAATGAAGAAAGGATAAATGAATGGATTTGCAATTTTTTTTATGTGACTATCAATGCTTCTGCCTTTAAACCAACACTCTAATTGTCCGTTTTTAAATTAACACTCTAATTGTTCTATTTATAAATCTGTTTATATGATCAATGTTTTCTGGTACATTCAATACCTAATTATAGTGCTTGTTAATAGGAGTATATTTTATATATTAAAATATATCTCTTTTAAATTTCTAACTGTAGTGTCTATCTACTGAAATTGATGAATCATAATATTCTCCTAAAAGAGTAAAAAAGTAGAATATATTAGAACGTAGGCACACATATATGGATCAATAAAATAACTTGCATATACAATTATAATATGAACTGTTACATTAAATACTTTTTTCTCTCATTTATACCACCTGAGAATCTCTCCACTGTGTTTATTACTGGTGATGTTGGGAATGAAAGAGCACCAACTGTTACTGGTGAAGTTGGATCTCAGTTCCTGAGTTTGGCAAAGAAAGAATTCAGAGCCAAGAACTCAAAATATAGCAGAAAGTTTATTTATAAAATTACTATAGGAACCATGCCATAGTCCTTGATAGTTAAGGCTAATTAGAGTGTAGAGGCCTTGTTGACGTATATTAATGGCCATAGTCACTCTGAACATGGGAATTTTAATCAAATGTTCAAGGCTGAAATACCATAAGCAGGTACAAGGCCACAGCCATCTCACTGTATGCTGTGCCCTTCTATAGCCAAATGATTGATGTCATTGTTGGCTAGAGGCCCTTTTTTGTCTAGATAATATTATATATGTTGATAACCAGCCAGGACTAAAGGGAAAAAAAGGGTTAGAGAGCTTAGAAGGAGCTGAAAGGAGGCACTACTACGATGTAAGGCCAAGAAGTCACAGAGAGCTCAGATATAGCTACCATGTTAACTAGCCAGTGTGCTGAGAAAGAAGCTCAGAAGTAGTTACTATGTGAGGCTACAGAGAGCAGCCTGTGTGCTGGGCAGGGGTGTAGGAGAAGCCCCTGAGCCAGAGAGGCTGGAGAGGCAGCTGAGGCTGTATCTTTGAGAGAGACCTCAGGTGCTGCTACTATGTGAGGCGGTGAGTCTAGGGGGCAGCATGTGGCTGCTCAGATAATAGCTCTTGGTTCAGAGACTGCTACTACTGTGTGGAAAATATATGTATTTACCAGCTGGTGTGTGCTTGGTTGCCTTTATGAACTTTGTTGTGAAGGACTTTTTTTTTTTTCTGATGACTTATGGCCACTGGCCTCTGCATTAAAAACTCATTCTTATATACCCCCAACTTCTCATGGCTTCTTTGTTTACCACTCAGCATCCAAGAAGGTCCAGCCCTGGCAGAGGGGCTCAGACCCAACAGTTAGTGTTAGTGAGAGGGTTCCATAAGAAACATATCCTGGTATAATTAGGAATAAATTAGAAGAATATATAGATTCAGAGCAGCAGAGCTGTACAGTGCTAGTGCAGAGCTCTAACTGTTTCTAGCAGTTACACAGGTAGCAGAAGTAAGGCATAGAAGAAATTGGCTAAGACCACAGTTGGCAAACTACGGCTCATGAACCACATGTGGCTCTTTGGCCCCTTGAGTATGGCTCTTCCACAAAATATCATGGCCTGGGCAAGTCCATTTTGAAGAAGTGGCATTAGAAGAAATTTAAGTTTAAAAATTTGGCTCTCAAAAGAAATTTTAATCATTGTACTGTTGATATTTGGCTCCATTGACTAATGAGTTTGCCAACCACTGAGCTAAGAAAACAAGTTACAGAGGCAGAAGAAAGGCCATTGGAGCTTAGGAGAGAGAAAGGAAAAGGTAACACTCTTGGAGGGAAGAAGCGAAGGAAGGGAATGAGAAGGCATGCTCCTAAGAGGGAGGGCACACCCTGGGTCTTACTCCTGAGGGTTTTAAAGGCTGAAGGTTTTGTGGAGGATTTTAATAGAAATGTCATCCAGTTTTATGCTGACTCACCAAAATGATATTTAGTCCCCTGACTTCATCTGTCCTTAGGTGTGGTTGGCAAAAATGACACTAATTGGATTTCTGTTATCTATCTCCCTGAGCAGGTTATTTAAGCTATTTACCCTCTGACTGGGGAGAAGTGTAAATTATCTAGACCAGGGGTTCTTAAACTGTGGGTCGTGACCCCAGCAGGGGTCAAAGGACCAAAATACAGGGGGTGCCTAAAGCCATTGGAAAATACATATTTCCGATGGCTTTCGCCTCTGAGAAGTTGTGCTACTGTCTGCAGCAGTGCTATTCAGCTGGAACAAACGCCATTATGGATGCGCTTTCCAAACTGAATGCCAGCGCACATGTGCGGATGTGATTGCATCATCCGACCAGGGCCTAAGGGGCCAGGGAAGCAGGGGGAACACTCCACAGTCCATAGCAGTGCATTATGGGTGTTTGGCTCTTGCTGACGTCATCAGTGGGCAGATGCAGCAAGCACCGGAGGACAGAAGCCTAGGAGGCAGGGAGGCAAGAGAGCCTGCGAGACAGTCTGCTGGTGTAAAAAAGGTTAATAATGTAAAAACAGTACACACACCATACACACAATACTGTGTAAGTGTAAGGTGCTTTGTGTGTAATTATTACACAATACACAAAGCAGCTTACACTTACACAAAGCACCATACATTTACACAGTGTGAACTACCTCGGTCTTATACTATAAGAGACCAGTATAAGATGTAGTTCACACTGTTCCCCAATGTATAATTATCTCCCATATCTCCCACTATTTTCCCATATTCTGAAGTTTCCAGCATTGAATCCGTCTCCTATTGATTTCATTGTGAGTGTGGTGGATTTTGTGGAAGAGAGCTCCCGAGAATCTCGAGTTACCACACAATCCGCGGCAGCCTTCTATTAATTTCAATAAGAGGTGGAGAAATGACAGTTTCCAACACACTTCTTCCTCTCCAATTTAAGTCAATGGGAGGTTGCGGATATTCCGCTCAAACATAGAGCATGTTGCTTAATTTTTCCACAGTAGGCTTTTCCCTAGCGTGGAAAAATTTAAGGAACATGCTCTATATTTGAGCAGAATCTGCTGCGGCCTCCCATTGACTTGAATAAGAGTTAGAGACATGCGCCAGAACTGCATTTCTGCCATACAGGGGATCTCTCCTCTGCGGAATTCACGGGTCTCCCATTGAAGTAAATGAGATGTGGATTCCACCGCAGAAACCACCAGTTCATAGTGTGAAAGAGCTCTGAAAGATGTCATGCTGTGCAGAAACTGCAGTGTATCCTATGATGTAGTTCACACTGTTCTATATAGAAAACTTGCCACTAATCTGGAAAAAAACAGATCCATTAGTTAAGCATGTGAATACGACCCCCTGGTCATAGTAACAGGTGTGTAATAGAAAACAACAGAGGGAATAGTAAATAATAGGAAACTTTAACAAACTCTTAAGACATGATCATCTTTTATTTTATTTTTTTTATCAAACCATCTCATGACAATGGGTCATGTAGACAAGAATATTAGGAAAAGAAAATACACTGAGGATTTCTTGCAGTATGGTTTTACCTCAATAATTACAGCAGGAATTGAGAAACCACAACGTGTTATTTGTTGTGAAGTTCTCTCAGCTGAATCTATGAAGCTGAACAAACTAAAACGCCATTTTGATAGCAAGCATCCAAGCTTTGCTGGCAAGGATATCGACTACTTTAGAAGCAAAGCTGATGGACTCAAGAAATCTAGATTTGACACTGGTGGCCAGTACCACAAACACAATGTAGCAGCTGTTGAAGCATCATATTTGGTGGCACTCAGAATCGCCAGAGCTATGAAACCTCACACCATTGCTGAGGATTTACTGTTGCCAGCTGCAAACGATACAGTTTGAGTGATAATTGGAAATGAATATGTTCAGAAATTGAATGCAATTTCCCTATCCAATGACCCTGTCTGCAGAAGAATAGAGGACATGTCTGCTGATATTCTTGATCAGGTGATCCAGGAAATTAAATCTGCACCACTACCAATATTCAGTATCCAGCTTGATGAATCTACAGACGTGGCAAACTGTGCACAGTTATTGGTTTACGTGAGGTATATTAATGATGGGGACTTTAAAAATGAGTTTCTTTTTTGCAAACCGCTTGAAACAACAACTGCACATGATGTTTTTGACGCAGTTGGTTCTTTTCTAAAAGTGCATAACATCTCCTGGGAAAAGGTTTGCAGTGTTTTCACAGATGGTGCTCCTACTATGCTAGGTTGTCGCTCAGGATTTCAACGTTTGGTACAAAATGAATCGCCAGAAGCAATTGGAACACACTGTATGATACATCGCCAAATATTAGTGACTAAGATACTGCCGCAAGATTTATAAGAAGTAATGAAAAGCGTCATAACATGTGTCAATTTTGTTAAGTCGAGGGCCTTAAACAGTCGGCTGTTTTGGCAACTGTGCAACAAGCTAGATGCACCAAACAATGCTCTGTTACTTCACACTGGTCAGATGGTTGCCAAGAGAAAAAGTTTTAAGACGTGTCTTTGAGTTTCGTGATGAACTGAAAACATTTTTTAATCAGAAAGCAAGACTGCAATTCGAAGCACTTTTTAGTGATAAAACTGAGCTGCAGAAAATGGCTTTCTTGGTGGACATCTTTGTCATCTTGAATGACTTAAATTTATCACTGCAAGGACCAAATGCAACGTGCCTTGATTTGTCCGAAAAAATTAGATCATTCCAAATGAAACTTCAGCTTTGGAAAAATAAATTGGATAAAAATAAAATTTACATGTTTTCTACATTATCTGCCTTCTTTGAGGAACATGACATTGAGCCAGACAAAAAAATTATGATAACTTCTGTGAAAGAACATTTGCACATGATTGCAGACGAAATTTCATCATACTTTCCCAATCTACCTGACACCCCATTTGCACTTGCCAGAAGTCCATTCACAGTGAAAGTTGAAGATGTTCCGGAGACAGCGCAAGAAGAGTTCATTGACCTAATTAACAATGATGCAGCGAGAACAGATTTCTCTACGATGCCACTGACAAAATTCTGGATTTAAGTGTTTACAGTTATATCCTATTTTGTTTGAGACTGTGCTGCGCCTTCTTTTTCCTTTTCCAACAATATATCTTTGCGAAACAGGTTTTTCCAGCTTGCTGGTAATTAAGTCTAAATAATGAAGTAGACTTGTTGTGGAAAATGATCTTCGCTGTGCCCTTGCAAAGACTGCCCCAAGAATTTCTGAACTGGTAAGCAAGAAGCAACCACAACCATCTCACTGAATTTGGCAGCATACTGTTGCAAAATATTGCCCTGTTGTTTACTGTTATATTACTGTTGTTATATTTAAACCCATGCTATTGCCATGGTGAAATGTTATTTATTTGGAATTGTTATGTTTAAACCCATGCTATACCATGGTGAAATGTTATTTATTGGAATTAGTAATAAATATTTCTCAACATATTAAGTATTGTTTTTGTGATTAATCACTATGTTTAAATTATGTTTGATTTGTAGCAATGAGAATACATAATGCATATCAGGTATTTACATTCTGAATCATAACTGTAGCAAAATTACAGTTTTGAAGTAGCCACCAAAATTATTTTTTGGTTTGGGGTCACCACAACATGAGGAACTATATTGCGAGGTCACAGCATTAGAAAGGTTGAGAACCACTGATCTAGACTAATAAAAGAGAAAAAATGCTAATTGACCTTACCTCTGCTACCCCCACATCCCATCAGAAGTGATATGCAAATTAACTCAGGAAAGATGGTAGCTTGGGCCTGGGCAGGCAGCAGGGGCAGCACCTGATTCTGCCAGCCTGGTTCTAAGCTGCCCTGAGATCATGGGGTGAAGAGCCCAGGCTGAGCCATTCTGCAATCATAGAGCCAACAGGCCAGGCAGAGCTGTCTTGGCAATCCAGGTGAAGAAACCCCTCTGCTGACCAACCTGTGCTAGAGACCTGTTGGGGGTGTGGTGGGGAGTCCAGGGCCTCTAGCCTGCAGCCATGGGAAGTTTCCCTCTCCCCAGGTTAGGAGCACCAGCCCAGGTCTACCAGTGTCCTGGTCCTTTCTGCGGGTGTGAGTTCCCTCAGGCTGGAGTTTGATCCCCATGCATAGGAGCCCAGTGCCTTTGATATTGCTGTGTGGAAAATTACCTGGAGTCCCAGCACCAGCTTAGTAAAATCTTTTTGGAGGAGAATTCTGTTTGGGTTTCCTCAAACTCCCTCAGCCCCTACTTATCCCCTCTGTAAAGGCACATAACAAGTGAAGCCCCTTAAATAAAAATCAGGGGTGTCCACCCACAGTGGGCCTCTCTCATCCCAGTCATTTGGATTGGATGACATTTGAGTATTTATCTAGGCAGCATGACAGAGAAACACAAACTCAAATCATGATCTCTGCCCTTAAAAAAATTCACAATCTTATTAGAGTGAATGGATGATAAAAGTGAGTAATAACATCAGAATGTAAGGCAATAATATAGAGAGGAACAGAGGCAACTGCTAGGATGATTTTCCAATAATTAGTACATAGAGTATGTGCTATGAATTAAATAAAAAAAAATATGTGTGGAAGTAGCTGCTTCATGAGTATGGCATCCCTTCCTATTTTAAAAGAAGCTGAGTTCCAAGTGAACTGTGTACTTTGCTATGATATCTGAGGCACAGGACAAAGGAGGCCCTACGTGTACTATGCTTTGATATTTGAGTCATTCTTTATTGTTCAATGTAATTTATTTCTGTATGCCTCAGTTTTGTAATACGTAGTTAAATTACTAGAATGATACATCTTGCTATAAAATATTACTAGAAGATCAAATGATCAGGTGGCATTTATTGTTATTTTCTATAAATGAATACAATCTCTGGTATGCTAAAGTGATAGGTATTATAGAAATATTCAGATAGATCTACAGGCTTGATTACAAGTGAGGCTTACTGTCATATCCAAATTTATTACTTAAAAAAAAAAGCAGGGACCAACTAGAAACTGAACCAAATATAAGCCCTTGAAGGGTAAATGTAAATTGGATAAGCTTTGCTATTACAAGAGCAAGAAAAATTTCAGATGCAAGAATGAAAACCACATTGCATCCACTCTAAGTAGCTATTAAAGAAAAAGAATGGTATACTATGAAAATATTTAATACAGATTGCAAAGACATTTGTTCAAAGAGGATTTCCTAGAGTAGGTGATATTTCAGATATTTTTTTTAAATGTGAAGAGGTTAGCTAGATAAGAAAAAGATGTAGGGGTCCTGAATTGCAGAAGGTGCAGGCAGGGCTGAGGGAACCCCCACTCTGTGCATGAATTTCATGCACCAGGCCTAAAGTCCTATCTAATAAAGAAGGAATATGCTAATTGACCATCACTCCATCACAAAGATGGCTACACCCACAGCTGAGGTCAAGTTCCCATAAGGAAACTTAGCAAGCAATCAGCATGGACCTGAGGCTATGCCCACCCCCACCTGGCAGGGTTTGACAGGAGACCTCAGGCTGTGCCCACCACCTTGCTGGGGACCTCAAGATGCACTTCTCGTCCTGGTGCTGGGCTAGGAACCTCAGGCTGCTCCCCCTCCCCCCCGCCAGGACCAGGACAGGGGGCATCAGGCTGCACCCCCCACCCAGCGGAGCTTGCAGGGGATCTCAGACCATGTCCCCCACCTGGGGGAGGGGCTTGACGGAGAACCTAAAGGCATGACCCCAGCCCTGGTCTGGGCTGGGGGACTTCAGGCCCCTCCTCTCATCCTGGCACCTGGCTAGGGGACCTGAGACTATGCCCCCTTCCTGACAGGGATTGAAAAGGCGGGGACTGGCCATGTCTGGATCTAGCCCAGTGCAGGGGAGGGGGCAGCCGGGTCTGTGTCTCACGTGATTTTGAGGTGCATGTGGGTGAGCCCCAGACTCTGACAGAAGGAAGGTTTTCAAATACATTACTAATTTCCTTTCATCTCTGACACTTCTATTATAGAGAAAGGGCAAATAGCAATATTAAATTATTTCCTCTAATTACTCCCCTTTTAATGAGCATGAATTTTGTACACCAGGTCACTGGTTTATTCATAAGTGTCCTTGGTTAGGTAAGAGAGGATTTTGCAATTCACTAGATGAATCTAAATTGCTTTTTAGCCATTTAACTATTTTTCAGTTTCCTTATTCCACTTTTCCTGACTTACTAGGCTGTCTCATATTCACCAGGAAATAGAAAAGGAATAAATAAAATGCTTCTTTGTAAGGGGAGGAGTTTTTAATCAATATATTTTATAAATGGTTATTACTCTATTTTCTCCTTTACAACATGGTTTAAAGTTTTCCCGCTACTCGTAAAGAACACAAGTAAAACCATCCAAACAGTGAATGATAAAATATTCAATAACTGCTTCTAATAGAAAATCACATAAAATAACAAAAAAGCTTATTACTCTAAAAGCTCTCTGTCAAATTGTGCAAAGAACATGTGAAACAGGTGGGAGCCCGGCTGGAATGGCTCAGTGTTTGAACCTTAACCTATAGACCAGGAATCACAGTTCCATTCCCGTTCAGGGCACATGCCTGGGTTGTGGGCTTGATCTGATTCCCAGTATGGGGAGTGCAGAATGCAGACAATCAATGATTCTAATCTCTGGTATGCTAAATTGGTAAGTATTACGGAAATATTCAGATAGAGAGACCTACAGGCTTGATTACAAGTGAGGCTCACTATCTCTTTCTCCCTCTCTCTCTTTCTCTGAAATCAATAAAAGATATATTAAAACTGGTGGTAATCACTTTCTTTTCTTTCCTTTTTTTGTATTTTATGAATTTGGAAACCTATGGTCACGATTGACAAAAGTAAAAAAATAAAAATAAAAAGATCTTAGCTCTCTAGCCCTAGGACAATTAATTTATAGGATAAAAATTGACCAAAATGATCCTCTAGAAAGTTTTCAAGAAAAAGTGATTTTTCCCTCACAGGGATCATTTGGCCATATCTGGAAATATTTTGTATTGTTACTGCTTGAAGTGGAGCAGATTAATAGGACTCTGTCCTTGTTCACACTTTAGTTTGGCTTCTCTGAGCCCTCTTTCCCACTAGGCCTCTATCTTGGCCTTCTTAATCCTTGATTTGCTGAGTCAAATTTTAACAAAGAATCTGGTCATTTGGTTTAGAGAAAACCTCAGAGCCCCTCTCCACCCAACACTTGATTTCTGATCAAATTCCTCATCCCCATTCTTGATATGTAAAACTCTGGCCTGCCTTTATCAAGAATCCTGTTAAGTCAGTTTAACAAGAATTCCCTACTCTTGTTATCTAATGTGCTCCTCTCAGGAATTTTTTTTTTCAAAATATAAGAGAAAACTTATTTAATAAGTTAGAGAGGTAGAAGAAGTAAGTGGTAGAAGAAATGGTCTCAGGCGACAATGAGCCTGGGGGTGGTGAGGAGGGGGAAGGGAAGGTGTAGGCATGCTCCTGGGAGAAAACTCCAGCCTAAGAGCTTTTAAGAGTGGAGGTTTTAGAGGAGGTCCTAGGGGACCATCTTAATAGAATTTTTGCCAGCTTTCTAGGAGGATCCTTTCAGGAATTTTTATGCATTGGTCTTTTCACACTGTTCCATGGCTATAAATCTCCACTATCTTTTCTGTACTGGAGACCTAGTTCAATATACCCTCCCTCTAGCAATAGTCTTGACCTCTGCTGTAATCTTGAACAGAGTCTTCCTTGCTGCTTTTTTTGTTGTTTGTTTGTTTGTTTTGTTTTGTTGTTGTTGTTGCTATTTTTTAACAAGTGGCCAGAGCAAATCTCTCTCTCTCTCTTTTAAAGAAGTGTTAAAATAATTTTTCTGTAACTGAATACTATTGTTATCTAGTGCATACTGACCAGGTATACTGCTAAGCATTTATAATGCACAAGGCAGCTCCTAAATAAATATTTATCCATCCCAAATGTCAGTAGAAAATTATCAGAATAGATGACATACCTGCCACTAAAGGTATTTTTCTATCCCTATCTGCACTAAACACATTAAATTGATTTGAATGTGGATAGCACTTTCATTTTTATGGCTTGCTTATAGTATTGGTAACTCATACTCAGTGCTAAAATTTGAGAAATGTGTGGGCAGAAAATCTGCTGATCCTAGTAACCCTAATATAGTGGTTGTGCTTTGGGATTGATGGATATGTATCTCAATATAAATCAAGAGAAATCTGAATTATGTTTGTTGGGATCTTCTGCTGGCTGGCACTAAGAACATCCCTGCAGCTCTAGGCAGGGACTGTCTATGATCTGAAGTTTAAAGAATGATGATATTTGACATTCAAAGCAGTGAGAATGGAGTAATCAAAGTTCTCCCTAAATCAAAGACTAGAATAATCATCTTAGTACTGAAAAAAACCCTAGAATGTTAATGTATCTCAAGGAAGAATTTCAAGAGAGATAGCTCTTGAACTTCCTTCTCACAAGCATAAATACATGCAAATAAAACCAAAGTGCTGTGGTCAGATCTGGGTTTGTTGTCTCACAAAATTGAAGAATGAGTACTTGGACAAAGATGGTTAGCAGAAGCAAAATTTACTGAGAGGACCAGTAAACAGTCTCCCCCTAGCAGGGAGGTGACCCAAAGCGGGTTTCCTGTGAAGCTTCTTTGTCTAGATGTAGTATATGCTTTTCTAGCTCATGGTCCTTTCAAAGAATTTTGCCTGCTAGCTCTTGATTAGTACTTTCAAAGAACTCTGCCTTAACAACATCCATACATTTTAAATCTCATATCTCCCTCACCAGCCTTTCCACCCAACTGGATTACCTTAGCAACTCTGGCCTAGCTGGGTTCAGCTCTAGGTTATTTGTTTCTCTCTCAGAACATGTCACAATCAGCAAGTTGCATCCTGCCAACCTCTGCAAGGTCCTGGTATTCTAGGACTTCCCCATTCTTTTACCTCTCCCAAGGCCATTTCTAACTCCTCATAAATAACTAAGAAATTAATCTAAGAGAATTAACAGAATGGGCAGCTAAACATAATTTTACATTGTATGTCAATTATTAAATTGCATGATATATGGATTAATGCTATAATAATGTAGACATAGACAGACTAATATAATAGTCACAGTAGGCTTAACTGAAAAGGGTAGGTGCAAAATTACTATATGTAAAGTCTGACTTAGCTGAATTCTAGAACAATGTAAATCCTTTAAAAGATCAGCTATCACAGTTATTCAAATTTTTTTGAAAGATATTCAAATTCAAGTAGGCAAGAAGATATGGGAAAGGAAGGACTAAGTTATAAAGACTGAGTTAAGGAAAATAAAATAGAGACAGGATATAGGTCAAGGTCAACATAATTCATTTATAGATGAGATCTAAATTTAGGTTGGGTATTCTTGGAAATATGAGAATGTTTTTCAGACTTGGGAAGATTATGAACATCACTGAGTACCAAGTGCCTCAATTCTCGCCACTGGGTAAAGCAGTGCCCCAGCCCCTGGCTCTAACCAAACCCTCCCCAGTGTGCAGCAAAAGTGACTGCCCCTGGAAAAATGATGAACTCTCTGCATCTCAGTGTAGAGGGGCCACCCTTCCAGGTTATTATCCGCCACTGGCCATGACTGAAGACTGGCCAAAGACTGAAGATACCCAGACTCGACAATTCCCATCACCCTTGCCAAGCCCAGGGTAATACTCAAGGTAAGTGGGTAAGCAGGTCCCCTTTTTGGTTGATAGAGGACTACCTTCTCTCCTGCCCTCCTTTTTCGCTCTGTCCTGCCACTCTTGCCTTCCACGATCTTGGTCATGGGTACTGATGACAAATCACCCTTTAATGCTCTGAAAACTGCTCTGGCCTCAGTGCTTTTTCACCCCACCCTCTCCCCTACTCCACCCTTCCTAGAGAATATTTTTTTTTTATTTGTTTAAAATATTAAAAATAGTAATACATATATCTCCTCCTCCCCCCATTGAGCTCCCTTGGCCTCCCCTTCCCCCAGTATATGCTCTTACCTGTCCCCCTGCCCCCTCGTGTCTTGTATCCATTGGTTATGCTTATATACATGCATAGAAGTCCTTTGATTGATCTCTTACAGTCCCCTCCCCTGCAACCTCCTCTGACTTCTCACTGTAGTTTGACAGTCTGTTCAATGCTCCTTTGCCTCTGTATCTATTTTTCTCCTGATTCTTTTATTTAAAAAATCTTGTTTCTGCAGACTAGAAATAAACCTATAAGAACAAAAAATATTTGAGTCCCAATTTCAACGTCCAACAGTTCTGATTCCCAGTTTCAATGTCAAACAGTTCCTTATGTGTACATGTCATCAATGGTATCTGGATAGTGGACAAATAGTGGAAATGCAGGTCCGACCCTCTCTGGTTTGGTCCTAGGCAACCTGTAGCAATGCACAGCTGCTGACTGCTAGCATGGCAAGGTGTCATCAGCGTCTTCCATCTCTGGACTGTTTCTCTTGTCTTCATGGTTGGAGCAAATCTGTCAATTCCTCTCTGTTGCAGGAATCTACTTGGTCTTCAAGTTGTTTTCTGAAAGTATAAACATATTCTTGACCGAAAGTTAATAAAGGAGTCTTTTCTATAAATTTGACTTGGAATCCTTTTTTTTTTTTTTTGCCCAAATGATTTTCCTTTGGCTTATTTTGACACCATGTGTTTTCATGAGTGTCTTGTGCTGCTGAGCAGTGCACCTTTGGAGGTGGAGGTCCCAGGTCTGAGAGTCTGCAACTGGGGCAGCAGGATTTTGGCTGGAGTGGCTGCGGGGTCACGGGGCAGTTCCAGGGCCTGTCTGGTTAGTGGTGTTGATGAGTTCTTTAAAAAAGGCCGTTTTCCCCTTCAAGATGGTGTGGGCTCTGTGACTGAGTCCGTCAGTCTGGGGAGTGCCCTTCTCGGTGGTAGTCTCTCCTTGTCCAAGAGAGCCTGGTCTGCCAGCCCCTGCTGCTCCTGCGAGATTCAACTGTTCCTCACTCACTCAGCATTCACTTCCTCGCCCTCATCTCTATCCTGCTAGCCACCTTTTCTTTTCTTTCTTTTTTTTTTTTTTTTGGAGAACAACTTTCTTGCCAGCACAGGTTTATCAGAAACTTAGATCTTTATCTCTAGAAAAAGTGGCAGTTTTAAAATTTCAAGCAGTTAGAGGCCTGGAAATAGGCTTCAGGGCCTGTTCCCTTCTCTCCCTGCCTTTTCTAAATATTTTAAATAGCATACAATATTGAAACATTAATTGTTAAACCTGTTTAGAAATATTTAATGGAAGGCATGTTGAAAGAAAGAAAGATGTTCTAAAGTTAACTATTGACAAGAATTGCAAAAGTACCCACTATACCAGGCCACTAAAGAAACACCAGTAGGTCCCTCTCCTCACCCTCCCTCATTTGCAGGGCTTTTTCTAAGCTCTGGAATAGTCTCCAGGCATCTCTCTCTCTCTCTCTCTCTCTCTCTCTCTCTCTCTCTCTCTCTCTC
>JAAGEH010000286.1:40182738-40243950 GCA_011751065.1 Lasiurus cinereus | reverse complement strand
CTCTCTCTCTCTCTCTCCCCTCTCCTCTCCTCTCCTCTCCTCTCCTCCCCCTCGCACCCCCCTGCCCCCCGCCCCCCATATCTCTAGGACTTTCCAACTATTTACTGATGAGAAACAGGGAATAGCTATGGGGCTTTTCACCCAGCCCCTAGGGCCAGCCTTCACTTCCGTAGCTTACCTTCCCAGACAACTTGAGCCCATGGTTTGGAGATGGCAGCCCTGCCTCCCTGGGCTCTGGCTGCAGTGCTGCTCTCACCAAGGAGGCCCAGAAAATCTGCCTCCAGCAATCCCTACAAGTCTTTTCCACCTATAGACTACAGGATCTTCTGTCACACCAATCCTTATCTCTCTTGCCTCTTCTTGCATGCAGGAATTCCATATCCTGTTCCTTGAGAAAGTCCTGACATCTCCCTAACCCAGGCCCCAGCCCTGAACCCGGCCATTCTCCTTCTTGCTGCCTCTACCCAACCTGCAGCAACGCACTGTTGGCCTGAGATTGTCAGAGGCCTTCACTCAACCTCGGGTGGGACTCTCAGATTTTCCTCTCTTTAATCCTGACTTAACTAAACTGCATATACCACCTACAATCATTGGGTAAGATCTAGAGGATCAACAGTTTCCTTAAAGACCATTTAACTAAACTCTCTAGAAATTCACAGCTCCTGGCCAGACCTTCTGCCCATGGATGACCCTGACTGGAATCTGAGTTACATCAAGGAGTCCTACTTTCTTAAACCCTTTTGAACTCCTATATGGGAGACCCTTCCTATTGACCCACCTCTCTTGGCTATTTATCTTCCATACCTGCCCTTACTCAGGCAGCTACTCCAGGAACATGCTGACAGGTTTCTGCCCAGGTCAGAACCAGCTGACCAAGACTCCTGAGAACCAGCCCTTATGCTGGGGGACTCAGTCCTCCTCAGGAACCTTACCCCTGGGTTGTATTTCAGCTTCTGGCCCAGAAAAGCAGCCAAACTAGAAAAGTGACTGTGGCAGCCTTAGGACCAGTTTTTAACTTCTAAAGTGACTCAACAGGATCGCTCTCAATATTCACCAACCAGTCCCTTGGGGAAACCATGCTGCTGCACCCTCATCCAGCACGAAAACACTCCCTGTTTTTCATTCACTTACCCCGTGCCTCCTCCCATCATTAGGCCCACTGGTATCTATTCCTTACATCTTACTCTTTGGCCTCTGTCTCATGTACTGTTTTACTAGTACTTTTTAAAAAATATATATTTTATTGATTTTTTACAGAGAGGAAGGGAGAGAGAAAGAAACATCAATGAGAGAGAAACATCAATCAGCTGCCTCTTGCACATCCCCTACTGGGGGTGTGTCCGCAACCCAGGTACATGGCCTTGACTGGAATCGAACCTGGGACCCTTCAGTCCACAGGCTGATGCTCTATCCCCTGAGCCAAACCAGCTTCAGCATGTTTCACTAGTTCTTTTTGCAGAACAGAATGCAGGTGTTCAACAACCAGAAGGTGGGAGAGATCTATCACCAGAATCTTTGAGAACCCGGATAGATGCCCCTAACGACACCCCCTCTCAGCAGGAAGTAGCTATGGAAAACAGACCTTCACCCTCTGATCTTGCCCCAACTATCAATTTTGTTTAATATCACCAAAAGCCTGGAATGATAGATCCTTCCTCCCCACAAATAATGGGTGGAGGCATGACATAATAAACTTCTGCCCCCAGGACATCCCTGAGACATTCAACCAACAATCAGCGGGTGCCGAGTGCCCAACCCCTTCTTGTTCCTCCCCTCAAAAGGCATGTTCATGGCTGCACATGCTGCTGTCTCTCCCAGTCTGTGAGGCAATCGGCTGGCTCCTCCTTTTTCTTTTCCCCCTCCTCTAATCTTGATTTTTCTACCTCCTCCATAATAAATCTCACTCCTTACTGTGGAATAAATCTCCTCTTTAGACATGCCTTGGTCTCTGACTCTTGTTTCTTGCACCTCAAACTTTATAAGAACCATTTAATTATCCAAGCAAAATAAAGGAAAAAGAATAGTGATTTCTCACATTTCCCTTCCCTCAAACATGCACAGCTTCCTTCATTATCAACATCCCCCACCAAAGTGGTACATTTGTTACAATTGATGAACCTATATTGAAACATAGTTACCCTAGGTCCATAGTTTACATTATAGTTCATTCTTGATATTGTACATTCTAGGGGTATAGACATTTATTCATTATTATAGCCTAAAAATCTTTGTGCTCCTCCTATATATGCATTTCCACCCTGCACACTTTGGCAACTACTGATCTTGTTACTGTCTCTATAGTTTTCCCTTTTCTAAAATGTCATATAGTTGGACTCATATAGTATATGACCCTTTCAGGTTGATTTTGTTGTTATTTTTTACTTAGTAATAAACATTTAAGTTTTCTCCATGTCTTTTTATGGAGTGACAGTTTTTTTATTTTTGTTTTTTAAGCAGGGAATAATGTTCCAGAGTCTGGATACACAGCAGTGTGTTTATCCATTCCCTTCTTTTTTAACACCATGCTCTCCCTTTCTAGAACACCTTTCTTTAGTCCTTTTTCTTTACCAATTTCTCCTGGTTTAGTCATTAAGTTCCTTAACTCTATGGACACCATATTCTGGAAATCTACTCTAACCACCTACCTCATGTTTTCATGTGATCAAAACATATCTTTTCTTTCTTTCTCTAATTCTCTGAGCTCAAGATGCTTATCACTCTGTTTTGTAATTTCACATACTTGTGAAGACTTTCCTTTCTTCATTATCTCATTCTCTGGTACAGCACTTTATAGGCAGGGAAAGTCAATAATCATCCTGATGACTCCATCTGGTAAGAGCTTTAGGTAAAATAATTACCTTCAGTAATTACTAACACACACACACATACACACATGCGTGCACATGCGCGGAATATGCTAAAAGACAAGAAAGAAAGCTTAAATTGTCAAGATAAGAAATGAAGTCTAAAAAGTCTTTTCTCTGATATTTATTTCTAGAGGCCTGGTGCATGAAATTTGTGCACAGGGGGGTGGTGGTGTTCTTCAGCCCAGCCTGATCCCTCTCCAATCTGGTGCCCTTTCAGGGATGTCTGACTGCCCATTTAGGCTTGATGCAGGTAGGATTGGGCCTAAATGGGCAGTCGGACATCCCTCTCACAACCAGGACTACTGGCTCCCAATGCTCACTTGCCTGCCTTCCTGATTGCCCCTAACCACTTTTGCTTGCCAGCCTGATCACCCCCTAACCACTCCCCTGCCAGCCTGATTGATGCCTAACTGCTTCCCTGCCAACCTGTTTGTCCCTAAGTGAACCTGGTCACCCCTAACTCCCCTCCTCTTCCAGCCTGGTCACCCCTATCTATGCTTTCCTGCAGGCTTGATCACCCCCAATTGCCCTCTCTTGCAGGCCTGGTCCCTCCCAACTGCCCTTCTCTGCTGTCCATCTTGTGGTAGCCACCTTGTGTCCACATCTTTTGACCACATGGGGGCAGTCATCCTGTGTGTTGGAGTGATGGTAAATCTGCAATATTACTCTTTTATTAGATAGGACAGAAGCCTGGTGCATGAGTGGGGACCAGAAGGGTGTACCGGATCAGGGTGGGGATTCCCTTGGGGCATGGGGTGGCCTGAGTGAGAGGTCTGTGGTGATCTGCAGGCCAACCACACCCCCCAGCAACCCAAATGGAGGCCCTGGTATCTGACATTTATTTATCTTCTACAATTGAAACTTTGTAGCCTGGAGAGGAGCCAAGCCTTCTGCTGGTTCTGTGGCAGCAGCCATTGAGACTTTGTTGCCTTAAGTGGAGGCCTGGGCCCACCAGGGTTTGTGGAAAAGTTGGCTTCCTTCATTGCCAGGGAAACCCAAACCTTGCTCAATGGCAGCAGCCATTAAGACTTTGTTGCCTTAAGTGGAGGCCTGGACCAGCCAGGATATGTGGAAAGCTAGACTTCCTCCATCACCAGGGGCAACACAAGCCTCTCTCCTGCTCTCTCTGTGGCTGTAACCATCTTGGTTGTGTTAATTTGCATACTCACTCTGAATGGCTGGTGGGTGTGGCTGGTGGGCATGGCTTGTGAGGGTAGCGGAGGTATGGTTAATTTGCATATTACTCTTTTATTAGTTAGGACTAGAGGCCCAGTGCATGCCATTTGTGCACTCAGGGGGTAGGGGGTGTCCTTCAACCTGGCCTGCACCTTTCCCAGTCCAGAAGCCCTCAGGGGATTTTTAGTACTACCATAGCAGCGGGCCACTGCATTCACCAGCAATCAGCCTGGCTGTGGCTGAGCAGTGCTCCTCCTATGGGAGTATACCTACCACCAGGGGGATGCTCCTACATTGGGTGTCTGCCCTCTTGTGGTCAATGTGCATAACAAAGACTAGATATTCGGTTGATTTGCATATTACCCTTTTATTATATAGGATAGGTCTTTGGAAAAGATTGTTCATTTTCTTTATATTGTGAAACATAGAATACTTTTACCAATCAACATATATCATTATTTGTTTAACATAGGGCTTAAAAGCAGGATTTGGGCATAAATCACAGCCTTACATCATGCAAGCACTCTGGAATGGGAGTCCTTGAGTTAAAAGCCTGACGTCACTGCTTACTAACATATTACTTTACTATTTATACCTGAGTTTTCTCTTCTAAAAACAACAACAAACAAAGCAAAGTAGTGAATAAAAGACAGTCACTTCCTAAAAAGTTTGTGTTAAATATTAAATGAATTTTATTAATTATAAAGCACTTTCAAATATGTGTAGCAAATATAAGGATCCAGTATTAGATATTATTTTATTTTAACATATTTTATATTAATGTATTTGCGTACCAGTTTTAAGATAAAAGAATCATTTGTATATTTAAGTAATGATGACAACAAGTAGTCATCTGCTCTGTTTTATGAGACCACATTGAAAATAATAGATGTCAGGTATTTTCCATTTATGCTTCTATATCTATACCCACTTTTCTTTATACTGTATATGAAATACATCTTTGCTCTTTGATTTTCAGTATTTTCTTGCCAGTGTAAGGGGCTTAAAAAGTTAGAAAGGAAAAAGGTAAGGTTGGGCATTATTTCCTTAACCCCTTTATGTGCTAGGTTCAATGATGTCTACAGCTTCTTCTTGGAGTTTTCTGCTGGAGATACAGATACTCTCCCTAGGTTCTGGCAATTTCTTTTCTCTTTTGCCCACTCAGTTCCTGTATTAGTTTTCTTTTGCTTCTGTAACAAATTACCAAAAAATTAGTGTCTTTGAATGTCAGAAATGTGTTATCTTATAGTTCTGCAGATAGATCAGAAGTCAGACTGGGTTGAAATCAAGGTTTGAGCAGAGCTGTATTTCTTTAGGAGGCTCTTCTAGAGCCTTCTTGCCTTTTCCAGCTTCCAGAGCAGCAATTCATCTCATGGCACATCACACATACTAGTAAAATAATTACTAAATTTTTGTGGCACACTGGAAGATAGATATATATAGCCAATCTGACAGAAAAAAATAGTTTTAATTTTGATTTGTTCACACAGGATGGCTATTTTTGGGTTGGCTGGGGTTTTTTGTTTGTTTGTTTTGTTTTGATTTGACAATCTAAGGGGGGAAAGTAGTCAGATATTGTATGTCTTAAAAATAATTTTGCCATAAAGGCTGAAAATCACTGTTCTAGGGCCTCATAGCTTTTTCTGTCTCTAAAATGGAAATGTTTCATTACTATGAATACTCTTCCATAGATACTCTTCCAAAGCCAGCTAAGTCCCTCTACTGTTAAAGATCTGTATTCTTAGGTTGGGCCCACCTGAGTAATACATAATACTCTCCCCATTTAAAGGACCTTTAATTAATCACACTTGCAGTCCTCTTCTTGTAAGGGGCATTTGATATTGTTCTTTCCATGTAGGGATTAAATGCTCATTCTTTCAAAAACTACTCTATCCAATTGTCATTTCCTTATGTCTCACCTGCTGAGATAACCTGCCTCCCCTTTTTCAGTGGTAATGTTTTTCTTTAGAAATTCTTCGTATAAATAATAAACTCTTGTGTTCTGAGCAGGCAAAAAACAGGTGAAAAAAATGCTTTAAGTGTTTATATTTAAGTAATGTCTCCCAATTGCCCTCCCACCACACACACACACACACACACACACACACACACACACACACTTTCAGCATTTCTTAGCAATCCATTCTCATTGTTATTTAAAAAATACTTTTTGTTTAACATTGAGCACTAATTTAGACTGTCATACATAGGTTTTAAAAAGGTCTATGGACATATAAAATCTTAGTTTTCTAATATTCATACTTATAGCTAAAGAAAAAATGTTCTTTTACTTACATGAATGTAATATTTGTAGGATCTTTTTTAGGAGCTAAAGCTTATATTATTATTATCATTATTATTATTACTACTAAAGCCTATTTTAGAATGTATTAATTATGGGGAAATAAATGGAAAAACAAGATATATGTGTTATTCATATTATCCTAAAAATGCCATATTTTGTCAAGTCCTAAGCAAAAGCTGCATAGCAATTTTATTCTCTGTGATTAGAACAAACATCTGAGCTATGTGTAGCATTTTATGAAGGCATATTATAATCAATCTAATCCTTTTACACTGGTAAACAAATTAGCCCTAAAACAGCTGAAATTTTTCACAGATTCCAATAATGTCCATGGGTTATTTGCTCTACTATCCTTACAATGTGTTGCTAAGTCCATTTTAGACTTTCACATAAGGATTATTAGCCTTTCCAATCATATTGAAGACCAGATTGCTTAACTACAGCACACAGTGTCATGCTACACATAATCCATGCCCTTGATTAATGTTCTTATAATCAATTGCTGTCTGGAAGTGAGTCCTTCCCATCACACTCTTCACAAAAAGAGCAGATGGTATTTAAAAGGTTATGGCAGGAGGGCATTACAGAGGTCAAATGGAACATCGATCAAGTAGGCAGAAAAATTGCCTTTTTCTTCTTCTTTCTTCTTATCCTAAGAATCCATAAGGGAATGTGGTCTATGAGTTATAGTTTGATCTATAGTTCATGCACTAAGATATTTTCTTGTTTCAAATTTCTGTGTTGTTTTGGGTAATGAACCTGGAAATTGGATTCCTTGTGTACCAATAAAAAATTGCACCAATATGAACATCTCATACAAATAATTCTTAGATTCAAGAAGCTTTTTTTCAAAATTTTTAATGCAGCCAGAGGAGCCAACTCAATAAAAACTTTAATATATAGAATCTCTTGGATATATTTTTATAGAGCTAAGAGCTTTATTTATAGAAAATCACACCAAATTCTCACTATTTTGCAAAGATATATATGTATATATATATATTATATATATGTATATATATTATATATATATACATATATATATGTATATATATAATATATATACATATGTATAATTCTTTTTCTCTTTTCCCATCCTTTATCACACTAGTGATAGTTCATATATTTCAAAGTAATCAATTCTCTTTTTAATTAGTATATTTAGTTCTAACAAGGTGGAGACATGGTAGGGAGGCTGCATTCAAGGATTGAAATTAAGTAAGAAAATGTCAGTAGAGGTATTTTAAAAATTGAAATGTGTAATTTTCAAAAATTAATGCCGTCAAATATATAGATTCAAATAACTTGATAATTAATAGGCCACTTCTACACAATATACTGTTAATAAAAATGCTTGTTTTATGAATGAAGAGAATATATGCTCTTGAATTTATGGAGAAAAAAAATAGGCTTTGGGAGAACGTTTAAGATACAAGACATTCATGTAAATTTCTGTTGTTCAAGATGCTATTGCACGTATTACCCAGATAGTCAATGCCTACTCTGTACATAGGTGTTAACCATTTGGAGACACAAAGACATTACCTTTGTTGTCAGGTAGTTTAAATATATTTGGGGAGGACTGCATACAAAGTGTAAACTTATATTGTTTTCAGTTTTCTCAACATTTTTAACAAAATGATAATTAGCTAAATGTCAAATGAGGCTATTCACAATAATGTTATCATAATGTCATTAGAGAAAGAGATGCTCATGGCCTAGGCTGGCCAGGAAAGGAGTCAGACTGCTGGAAAAAAGGCTTCATGATGAATAACATTTGGAAAGCTGTGGCATCCAGGAAGTCATTGCAGAAAAGGTTTAGAATCCAACACATCAATGTAGATTGTTTTCTACAACAGCACTATAGAAAAGAACATCCCCATAAACATGTAATCCTTATAGACTTATTTTGTCTAATTGTATACAGATGAGTATGCTGATGCATTACTGGACAAAAGTATGAATCCCTATGTCAATAGGAAATTTTAGCTCTGAAAAAGGAAGCCAAGACCTTATACATTCCAGATAACTGTATTTAATTCTTTCACTTTGTTAAAGTAATAGGCATGATTAATTGTTATTGTTCATGGGGTAGGGGGGATGATCTTTGATCAAATTCTTGCAAGATAGTTTATCTGCAGTCACCAGTTTATTATTTTAAAATTTTGTGTTAACACAAATTTGGAGTCTATTCTGAGGCGTAAGAAAGCAAGGCAAGCCTTTTGATTATTTTTACCTTGCAGCCATAATAAGGGTGAAACATTTATCAATAAGCACAAATTGTCACAATTTGAACATGACAATTTTCATGGATGAAAATAATACACCAAAGCATTTAAGTTATAAATAACATTAAAATGTAAAATTTGTAATTTTCTCTATTCATTCCTGATTTGATATAGAATTATGCACATGCAATTTGGGCTACAGGATGGTACTTTTATTTTAAATACTTAAAATTCTTACAGACACTGGCAACCTAATGAACTAGATAGCTAGAGAATACAAACTCCTGCATTGTCAAGATAATCTCAGTTACAGAAGGTTGTCAACTTCTGTAACCTTCCTAGTGAGAGCTATTGTGTCCCGCACATCTCTTTATTGATTAGAATAAATAACATAGACATGAACTGCTTGTGATGTGCACTGCAGGACATCAGTGGGCTCCATAAAAGAATTAGGGCAAAGAAGCTTAAGGACAAGTCTGGCATCAAACCAATCACAGATTTTATTCAGAGATGTGTTTAAAGACAAATTAATTATTAAAAAACAAAGCATCTTCATGTGTATTTTACCTCAATGCTAACTTCTTAATGTTTTTTTGAATATTTTTACTTTTTATGGAATCAGAAATGTATAAATTAATCACTTTGCTGGATGACCTGCAGTCTTTTTATTTTTTTTTCCCTCTACCAATATTTGTGCAAAATCTATGGATGGAAAAACAAACATACAAACAAAAAACTAAGCTCAGAAATTGGTGCTCATCTTTCATAGCTCTCAGTAGAGGAAAACTTAGTTTATTTCTCAGGAAAAATAATTGCTCAATATAGAATTAATAATATTTATGATTTTATAAATGTACATATATATAGTTGCTAATAAAATAGTATGAAACCACAATTCTACTTACTCTGCTTCACCTCCTTGTTTCTATTTTTATTTTATTTTTGTTAATATATTTTTATTGATTTCAGAGAGGAAGGGAGAGGAAGAGATAGAAATATCAATGATGAAAGAGAATTCATTGATCGCCTGCCTTCTGCACACCCCACATTGGGGATTGAGCCTGCAATCAGGGTTCGTGCCCTTACAGGGAATTGAATCATGACCTCTTGGTTTGTAGGTCGATGATCATCCACTGAGCCACGCCAGCCAGGCATACTAATTTCATTTTTGTTACTGTTTATATTATTATTATTATCATAGTAAATATCCTTGCACTTCTATTTCTAATTCATTTCCTGCAGACTATATATTATGAAAAATGAGAATGTCACTTATTTATGCAAACTTTCCTTCCTCCAAATTTCTCCAGATCTTAGATACTTATGTTACTAATTAAGTAACTTTGTGGTAGCTCATGCAACTTTAAATAATACACTTAGAACTCCATTTTTTATTCAATCAACTACAAAGAGTGAATACTTATTGTCTATTTTTTGAGTAAAATTGCTACATTTATTTCTACTTTTTTCATATATTTCTGCATGATGCTTATGTTTTTAATATTTATATTACAGTTTGTGAACACAGTTATATCTTCTATTTTTTGTTGTTTGTTTTTTTAAATATATTTTATTGATTTTTTTACAGAGAAGAAGGGAGAAGGATAGAGAGTTAGAAACATAGATGAGAGACATGGATCAGCTGCCTCCTGCATGCCCCCTACTGGGGATGTGCCCACAACCAAGATACATGCCTTTGACAGGAATCGAACTAGGGCCCTTTCAGTCTGCAGGCTGACGCTCTATCCAATGAGCTAAACCGGTTTCAGCTGTTGTTTGTTTTTGTTGTTGTTGTTGCTATTGTTAATCCATACCCCAGGATATTTTTTCCATTGATTTTTTTAGAGAGTGGAAGAGGAGGAGAAACAGAGATAGCAAAACATCTATGTTAGAGACACATTGATTGGTTCCCTCCCACGTGTGCTCGACCAGGAATCGAACTGAGTGAGGTACTTGCCCTTGATCAGAATAGGACTGGGACCCTTCAGTCTGTGGGCGGATGCTCCAACCACTGAGTAAAGCTGACTAGTGTTATTTTTGTTTATAGGTCTATTCTCTTTTCTGGCATCGTCATCTAGCCTATTGGAATGCAGCACTTACCAGTAGGATAAGACGTCATCTGTGAGCAGCTGTTATATCCATACCAGAGTGTTACAGCTGAATTTCATCCATACTTTTGTTCATTTTAAAAGTTGAGACCAAAGAGTATTCAAATTATTATGATTACTGAAAAGTTTTTCAACGGAAGACCATATAGTATTTAATAGCATAGTCAATCAAACTGACTATTTCTAGAGTGTTTGGTGTTTTGGTTTTAATATGTGTCATTGTGCTCTCAGATTTTGCCTATTAAACAGTTGTTAATGATGATGAGGTGATATACTTTGCTTACAAATAATATTAGCATAAGTGATTGTCATGTAATCTCTTTTTAGTAAATAAGTACTAAGGAATGAAAAGCAATATAGAAAAAAAAAACTTCATCAGGTTAAGGAGAATGAAAAAAAAAAAGAAAGAAAGAAAAGGAGTCAAAGTACTTCCAGAAAAATATTTGTGCTTATTTTTAAAATATGCAGATATATCAGCCACATGTGGGCCAAGTGAAACTCCTCCAACAATCTTCCAGGTGAAGGATCTCTGCATGAGGAGGCACACATTATAACTCCATAGCTGAAATTGGTGCTTGTTGTTTCTAATGTTATAATTTTTCAGGTGTCATTATTTTTCTTTAAAAGAGCTGTGAACAAATGACATTCGATGTGGGCCTCTTTTTATAGAAAGAAAATTTTCTGTTATAAAAATTACTAGAAAATATTATGTTATATATAAGAAACTACTTGAATGTTGTAGAGAACTATATGGTGTTTATGGCCATGGACATTGGGATGGTCTCTAGTTTTTGGCTTGTATGAATAAATACTGCTGTGATTATTTGTGTACAAATTTTGTTTCAACATCTGTTCTCAATTCTTTGGGGTAGATACCTAGTAGTGGAATTACCGAGTCAGATAACCAGTATATGTTTAATTTTTTAAAGAAATTGACAAACTATCCCAAAATGGTTTTACTATTTTATGTTCCTACCAGTATTGAATGGGGGTTCTAGTATCTTCACATATTTGCCAGTGTGTTGTATTGTCAGTCTTTTGGATTTTAAACATTCTATTGTGTATATGGTGGTATCTTATTGTAATTTTAATTTGCATTCCCAATAGCTATAATGTTTTCCTATAGTTAAAATATTTTACTCATTTTCATTCTATTGTAAAAGATCTTTGTACATTGTGTATACAAGTTTTTATTAGATCTATAATTTGGAAATAATTTCTTCCACTTAACAATTTTTGTTAGTTTTGAAAAATAAAGGTATCTTTTGAAGAGTCAAATTATTTAATTTTATTTAAATATAATTTATTATTTTTTATTTAGGTATTATGCATATCCTTTATGCATAATGTTTTAGAGTGTTAAATGGTGCCTATTAATAAACTTAATACAAAAAAATAACATAACATAATGAGGTTATTTAGAGAGGAGATTCTGGGGCTAAATTTCACTCCCTAAATGTAAGGTCTTGAACTCATGTAAATAACTACTTTTTGCCTCAGTTTATTAATAGAAATTATAGCTTATATTTTATAAGACTTTTTATGACAAATAAAATGACACTTAAAACACTTAAAACAGAGTAACATCTGGCATTTAATCAATATACACTACATGTTAGTATATTATTTTCTTAAGGCTGCTGTTAAAACAACAGAATTTTTTCACCTCACAGTTCTGGAGGCTAGATGTCTGAAATCTAGTTGTGGTCAGAGCCATCCTCTCTAAAGGCTGTTGGAAAGAATCCATTCCCTTATTCTCTGGTGTAGTAATTCTTGATGTACCTTGGCTTATAGAAGCATCACAGCAATATTTACCTCTGTGGTCACATGGCATTATCTTTGTTAATATCTGTGTATCTTCCCATAATAACCAACCTTAATGACCTTATCTTAACTTGATTATATCTGTAAAGATCTCATTTCCAAATAAAGTCACATTCACAGGTATTGAGGATTAGCACATAACTTAAAATAATTATTGATTTGAGAGCAAAAGGGAAAGAAATATAAAAATGTTGATTTTGTTGTTCCACCTATTCATGCATTCATTGGTTGATTCTTGTAGGTGCCCTGACTAGGGATTGAATCCACAACCTTGGTGTATCGGGTGATGGTCTAACTAAATGAGCTACTCAGATCATTTCTCGGCCTTTTGGCTAAGATCAAGTGTAAATGAGCTACTCAGCTGGGCAGCACATGACTTTTTTTTTTTTTGCCCAGGGTAGAGGGGCACAATTCAACCTGCAATTGCTATTATTATTATTATTAATAGTCATGATAATAAATTAATGATCTTTACTCTAAAAATGAAATAATTTTCTTCCTAGGACAATTAAGACTGTCTGAAATAAGCACAATGGAATCCTGTTGCCCAGGCTTCCCATAATGAAATCTATACTGAAGTATCTTTAGATGTGGGACCATTGACTTCTGCTAAAGAATATAACAAAAAACAATGCTTATATGAATCTCTAATGATAATATTATTAAGGTGTGTGTACATTTTTTTATTATCACAGAAAGAACTCTTCTTACCTTTGAATATTATTAGTACTATCTTAATCTTAAAATCTGATGTTTGAATTTTAGACCCCATCAATAAAATAACTTGTATTATTTTTTTGCATTTTTATTTGAACACTGAGATATTTAAATTTCTTCTAAGGGAAAAGTGGGGTTATGGCATGACTATTTGTTTTGGCATCTGTCTATGGTTTGCTTTCCTGGAACCCTCAATTATTGTTGTCTTTTTGTATTGTATACATTTTCTGTAACTATTTATAAAACTTTGCAAAAACAAGTAAAATGCATCAGCACATTAATTAAAATTAAATCACTTTCATTAAAAAACCTATAACTAATTTTCTATAGAGTCAATCCATTTAACCTCATAATGAGAGGCTGAGGCTTGGTCTTTGAAATTTGGTGTCTTTCTAGGATGGATTAATTGTACTGGAGAATTGCCTATAGGTGAAGTTGCAAAAAATCAAAGAATTGGTTCAGAGTATGGGCAAATGTTAAATGGTATTATAAGGATTTTTTATTTTAATTTTTAGGTAACTTGTAGGCATCATATTTTTCTTAGCTAGTGGGAAAGCAGGGACTTTTAATAGTGTGTGTCCAGTGCTATCTCTGAAGTTGCCATTAAATAGGAAGGTGATAGAGGCAGATATATCAGTTAAGAAGTTATAGCAACAATTTAGTCTAATGGTGAAAACCTTAATTAATTACCTAACAGCCAAAATAGTGAGGATTTATGAGAATCAGGTGGCTAGACCCTTACTTGGACTTAGTAAGTTGAGTGTAAAGTTTTAAAAGTGAAAATCATTAAAAACAAAAATGTATCTAGGATTATTCTGAAGTGTCCATCTTGCACATTGACTTTAAATTGGAGATAATATAATTGAATGTGTGTAGGTGAGAATAAATAAAAATATCTGGATTCTCTTGGTCCTTAGGCAATTTTCCTTAATTCATACAAAGCCTTTCTCTCAAGAGTTACATAGGATACTGGGACATGAAAGCTTGAACTTTTCTCCATCTTGCAATATATTCTGAATTCTAATTCCATTTACAAAATCTAGAAGCTGCTGAGGCTTTAGGCTGGAAAAAAGTGTCTGATTAAGAACTCAGGCTTTGTGAAAAAAAAACACTGACCTTGAGTTTGGATGGATAATTTTCTACCTTTTGGGCTAAACAGAAGTTCAGGAATCATTACTGGAAAGACTTGGGGCAATGATCAGAACATGGAGGACTTCAGGGGAAATATGGGATGGGAGGGATTCTTTCCCTCTGGAAAGAGATAATACCATTTTGTTTGAACTTATTGGGTCCCCCTTGTCTCTAAAAAGTAGCAGAAAAGACAAATGGGGATACAAATTTCTCTGTTGTTGATGTTGCTTCTTCCTAATGTCCCAATAAGAAACTGACATTTTTCATTAAGACACACTGAACATCCACAAAACAGATTGCTGCAGTTGATGAACCTCTTATCTACCAAGCAGACAAAATAATAAAACGTATGGACAGCGATCACTAGACAGAAAGAAAATGTACAAGTGAAATATTTGGAATAGTTTCTAATGAAACTGAGCTGCTAGAGGAGATAGAAGAGAACTTGTGACAAAACAGAAATAGTAAGATTGTCCAGCTAGTGTTGCTCAGTAGTTGAGCATTGACCCACGAGCCAAAAGTTGACACTTAGATTCTTGGTCAGGGCACATGCCCGGGTTTTGAGCTTCATTCCCTGTAGGGAACATGCAGGAGGCAGCCAACCCATGTTTCTCTCTCATCACTATTTCTATATCTTTATCCTACTCTCTTCCTCTCTCTCTAAAATTCAATAAAAAATATATATTTTTTAAAAATAGTAAGATTATTTGAGAAGATTAAGAATTAACCAAAAATCAGACTTTTGATAAGACAAAACAAAGGAGGCTGTAGGGGAGAAAAGGAGATAGTAAAAAACAAACAAACAAACAAAAAACCCCTCAAGATTGGGAATAAGAAAGAAAAAGTACCTGTAGATACAGAAGAGAATAAAATAACTACAAAAAATAAATCTTATTTTTGTTAATTTATGCTTAGAGTTAGGTTAGGAAGAAGTTTCCTCAATCAATGACATTCCTAATGGCAGTAAAATCTTCAAAACTTTCCATAGTTACTTTGTGGATATCAATCAAAGTCAATAATTACTCTATTACTTGTGACACACCTGGGAAAATCATTGCTCAATGAGGAACATACCAATGCAGAGAGGAGCAAAGAATAAATAAATAAAATAATAAACTGTTTTAAATAAGTAACTGTTTTGCACAAATAAAATGTTTCCCAATTACATATTAGGAATTATAGTAAGCCAATCCAAATATGTTTTTCTCTAAAACTGACTCATCATATTTGACCTAACAGCCCCAAATAAATATTGGTTGTATCAATGCACACATTGTCACCCACCTCCACTGCTAGTATTAAAGTAGTCCTAATCTACCATATACCCACCACACACACACTAAATTAAAAATTAAATAAAAAATTAAAACTGAGTTTAAATTTGAGCTATAAATACATAAGTTTTATTTTGTTTTCTTTATTGATTAAGGTATTACATATGTATCCTTATTCCCCCTCTGTCCCCCGACCCTCCCCATTCATGCCCTCACCCCCCTGGTGTCTATGACCATTAGTTAGGCTTACTAGTAAGTCCTTACATGCATACAAGTAAGTCCTTTGGTTGATCTCTCCCCCATATCCTCCCCCTCTCCTATCTTCCCTCTGAGGATTGATGCTTCTCTGTCTTTGAATCTGTTTTTGTTCATCAGTTTATGTTGTTCATTATGTTCCACAAATGAGTGGGATCATGTGATATTTATCTTTCTCTGACAGGCTTATTTTGCTTAGCATAATGCTCTCCAGCTCCATCCATGCTGTTGCAAATGGTAAGAACTTTTTTTTTTACCATAGCATAATAATATGTCAGTTTTTATAGCAGCTTGACTAGTCTTTAATGCAGGCTAGTTAAAAATTTATACCACTGCTTATTATTTCTTTTTATTTTTTATTGATATTTTTTTACAGAAAGGAAGGGAGAGGGATAGAGAGTTAGACCCATCGATGAGAGAGAGACATCGATGAGAGAGAGACATCAATCAGCTGTTTTCTGCAACCAAGGTACATGCCCTTGACTGGAATCAAACCTGGGACCTTTCAGTCCGCAGACCAACGCTCTATCCACTGAGCCAAACCGGTTTCGGCTGCTTATTATTTCTTCATAGAGGATATCTTTGAATCCAATGGTCTGGATTCTATTATTTCTTCTCCAGTTCTATTTTGCAGATAGTGAATTGGAAATGCATAGAATGCCTCCAGAAGAGATTTGATGAAATGTTGGTATTAGAAACATTTAGGCAATATTAAAAATTAAGAAAGTAGAGAAATTCTCCCAGATATTACATAAAGAATAGAGGTAATATTACAAATGAAAGATAAATGATTATTGGTGGCAAAAACAGTAAAATATTTGGTTCTACTTCTGATCTCATGGTTGTGTTGATGTTTTCTCCACATCCAAGACTCCATAGAAACGAATCACAGAAGCAGTGTTTGGAGATTAACCTTTTTTGCTCATAGAACCTGAAAAATCCTTCCTTAGTCCCTGGTTTTCATATTAGCTTCAACTCCATAATTCTTTTGGAATGATTCTACTAGCTCATTATTCTGCCAGAGTTGAGGCACCTGCCACTTCAGCAGGCTTTAGAACTACCATTAAACAAGCCAAAGTTCCAGCATGCTCACCCATTTTAGATTTTATTGTCATTTTGTTATGTTTGTGGTCCCAAAATTATTTATATTGTTTTTATACTGAATTTATTTTTTTTATTTCTATTTATTGGTCATTGATATATTTTAGGAGCAGCAGAATATTTTAAACATACAAATATAAAATAAGCTATCTGAATCGTAGCATTTTTTTTTTAGAACATTAGGGCATCTTAACTGTTAAATGTGTTGTTACAATAGATGGAAGCCAGCAAAGTTTGTGCAATCTAAGTACATTATACATGGTAATTTGACACCAGCGTGTACTAAAACATAGATTGGTTAACATATCCAAATTTTTAAAAAGATATATTACTCATATACCTGAAATTAAAAGCAGATATTTTTATTCCTATTTTTATTTTATCCCACTATACTGACTTCCACATATAGTTGAAAAACAAACAAAAAGGTGTAAATTGAACAATAGGGTAAGTGAAATTTTTTCTTCTGAATTCAAGACCCCTGAAGAAAATTATTTGCTTTTTAGCCAAATAAAAGTTCACCATTCTAAATAGCAACTGTACTGCATCAGAGCTTCTCTATAATTGTGTGGTGTGATTCATGGAATCCCCAGATGGGAGAGGAACAAGAAGAGAAGTTTTCTCTTGTTATTTATTAACAAAATTTCTTTTTTTGCTTTGCACAATTGTGTGAGTGATGACCATGTGGAACACTGAGAAAAAACAAACAACTCTCTCATTCTAAGATTACAGACAAGGAGTAAGAGCTCCTGGGGCCACTTATTACTGATTTGTTGTATGACCCTGAGCAAAGCACTTAAATCCTCCTCTTGAGTGTTTCCACAGGCTACTATCTTCATAAGGATGTTTACTCAATTTAGTACCTCTGTTCTCTTTACTTATTCATTTTGTATTCTTTACATCCTTGCTTTTCTTTGTGGTGTAGAACAGGTTATATGCTTCCAACCATTTCATTCTTCATGCTCTGCTTGAAGCACTTCATAGTGCAATTGATAGCCTTGAAGAGCAAACTTTTCCTAGGGAAATGAATAAATTTTTGTGCTCATGGGATTAACATTTGGAAAGCAGAAAGAAACCAGGCAAAAGGGAAAACAACCTGGATTCTTAGCGTGTCTGCATAATAATGAGTTCCATGCTATACACCAAATTACTTAATTGTATCCATAGGAACAATTTAATTTAATTTAATTGGAATGTGAACAGAGAGATGTCTAAAGATTTGTACCTGGAAAGTGAAAGTTGTAATCTGTCACATAAAGTTAAATGAGAAAAAGGCCCATTTTAAAAATGACTTGGTGATGCCGTCAGCAATTTGATCCAAATTTTCTTTTTAAAATAGCCTGCAGTGTAAAATCACTTATTCATTTTCAATATTGTGTATAAAGTTGGAAGTCTAGATTATCTTCACTATGAAAATTAACATAAATTTTTTAAATGTAAGGTAATCTATTTTTTGGCATTTACTATATAAAAGAAGTCAAGTAAAAATATACATTATCTGCTATCATTTCAAAGTGCTGCATATAAAGTTCTTTCATATTTCTGTCATATTTTTACCCCAGATGAAGTAAATGTTATTGTATCATTTTTACCAATAAGAAAACATGAAGCAGAGAGAACTTAGGTAGTTTTCCTTAAATCAATTAATAATAAGTGTTTTCATGGTTATAATTTAGGTTTCATAAGTTCTGTTTCTGATTTTTTAAAATAATATCAGCCAATTAGAAAACATGCTTAATAATCATTTGTTATTCATTATTATTATTTACTCACTCACAATAAACTATATTATAAACATTTTTATTTGTTCTTTAGCTACCTGGGGTTTTTTACAGTTTTTTACAGTCCTAAATTTATGGAAAGGGTAGCAACTGAGATGCTCTCAAATAGCTATCATTTAATCTTCAATTCAAGTTACGATTTTCGTTTAAGGTAGTGTTTTTCGTTAGGAGACTATAACTGGATAATCTGCCTCTTCCAAGTCTAATTTATAGGCAAAGTGAATATTCTATGAAAGTTGATCATGTCATCTCCAAACTCTATCGAGAACAATAAATTTGTTTGACTTCATCCAGAGGACCTAAAATTTCCTAACATTCTAATTTAGCATTTATTTTATGTATTATATTCTGTTAACTTAATTTTATTCTTTGCACATCTAGGCACTTATATTAATGTTATTGTATCTTCCACAGTGCAGTAGATATTCACAGGTTAAAAGTTAGCTGAATGCATACCATAGCTAAACCTAGAGCTGGATATTGCAATGCTATTGTTCTCCAGATTTTCTCAAACCTAATTTAAGATAATTGCATGTCTAATCATTTTTAAGAGCTAAAATGGACACTTGGATTATGTAAAGCAACTTGTCTGACATTTTAGAAGGTAGCGTGCATAAGAATCCCAGTGCCACCACTTCCAGCTATGAAACTTCAGGCAAGTCATGTCATACCTGGTGTCCTTAGTATCCTTATAATAAAATGTGGATTGACTTCACAGAATATGTTATGGACAGACTCTGAGGTGATGCTCTATTATTCCTGACTTCTGAGTTTCATATCTTTTTATAATTCCCTCTTCAGAAGTGTGGGAAGAACCTATGACTTGGATATTACCAATAGAATCTGGCAAAAATGAATGGCATGTCACTTATATGATCACATTTGATTATACAAAGACCAGGACCTACTAGAATACTCCAGAGATGTACTCCATTGCGATTTAAGAGGCATATAACCATGTTAGGAGGTTTACAAAGCAAGGGTGGCTTTTAGGAGATGAGTTCTCTAAAAGCTGAGAACAACCTCCACCTATGAGCTAGCATGAAGCCAACATCCTCAGTTTTACAACTGCATGGAGATGAATTCTACCAACACCTTGATATGGGCTTAAAAGCAGATTATCTACAGTCAAGCCTCTAGATGAGAACAGAGCCTATTAGTACCTTGATTATAGTCTTATCTTTTTAAAACTATATTGATTTTATGGAGCGAAAGAAAGAGGGAGAGAGAGACAGAAGCATCAATAGTCAGCTGCCTCCTGCAAGCTCATCACTGGGGACTGAGCCCACAGCCCTGGGCATATGCCAGGACCCAGAATCAAATTGTGATCTCCTCATTCATAGGCCAATGCTCAACCACTGAGCAATACCAATTGAGCTTGATTGCAGTCTTGTGATATCCTAAGCAGAGGATTCAAATAACCCACACACATTAAGCTGACAACTATTACTATGAGATTATAAATGCATATGGTATTAAGGCACAGAGTGTGTGGTTATGTGGTACAAAAGAAGAGAAAATCAATAAAGTGTTGTGAATATATATAGTCCCAAAAACTGTATACACACACTTTGAATAATTATGAAGGCAATGTTTATTAAAATACATATCATTTTCAAAATTAAGCTATTGCTGTTATAGTATGTATGAGTGTGTATGTGGATATACATTTTTAGGATACACACACACACACACACACATCTCTTGTACTTTTATTTTTTTTTTAATTTTTCAAACCAACTTTTTATGTTTTTAATTCTGAGTGATGTACAATATTATATTAGTTTCAGACATATAACCCAGAAATTGGTTATTTATAAAACTTACAAAGTGATTGCCTCAATAAATCTAGTACCCATCTGACACTAACATAGAATTATTACATTATAATATTATTGACTATATTACTTAGTTTACATCCCCATGAGTATTCTGTAACTACCAGTTTGTACTTCCTAAAACTTTTATCTTTTTTCACTCATCCTCCCCTACCCTCATACCTTCTGGCAACCAGCAAAATGTTCTGTTATATATGAGTCTGTTTCTGGCCTCCTTGTTTAATTATTATTATTATTATTATTATTATTATTATTATTTTATGTCACATATAACTGAAATCATATGGCATTTGTCTTTTTCTATCTGATTGATTTCACTCAACATAATTACTTCTGGGTCCATTCATGTTATTGCAAATGGGAAGATTTCATTATTTTATTATGTTGTAGTTATACTTCATATCTATTCACCTGTTTGTTTTTTCATTATTGATTTTTTTTACAGAGAGGAAGAGAAAGAGAGAAAGAGAGTTAGAAACATTGATGAGAGAGAGACATCGATCAGCTGCCTCTTGCACGCCCCCCTACTGGCGATGTGCCCGCAACCAAGATACATGCCCTTGACCTGAATTGAACCTGGGACCTTTCAGTCAGCAGACCGACGCTCTTTCTACTGAGCCAAACCTGTTTTGGCTATTCACCTGTTGATGAACAATTAGGTTGCTATCATATCTTGGCTATTGTAAAATAATGCAGCAATGAACATATTAATGCATTTGTCTTTTCAATTTAGTTTTTGGAGTTTCTTCAGATAAATACCCATGTGTGGAATTACTGGGGCATTCATTGTCCCATGATATAGTCTTTGTTTTAAAGTCTACTCTGTCTGGTATAAGTATTGCTACCTCAGCTTTTCTTTTCATTACAGCTTTCCTGAAATATCTTTTTTCTCCCTTTACTTTTAGTCTGCATTTATCTTTCAGTCTAAAGTGAATCTCTTGTAGACAGAATTGTGTAAGGAGCTTGTTTTGTTATGCATTAAGCCACTGCCTTTTGATTGGAATTTATTCCATTTACCTTTAAAGTGATTGTTGGCAGATCTGTATTTATTGACCCTTTATTATACGTATCTTTATTATTTTTTTTCTTTTTAAAAAAGACCTTTAAAATTTCTTATAATACTAGTTTTTTGGTGATGAACTAATTTAGTTTTTTCTTACCTGGGCGGCTCTTTATATGACCTTCTATCTTAAATGATAGCTTCTCTGAGTAGAATAATCTTGGTTATAGGTCCTTGCTTTTCATCCCTTGACTATTTCTTCCCAATTCCTTTTTGCCTGCAAAGTCTCTGTTGTAAAAGCTCCCTTGTGGATAACTAACTACTTTCTCTTTCTGTTTTTTCAGATTCTCTTTGGCAATAATGTGTCTTGATGTGGGCCTCTTGGGTTTACCTTGTTTGAGACTTTATACCTTTCATAGGCTTTTATGTCTATTTCCCTCACCAGGTTAGAGATGTTTTCCAACATTATTTCTTTGAATAAGTTTTTTATTCCTTGCTGTCTTCTCTTTCCAGTACTCCCATGATGTGACTGTTGGGGATCCTTACACTGTCTTTTTATTTAATTTTCTCCCTTTGGATTATTTTGTCTTTTGCTGTTCTGTTTCATTATCTTTCAAGTTGCAAATTTGATCATCTGCTACATCTTCTTGACTGTTTATTCCCTGTAATAAGTTTATTTTAGTTAGAGTATTCTTATTTCTGACTGGGTTTTTTTTTATATCTCTATTATTATATCTCCTATATCTTTGTTGAAGTTCTTACTATGTTCTTGAAAAACCTTATAAGTGTGGTTTTGAACTCTATATCCAGTCATTTTTTTCCCTGCATTTCTTTTGTTTGTGATCCCTTCCCTTGTCTCGGCATTTTCACTATGCCGGGGGAACTTCTGTGTTGGATTCAGCCTTATGATAACAGACTTGAAAAACCGCAAAAGCCTCTCTTGAACTTGAGATGGGTGGAATCTCAGGGCTTAAGGGACCGCCTTGCCTTCCAGTTGGGCCCTGCCTCCACGGTCCCTGAGTCTCACGTGACTGGGTAATCGCTGAAGCCGTCCCTTCGCAGTGCCCCTAGACTGCTGCCCCTCTGGCTCCCCTGCGCTATGGGACTACACGAGTCTGGGTCCCCAGGGTTTCACCTGAAACTGGGGTTTAGTGAAGTTAGAAGTGGCACAGTTTGGAGGGCCTGTCTCCCGCCCACTCGTGAAAGCCACTGGCACAATCAGCAGTCTGTCCTCTGCGGCGCAGTGCCGTGCTTGTCACCAGACCTCTGATCTTTTGCATCTCTCCTAAATTTCCATACACTTCTCCCTTTTCACAGTCCAAACTCCCCCCGTATGAGTTTCGGATGGATCTGGGGTTTAGTGTCGTAGGATAAGGAGTTCAATGCCGTTGAGAGACTCCGTTTCCCTCCCGCCAGAGAAAGCCAGCCAGGTTTGCTGTCACTCGCTCTCTCCATGCGCGTATATCTGTACCTCAGCTTTTTGCAGCTCTTCTGGGTTTCCGTGAGCCCCTCTCTTTCCCTCTAGTTGTAGAATTTTCACTCCGCCAGCTTTCCTGTGGTCCTCGATGATGTCGTTCTGTCTTTTAGTTGTAGTTTTGAAATTGTTGTGCGAGGCAGCAGTGTAGGTGTTTACCTATGCCGCCATCTTGGGTTCTCCTCTCATTGAGCATTCTTATACTCAGTGTTTTGAACTCTGCACTTGGTAGATTGCTTTTTCCCCCTATTTTATTTAGTTCTTTTTCTGGAGTTTTTTGGTGTTTGTTTTTCATTTGGGATATATTTTCTTGTCTCTTCATTTTGGCTATCTTTTGTGTTTGTATCCATGTATTAGTTAGATATATTAAATCCCTTGATCCTGGAAGAGTGGCCTTATATAGTAGGTATCCTGTAGGGTCCAGGGGCACAAACACCTTGGTCACCCGATCTAGGCATTCTAGGTGTGTCCTGTGTGCATCCTCCTATTGTAATGGATCCTTGATTGCAGTTGGCACATCAATGACAGGGATTTACCTGCAGACTATCAGCGGTGAGGACTGGCTACAACCACTACCCCACCCTGATGGAGGAGCTTCTGTACAGGAGTGGACCCCATGGAGCAGGATTAGCTTCACCAGGGCTCTGATGGTTGATGAGTATACCTTTTGAGTGTAGAAGCTGATCATTGAAGTGATTATATGGTGCTCTAGTGTATTCTAATGTTTTCAACTGGGTACACTGGCTCTGGGTTTCACCAGGTGGTGCAGGTCAAGATTAGCCCCAACTTGAGCCCTGCCCAGGGCCACCCAGCATGAGCTATAAAACAATATGGAGATAGCTGCTATTTGTGCTGGATTTAGATGTGCCTGGGGAGAGCACACTGCAAACCAAGGCCACTGCCACTAATTCCTGGGACAGTTAGCAAAAGGTATGGACATGCTGAGGCCAGATGCTGATTATTTGGAGCTTTTGGGCCTTCAGAGATTTTAGGAAAGTCCCTAGCATGAGCCACTAAAAGCCATTTGTATGAAATAGCCAATGGAAACAGCTTTTGTGGGCCTGTAAATTAGATGGGGAGATTTCTCAGAGAATCAATAGAAATAGTGAATAGTGTCAGCCAGAGTGATGGAGACTGAGATATGGTGCCAACCTGCCATCTCTGTGGGGAGAGGGCTCAACAATAAAGCATGGCCTATCTCAGCACTTCCATATAGGAGAAAGCTGCCCCTCCAGCCCTTGCTGGACAATTCTGGTTTACCCTGAATGTCCTTATCACCTTTAAGGTTCTTGTCCAGAACTGAGGTCAGAGCAAATAAATCTGTGGAAGTCTGTGCATGGGACCTTTAAGAGAAATGGCATGGGACTCCAGTACCTCCATCTCACTCTGCCACAATATCTGTTGATTTTTGCAGCCAGAAGTAATGAGGACTTCTCTTACTGGTCCTGGATCCCTGGGCTGGAGAGCCTAGTGTAGGGCTGAGCACCTCACTATTCAGGGTGACTTCCCCATTTGAACTATCCCTCCCAATTTTTATCTGTCACATGTGAGTGTGTGATCAGCTCTTCTGCATCTCTATCACTCCTACTAGTCTTAATGTGGTTTCTTTTTTATATCCATAGTTATAGGACTTCTGTTCACCTAGATTTCAGGTTGTTTTAAATCAGGAAACATCTGGCTTCAGGTCATATAAGACCTGCAAATCATTTGGTCTGGCCCTGCCAAGGCATTAGGGTAAGTTAATTAAATGTTTGTCCAAATATAGCAGGTTAATTTTTAATTTGATAATTTTGTATGGCCCACAAATGATGTTATAAATATCCAAGTGGTCTTTTGCAGAAAACATAGTCCCTGCCCTTGCAAGTATAATAAATATATAGTAATTTTTTCCTTATCAGATGGCATCATGTGCAAATAGGAAATTGATTTTTAAATATGATATAAATACTAGTATTTAATTGCATAGCTATTACAAAAAGAATGTTACTTCATTAAAAAAACTAGTTTGAATATTCATAAAATGTTTTTTTACAAAATTAGATTTCAAATATTGAGAAATCAATTTATACACAAAGGCCAAGCACATATATATGTATATTTTAATATGATTATAATATATAATAGTATGTATGCATTTCTATAATATTAATCCACATGTATGTGCAGATAAAAATACATATGTATGATGTTCTTCTTACAATTTATATATTGGACATGTTATATATATTATATATATTTGTATTAAATTTTGTTTCTGTTTTATTTATTTTTTGCTTCTAGATCTTTGTTACCTGAGGGAGTGGCTCTAACTGGTGATTTTAACAGCAGCGCCTAGTAGGAAGTAGGTACATAATACTTTTTAAATGATTGACTTTATCAAAGGTGCATTTATGCAGTTTACTTAGAAGATGATTATTGAACAGCAATTATGATCCAGGATTTATGGTATAAACTGAAACTATAAATAGTTTCAATAGGACTCTAATTTCTAGAAGTTTATTGTCTAAAAATAGAGTCAGGTCTACATAAACATGCCTTTGTAACATGCTAGAGTAATATAAAAGGTTAAGAATGCAGAATTAAGTTAGGCCATTTTCTGGCACAGAGGCCAGGAAAAGCTTTGTAAATGATAATGAATTACATGAATATGAGGAGTTCATGGGTTGAAAAGTTTGGGAGTGAAGATCATTCATTTCTTCCTAAGTAGATAAAAGTCAAAGCCCTGACTCGCCACAGTTATGACAAAACTACTGTACAAACCATCAGTTTTGTTTCTGGTGGCTCCTGGTATTTTTCTCATAAATGAGAGGAAGTAAAGTTTTAGGAATTCCAGCAACAACCTTATGCCTCCAGTTGTACAATGTTTTGAGCTAGGAATATGTGACTGTCCAGTTTGCCTTACACCTATTTTAATGTTTTTAGAGAATAAAAATGAATGTCTTCTTCTGCTTCTTTAATCTTTCCTGCCTTCTATTCGTTGTGTTATTATGTACAAAATTAACTACAAAATTGTTTTAAGGTAGGAAATGGTGTCTTCAGAAGCCATCACCTCTGTTTTCTAACACATTTCCTTTTGAGGATGACTAGCCTGTAACTTAAATTATCTTTGTCCTTTCTGTCTATTTCCCACACCAAACTCTTGCTGAACATTATAAAATTATGCAACATGTAACTTTTATTAGATATGATAATTAACATCTCTGTGGTTTATCCAGATTATGGAACATGCACTCTTTCAATGTCTAAACTGAATGAAGATCTTTGATGTATCCCCAAAAGATATGTGAGCTGTAGGGGAATGTGCTATTCAGTGGTTAGACTTAAAAGACCTAGCTTTTATTAATTAATTTTTGTCTGTTTTATATTTTTAAATTAAAATATGAATAAGTCATATTTATAAATATAGTTTATATTTATCCAAGGTGGGCATATCCTCTCTCTTCGTCTCTCTCTGTGACACACACACACACACACACACACACACACACACATACCCTCTCCAAGCTTTCACGCATTACATTGCTCAAGGTCCTTGAAAAGATGGATGGATAACTTATAACTGTAATCACTGGTATAATGAAGAGAATTAGAAAATGTATACACAATAGCAGTACAGGAGAGAAAAATCAGAATTAGCAACTATTAATCTAATAGAGAGAAAAAGAGTCAGCTAGAATAATTAATGCATGCCACACAGAGTGATCATTTATGACGAGGATGACTGAAGAGGCAGCAACATTACTTAGCTTTCCCCAGTGCAAAGAAAGCCAGTGAGAAAACAAAATGAATCTTGGCCCAGACAGCAGCCGTCACATTTTCTGAGCTGTTGTAAGAGTAGCCTCTTTAGGATTCCACATGGTAATTCTCCTTTAACCCTTGCCATTAAAGTAAAAAATCATATAACCTTGTGTATTTTTTCCCCACAAAATTTTGTGATCAGAACACTTAAAACACTCAAATTGTATTAAAAAACCCTTTATTATGAAAGTATTTATCCCTGATCATCATTTAAAGAAATGAAATAGTCATGCATCTGAGGAAAAAGCTCATATGCATGTGCTCTCTCTTTTGGGTTCAGTCTACTTCTAAAGTATATAGCCATCCAAAATGTCATTGTAAGTTTTTTCAAGTGATCCATACACAGGCGTTCAGCCCTTATCATTAATGAGGAGCTTAAATCTATTCACTTAGCATACATACAGGGCCATATAATAGACATTGCTAGCAGAGCTCTCATATGGCTGAAATAATGACCACTTGTTTATTCTTTTGACATTCTCTTCACATAGAAGTTAATAGTTATATCCAGTCTCAGTAGTCATCAGAGAAATGCAAATTAAAACCATAATGAGGTATCACCTCACATCAGTCAGAGTAACTATCATCAGTACATCAACAAACAATAAATGTTGGTGCAGATATGGGGAAAAGAGAAGCCTCATGCATTGCTGGTGGGGATACAGACTGGTGCAGCCACTGTAGGAAGCAGTATGGAGTTACCTCTGAAAAATTAAAAATGGACCTGACTTATGACCCAGCAATTCCACTTCTGTGAATATATCTGAAGAAAGCTGAAACATTAATTCAAAAATATATATGAACCCCTATGTTCATTACTGCATTATTTACAACAGGGGAAAATGTATTTCAAAAGTGGAATGAAATTTACTAGGATATAATTAATATCCTAATTATAAACCAGGAAAAAAAAAACTCCAAAACTTACAGACAACAATATGGTTATTAGCAAAGGGGAGAGTAGGGAGGTATAAAAAGGTAAAGGGGGAATGAATGGTGATGGAGGAGACTTGGCGTGCAGTGATGAATACACAATACAATATATACATGCTGTGTTACATAATTGTACACCTGTAACCTATATAATTTTATAAACCAGTGTCACACCAATAAAGTCAATTCAAAATTACTATTAGGAATAAGAATTGAATATATCATGAAAAATATAGGACAAGCTTAAGATATGCATTATAAGAATGCCTTTAAACTAAGCTCACAGCAATAATACTCAAATATATATTGAAAAATATATTGTCTTTTAAATTTTTCTTGAGTTATTATTAAAATGCCTAACATAAATATTTCCCATTAAGTGCTTATATTGTTCCTAGTATTTTGTTTCTAAGAATCAATTTTATATGTTGAAACCTAAGAATCTACCTAATGAAAGAGTAACATGCTAATTGACCGTACCTTTGCGATGTCCACCAGCCAATCAGGAGGGAGTATGCAAATTAACCCAACAAATATGGCAGGTTAATTTGCATGCACAGACTCCAAGCGGCCAGGGAGGGGCAGAATGCTTGTGTCATCACTATGGTGATGATGCAGGCATTCCACACCACCCCAGTGCTCAGGGCCTCTGGGCAGCGTGGGAAGGGGAAAAGGTGGCTCCAGCTATAGCAAAGGTAGTGCTGGCAGCCAGGGAAAGAAGGCCCATTCTTGCATGAATCTTTGTGCATCGGGTTTCTAGTATTCTATAACAAAATAAATGTTTAATTTTGTTACCTGAAAATATTTTTTTAACTTTGTATTCCTAAGAATTAGACATTATTATTCATTATATTTGTAAATATTTAGTTATATAATATTACAAAATATAAATAGAGCTTGTGCGGTTTGCTTTGAAATTTCTACCCATCCTTGGCTCTACAACTAATTATGTACTACTAGAGGCCCAGTGCACAAAATTCATGCAAGGAGCTTGGCTCTGGCAGCCCCGGCTGCCTCAGCTGATCCTTGCAGCCTCACTGGCACTTGCAGCCCTGGCTTCATTCAGGTCTTTCAGAAGGATATTCTGAAGGTACTTTGGTTGTTCAGTCTAATTAGCATATTAGCTCTTTATTATATAGGATTTTACAAGAGAAATCAAAATAAGGCAACCAAAAGCAGGATACCCTTTCTCTTTTGGCTTGAAATATACCTACTTTGTTGATCTTTACACTGGTTCTTATGACTCCTCACCAATTTATTTACCTATTTGTCTTATCTCAGATATAATTGTTTTACTTTTGTTCTGTAGGTTCTAGCAACCCCCTCTTCAGATTATTATTTCATAATTCCTTTGTCAGATTATTTGTTTTTTTATTACCAACAATTAAAAATTCAATTTAAATCTGTGAAAGAAAAAAAAGACATTTTAAAATCTGCTCAAAAATTTTATCATATTGTTCTCCATCTTAAAAAAAAAAGATGATGGACTACTGAATTAAGTTCAAGCATTATCTCTTCCAGAAAGGCTAGCTTCTCATTTATATCCTCCATACTGATCAATATGAATGCTGTCCTCCAGATACACTGCATTATTTGCTATTTTCCTGAATAAAATTCATTTATTATAGCTTCCTTTATGTAGCTATTCTGTGAATATTCCATGATTTCATTCTCTATCTCAATACCATTGATTCACAGAGACTTTCTTTACTTCAGCACAATATAATGGGATACATTTGTACTCATTTCTCCCTAAAGTCATTTTCTGGGTAATCATTTTGAAAGTTTTAATACTTTGTGTTTTACTTTTTTAATTCACTTGTTGTTTTGTATTTGTTTGATTTTATTCCCAATAGTAAAACATATCCTTTATCTTTCTTTTTTAAAATTTATTTTGAAATATGGGCAAACGCTTCACAACGTTGAGCCTCAGTTTCTTATCTATAATCATAATTATTCATCCTATATAATAAAGAGGAAATATGCAAATTGACCATCACTCCAACACACAAGATGGCCACCCATGTGGTCATAGTTGGCCACCTCCATGTGGAAACATGATGGCTACCACAAGAAGGCCATAACGGGAGGGCAGTTGTGGGCATTCAGGCCAGCATGGAAGGGCATTGGGGGAAAACAGGCCTGAAAGGGAGAGAAGTTAGGGGTGACCAGGCTGGCAGGGGAGGGCAGTTAGGGGCAACCAGGCCAAGGATTGGGTCTAAATGGGCAGTCAAATATCCCTTGAGGGGTCCCAGATTGAAGAGGGTGCAGGCTTGGCTGAGGTGCACAACCCCTATGTATAAATTTCATGCACTGGGCCTCTAGGATAATTATAATTAATTGAACATTTATTATAAGCTACTAGAGTCCCAGTGCACAAAATTCAATCATTGGGGTGGGGGAATGTCCACCTTCCTGATTGCCCCTAATCATTTCTGCCTGCTAACCTGATCACCCCCTAACCAATTCCCTACCAGCCTGATTGATGCCTAACTGCTCCCCTGCCAGCCTGTTTGCCCATAACTACCCTTCCTTGCAGACCTAGTCCCTCCCAACTGCCTTCACCTGCTGGCCATCTTGTGGTGGCCATCTTGTGTCCACATGGCAGCCATATTTACCAAATGAGACAGCCATCTTGTGTGTTATAGTGACAGTTAATTTGCATATTATTCTTTTATTAGATATGATTAGATAGGACAGAGGCCTGGTGCATGTGTGGGACTGGCTAGTTTGCCCTGAAGGGTGTCCCAGATCAGGGGAGGGGCAGCTTGGACAAGGGGCTTATGGTGGTTTACAGGATCGCCATGCTCCCTAGTAACACAAGCAGAAACCCTGGTATCTGGAATTTATTTTCTGTTCTATAATTGAAACTTTACAGCCTTAAGCAGGGGACAAGGCAGGCCAGGGCTGAGGAAACTTGGCTTCCTACATTGCCAGGGGCAACTCAAGCCTCCTGCTCTCTTAAGCTCTGTGGCTGCCTCCATTTTTGTTGGGATTTATTTATCTTCTATAATTGAAACTTTGTAGACTTAAGCAGAGGCCAAGGCATCTCAGGGCATGTGGAAAGCTTGGCTTCCTCCATTGCCAGGGAAACCCAAGCTTCCTGCTCTCTCTGTGGCCATAGCCATCTTGGTTAGGTTAATTTGCTTACTCCTGATTGGCTGTTGGGTGTGGCTGGTGATATAGCAGAAGTATGGTCAACTTGCATATTACTCTTTTATTAGATATGATATACTGTAGTAAATATATACATTATCTCTTTTGTTCTTTAAAAAGATTCTATGATATAGTTATTATTGTTTCTGTTTTATAATTAAAAAAATCATTCCAAAATTTTGATTCAGGATTGAAATTCAGGTCTTTTTCACTCTTCATTTCCTGATATTAATTACTATGTAACATTTTCTGCTTATATCACATATTTTAAATTAAAATATAAATATAATAGATAATTATATTTGTAATACTTAAATATTTGATAAATTTACTTATACAAATTATTGAATGAGCCTTATGTGTAATTAAATATAGGCAATAAGAACCTTTTAAAAAGTTGCACTATAGTTATGAGCCCATCAGAGGAGGGGGTTCCTCAAGGCAAACTGCCAGATCAAAATCTGAAGAATCAAATATATTTTGAATGTCAAGCTGAGATCTGCTCATCATCTGAAGCAGAAAGGACTGAAGTCATACACAGATGAGAATTCATTAATGTAATTTTTATCAAATGCTGGAGTCTGATTGTGGACTTGCTTGAAAGTAAGAAACCTCTAGGGTGGTGGTTCTCAAACTTCCTAATGCTGCAACCCTTTAATAAAGTTTCTCATGTTGTGGTGACCCCCAACCATAAAATTATTAGTGTTGCTACTTCATAACTGTAATTTTCTTAGTGTTAATGTATCATAATGTGAATATCTATGTTTTCTGATGGTCTTAGGCTCTACAATAGCAAACCACTAACAGGATTGCTTAAGACCATCAGAAAATACAGATATTTACATTATTATTCATTAACAGTAGTAAAATTACAGTTATGAAGTACCAACGAAAATAATTTTAGTGTTGGGGGTCAACACAACATGAAGAACTGTATTAAAGGGTCATAGAATTAGGAAGGTTGAGAATCACTGCCCTAGGAGCCATAGTCTTACCATCACATCAGCCCTACATACACACACATTTGTGAGCTTTTCCTACAGGAACCTCATTGGGTTATCTTAATAAAGATTAAGCAAAACCCATGCCTGAATCTAATAAGGGCCAGGAAGAGTATCCTGTCAGAAACCAAACATTGCTTTTACTAAATGGATGTAAACAGGAGGCCAGAAGGCTGGTCAACCTTAACTGCTCTGAAAGGTCAGAGCTAATTACTCACTGTTTAGTTGAAACATTGTTGGCTGAAGCAACCTCTACCTGTTTGTTTCATGTTAATTTCTGTTTTGTTATTTCCTGCCTAAAGGCTAGGGGTGTGTCCCAAAGCCTTAATAAAAGGGAGAAAAAGGCCAGAGCAAGTGGTAGTCCTTTCCACTAGAGGAAGGCTCCCGCCTGGCCCCCCGATATCGCCAAATTAATGTTTTCTAGTCTCTCATTTTGTTTACATGCGGCCTCCTTCAGAACCCGAACCCTGAATTGGGAACCCTGAACCACGTGGGAAGTGGAAAGAGGTTCCCACAGTGTCCATTATGAAATATGCACAAAGACTTTTTTATAACAAAGGTGTGCTGTCTAGTGAATGGGACTTGATAAGAGCTCAATGTTGAAACCTTATCAAAGCTAGAAGGAAGGAATTCTTCCCCATTTCAATCCTCTCTAAATCTTCTGAATCACTTGAATCCTGGAGCAGGGAATAGTTAGTAAGAGTCAGTGCTGCAAGAAAATAGATTGCATCCTGGGAAAGTAATAAGGGACAGAGGAATAATATTTACACAACTAGAACTAGAGGAAGGTCAGAAAGAGTAGTGAAGACCACAGATATGAATACAGGCTCACTGAAGGACTGAGGCTTAATTATAATACTTCAACTTCCTCAGACATTATCACCACTGTTCAGGGCTTAAGTGTATTAACAGATTACAACTGAAAGAGATGAAAGACACAATCTCTCAGAGGAGCAATACCTAGGGAGCTTGTAAGCTAAGAGGAGAGGAAAAACCAAGTGAGAAAACAAACAAAAACTAAAACTCTAGAGGAATTAGTAACAACTGGCACATATAAATACAACAAATGTTAAACATAGTCTGATTCCTAACTAGATTAACATAAAACTTTATTCTAAAGGCTGACTTACTTTAATTCCTATTATAAATTAACTAGAGGCCTAGTGCATGAAATTTGAGCACAGGAGTATGTGTCTCTCAGCCCAGCCTGCACCCTCTCCAATCTGGGACCCCTCAGGATTGGGCCTAAACAGGCAGTCGGATATCCCTCTCACAAACCAGGACTGCTGGCTCCCAACTGCTCACTTGCATGCCTTCCTGATTGCCCCCAACTTCCCCCCCTGCAGGCCTGGTCACCCCTAACTGCCCTCCCCTGCAAGCTTGATCATCCTCAAATGCCCACCCCTACTGGCCATCTTGTGGTGGCCATCTTGTGTCCACATGGGGGCAGTCATCTTTGACCACATGGAGGCAGACATCTTGTGTGTTGGAGTGACAGCTAATTTGCATATTATTCTTTTATTAGATAGGATAGAGGCCTGACACATGGGTGGTTTGCACTGAAGGGTGTCCCAGCTCAGGGTGGGGGTTCCCTTGGGGCATGGGGCAGCCTATTTTGGTGGAACATTCACCAAAATAGAGCACATTCTGAGACCAAAACAAATCTTAACAAATTTAAGAAATAAAAATCATACAAAATTTGTGTTTGTCCACAAGGGAATTATGTGAGAAATCAATAACATAAGTAGCTGAAAAATCTTTAAATATCTGCTAAGTTAGGGCCCGGTGCACAAAATTCATGCACAGGGGTTGGGGTGTCTCTTACCCAGCTGCATCATCTCCAATATGGGACCCCTTGAGGGATGTCCAATGTCTGTTTAGACCTGATCCCTCTAAAAAAACAGTATTGCTGGCTCCTAACTGCTTGCTTGCCTAACTGCCAGTTTGCCCCTAACTGTTTCTGCCTGCCAGCCTGAACACCCCTAAAAACTCCCCTGCCAGTCTGATTATTACTGTTCCCTGCCAGCCTGATTGCCCCTAACTTCTCTCCCCTGCTGTCCTGGTCACCCCTAACTGCCCTCCCTGGCCAGCCTGGTCATCTTTATCTGCACTTCCCTGCTGGCTTGGTTGCCCTCAATTGCCCAACCCTTCTGGCCTGGTCACCCTGAATTATCCTCCCTTGACAACTTGGTCCCTCTAACTGGCCTCTCCTGCAGGCCTGGTAACCCCTAACTGCCCTCACCTGCAGGCCTGGTCACCCACAACTGTCCTTTCCTGCAGGCCTAGTTGGCCCAAATACCCTTCCCTGTAGGCTTGAGTTCCCCCTTACTGTCTTCCCGTATAGGCCTGGTCCCCCCCAACTGCCCTCCCCTGCCAACCCAGTCACACCTAACTGCCCTCCCCTTCAAGCCTGATTACCCTCTACTGCCCTCCATTGCAGGCCTGGTCCCTCCTAACTGTCCTCCCTGCTGGCTTGATTGCCCCCCAATTGCCCTCTCTTTCTGTCCTGATTGCCCACAAGTCCCCTCCCCTGCTGGCCATCTTGTGGCAGCCATCTTGTGTCCACATGTGGGTGGCCATCTTATTGTTGGATTGATAGTCAAATTGCATATTATTCTTTTATTTGATATGATTAAATAACACATCTATTAATTACTCTTTCTTAAAGTTTGTTTTTAGAGGGAGGGGAAGGAAGAGGGAAAGAGTGAGAGAAACATAGATGTGACATTGATTGGTTGCCTCTCACATCCACCCCAACTGGGAATTGAACCTGCAACCTGACCAGGACCATACTGGTGACCTTTAGGTGCATGGGACAACATGCAACCAACTGAGTGACACTGGCCAGGGCAACAACAATTTTTTTTAATGTCTTTTTCTTTTTTTATTGTGTTACATGTTACATATCTCCCCATTGTCCCCCCCATATCCCTCCCAGGCATACCCCAACCCCCCAGTGTATATGTTCATTGGTTATGCTTATATGCATAGGTACAAGTCCTTTGATTGATCTCTTATCTACCCCACTTCTCCTTAATCTTCCTGCTGTAATTTCACAGTCTGATGCTTTACTACCTCTGTATCTATCCTTTTGTTCATCAGTTTATAATGTTCTTTATTACCCACAAATGAGTGATATCATGTGGTGCTTCTCCTTCATTGACTGGCTTATTTCACTAAGCATAAGGCTCTCCAGTTCCATCCAGGTTACTGCAAATGGTAAGACTTCCTTCTTTTTAATGGCAGCATAGAATTCCATTGTGTAGATGTACCACAGTTTTCTGATCCACTCATCTGCTGACGGGCACCTAGGCTGTTTCCAAATTGTAGCTATTGTAAATTGTGCTGCTATGAACATAGGGGTGCATAAATCCTTTCTGATTGGTGTTTGTAATTTCTTAGGATATAGTTCTAAGAGTGGGATTGCTGGTGTTCCATTTTTAGTTTTTGAGAAAACTCCATACTGTTCTCCTCAGTGGCTGCACCAGTCTGCATTCCCACCAACAGTGAACAAGGATTCCTTTTTCTCTGCATCCTCACCAACACTTTTCCTTTGTTGATTTGTTGATGATTGCCATTCTGACAGGTGTAAGATGGTATTGTATTGTCGTTTGGATTTGCATCTCTTGGATAATTGGTGACTTTGAACATGGCAACAACAAATTTTTAATAGGCCATTGATCAAAGAAGTTTCTAGAGAAATTAAAGATATTTTAAACTAGATGAAAAAAAAAAGCTTTACTAATATTTGTAGGATGCAGTGAAATGGTAGTTAGAAAAGAAGTTGTATAATAGATAGATATATTAGAAAGACTATTTAAAATAAATAATCCAGATTTTCATCATAGTATTGAAATATAAAACTGAGAGTTTAAAATAAATACCCATGAGTCCATCTTATCTAATAAAAGAGTAATATGCAAATTAACCATATCTCCATATACCCACAAGTCATGCCTAGCAGCAATGCCCACTAGCCAATCAAGCAAATATGTAAATTAACCCAAAGAGATACAGCCACAGAGAGAACAGGAGGGAGTCTTGTGTTGCCCCTGGCAATGGAGGAAGCCAAGCTTTCCTCAAACCCTGGCCAGCTCAGGCCTTTGCTTAAGGCAACAAAGTTTCAATAGAACTTAATTATTACAAATAAAAGAGTAATATGCAGATTGACCATCACTCCAACACACAAGGTGACTTCCCCCACGTGGCCACAAGATCCTGCCCCCATGTGGACACAAGATGGCCACTACAAAATGGCCAGCAAGGGAGGACATTTGGCAGGTACCAAGCCTACAAGAATAGGCAGTTGTGGGTGATCAGGCCAGCAGGAGGGAAGCTGAGAGAAACTAGGCCTGCAAGGGAGGGAAGTTGGGGGTGACAAAGCTTACAGAGGAGGACAGTTAGGGGTGATGAGTCTCAGAGGGGAGGGCAGTTCAAGGCAAACAGGCTTGCAGGGGAGCAGTTAGGCATCGATCAGGCTGGCAGGGGAGTGGTAAGGCATGAAAAGGCTGGCAGGTAGAAGTGGTTAGGGCTAATTAAGAAGGCAGGTGAGAAGTTGGGAGACAGCAGTCCTGGATTGTGAGAGGAATGTCGAAAATCCCATTTACCTGGATCGGGCCTAAATGAGCAGTAAAACATTCCTCAAGGGTCCCAGATTAGAGAGGAAGGAGGTTGGACTGAAGGACACCCCCCACCCCCATGCACAAATTTTGTGCACTGGGCCTCTAGCCCTATCTAATAAAAGAGTAATATGCAAATTAACCAACACTCTGCTACACCCACAAGCCATGCCCATGAGCCAATCAGGAGTGAGTATGCAAATAAACACCAACCAAGTTGGCTGCAGCCATGAAGTGAGCAGAAGGGTGTCTTGAGTTTCCCTGGAAATGGAGAAAGACAAGCTTTCCACACACCCTGGCAGGCCCAGGCCTCCACTCAAGGCTACAAAGTTTTAATTATAGAAGATAAATAAATTCCAACATAAATGGCTGCCACCATGAGCAGGAGGCTTGGCTCCAAACAGTCTGGCAGGGGAGTGGTTAGGGGGTGATCAGGCTGGCAGGTATAAGCAGTTAGAAGAAATCAGGAAGGCAAGTAGGTGAGTAGTTGGGAGCCAGCAGTCCTGGATTGTGAGAGGCATGTCTGACTGCCCGTTTAGTATTGATTCTACCTGGATCAAGTCTAAACGGGCAGTGGGATATCCCTCAAGGAGCCCCATATTGGAGAGAGAGCAGGCTGGGCTGAAGGACATAGCAGTCAGACATTCCTCTCATAATCCATGACTGCTGGCTCCCAACTAACCACTGGTCACCACCTAATCACTCCCTTACCAGCCTGATTGATGCCTAACTGCTCCCCTGACAGCCTGTTTTTCCCTAAATGCCTTCCCCTGCAGGCCTGGCTCCCCACCAACTGCCTTTCCCTGCAGGCCCAGTCACCCCCAACTTGGGTTGATTTCCAGAGAATCAGATTCTCCAGACTGGAGGAGAATGATTATCACCCCTAACTGCCCTTCCTTACAGGCCTGGGTCCCCCCAACTGCCCTTCCCTCTAGGCTAGGTCACCTCAAACTTCCCTCCTCTGCTGGCCTGGTCAATCCTAACTGCCTTCACCTGCATGTTTGATCACCCCCAACTCTCCTCTCATGTAGGCCTAGGACCCTCCCAACTGCTGTTGCCTGAATGCCTGGTCACCCCCAACTTCCTTCCTCTGCCAGCCTGGTCACCCCCAACTGTTCTCTCCTGCTGGCTTGATCACCCACAACTTCTCTCCTTTGCAGGCCTGGTCCCTCACAACTTCCCTCCTGTGCAGGCTTGGTCCCTCCCAACTACCTTCCCTGTTGGCCATCTTGTAATGGCCATCTTGTGTCCACATGGGGCAGGATTTTTTTGACCACATAGGGACAGTCATTGTGTGTGTTGGAGTGATGGTCAATATGCATATTACTCTTTTATTATATAGGATAGAGGCCTGGTGCATGGCTGGGAACCAGCTTGTTTGCCCTGAAAAGTTTGTCCTGGATCAAGGTGGGTGTTCCCTGGGGATGTGGGTTGGCCTGGGGGAGGGATCTGTTGTGGTTTGCAGGGTGGCCATGCTCCCTCACCCTGCCCCTGGCAACCTGCCAAGTCTTCTGCTCCCATAGCCATTGAAACTTTGTTGCCTTAAGCAGCGGTCAGGGCCAGCCAGGGTTTGTGGAAAATTTAGCTTCCTCCATTGCCAGGGGCAACCCATGCCTCCTTCCTGGTCTCACTGTGGCCCTAGCCATCTAGGTTGGGTTAATTTGCATACTCACTCTGATTGATTGGTGGGCATGGCTGGTGGGCATGGCTTATTGGTATAATAGAGGTACGGTCAATTTGCATATTACTCTTTTATTAGATAGGATACCTGACCAGTATGCTTCAAAACTGTCAAGGACTTTGAAAATAAGGCAAGACTGAGAAATTGTTACAGGTAGAGGACCCCATAGGCTCATGACAACTAAATGCAATTTGAAATGATAGATGAGATTCTGAAACAGTAAAAGGAAAGCAGGTAAAACAGGAGATCTAAATAAAGAATGAACTTTATTCAGTGATAATGTTGATCAATGATATGACAAATATATCTTATTATTGTAACCTGTTAACAAGAAAACTGCATACAAGATCTTTTGGGCATTCTCTGTGCTATATTTGAACTTCTATGTAACTCTAAAATCATTTCTAAATTCAAAAGTAAATGTGAAAAGATGGGCAAATAATTTTTATAGACACTTCAACAAGGAAAATGTATGATGGCAAAGACATACATGCAAAGTTGCTCATCTCTAATTGGTCATTAACAAAATATAATTAAAAACACAATGAGGAACTACTACACACCTATTGGAATGACTACAATGAAAAAGAATAAAGATGTCATATGATGATGAGGGTGTAGAGCGTCCAGATATGTTATACATTACTGGTGAGATTTATGATTGCACAACTTTGGGAAGTAGTTTAAATGTCTCTTAGAAGTTAATCACTCACTTACTAAATCATCCAACCATACCCCTCTTAGGTATGAACTTCATCTCCACTTTGTTTCAATCAGTGCAAATTAATCAGTGTTCTCTCTCTCTCTCCCTCTCTCTCTCTCTCTCTCTCCTGTTCTATAGAAAATTATTATTCAAATAATAATTTGAATAAAATTATTATTCAATATAATGATTTTGTGTTTGTTCAGATGATTGTACATTAATTCTTCTTTTAATGTTAAGCCTATAATTCTTTCAGAAAAATTTAGATATTGAATATAAGGCTAAAAGAAATCTTAGAGATTACTCAGTAAATTGCTCTCACTTTACAAGGGGAGTACTTAGAGAAAATAATATTTGAGTAGCCTCTTGTACATAATGGAAATCAAAAAAGAATTAACATGCATGCCTACCATTTTCTTCTCATACCTTATAGAATTACTATTGTAATATTATATGTATGTGTATATATATATATACATACATATATATACACATACATATAATATAATATATATATATTCTAAGCAATGTATCATTTTAATGTTTATGTTTTCTCAATATTTTAATATATGACAATATCCTATTTAGTTCATCTTCATCTTTATTTTTTTCATCAACAATGATATGTACTTTATTGGATTATTTTAACTATTTTATATTGTTCTGTGACATTTATAACACAATAATCCAAATGGCATTTAAACTTATGTGCAGATACAGGTCATAAACAAAGTATATAAAACTCTTATATCACTGGAGTTAAGGAGGAAAGATAGGTACACAATGAGAAGTTGGTACTTGGAAATGAGCTCATCTTACACATTGATAGGGTACTTTTGCTGAACACTTACAGTGTAAGTCTACACATAAATATGAAAATAATTTAAATATAGATTAGCAAAGGGGTAGAACAAGATATTTATAGAAGAGGAAACAAATAAATTTATGAAAATATCATGAATGTATTTAATAGACAGGAATATGAATATATAAGATACTCTCATATTAATTATATGCAAAAATGCAAAATATTAAATATAAATTTTAAGTTTTTAAAAATGTGTTTTTTGTCATTTAGACAAATCAGTGCAAAGTATATAAAATACTATGGAATTTAAATGAAAAAATGCCATCTAAATTAGTCCAAATCTTTTGACCTGGAGCAATTAATCTTTGTCTCAACTTCTACTACTAAAAATGGGATATATTGTATCTAGTTCATATTTTTGTGAAAACTAAATAAAACATATGTAAAGAATTGTCTAACACGGTTAACAAAAAGTAAATGTTGGCCAGTATTTTTACTACTCTCATCAATACTAAGAAATACCAGTTCAGTTAATAAATATGTGAATAATGAACCTCTACTCTAGCAGACATCCTGAAAAATATATTTATTGTGCTTAACAATTTAACCTTATTCAGGTAAAATTAACAGTGGGCTGGAATACTTATATAAACAAAGGGGCCTGAGAAAAAACAGGTGTTGGTATAAATTTTTATGATTACTAGAAATAAGCACAGTAGAATAAATCATATATAAATTATCTTTAAATTGGAGCTTGGTGGCCATCTTGGTGGTTATTATTTAATATAAAATTTCTATATATCACTAGAGTCCATTTTCTAGTTTTAAAATACTAACTCTGGGAGATTTATGGATATTTGAGAAAGTAATTATATTTCATCATAAGTAAAGCACAGAATCATTAAAGATTAAACAAAGATATCTAATCTCTATGTGCACATTTAAGGCATATGTGTATGCAAAGATGGTTTCATAAATTGTTAAGTGATAGATAACAGACACATAAATACATTGATTAGAAGAGTCAAGTAGCTCCTTAGAAGTGAGAATTGCCATTATAATCTTATATATATTAATAGCTAATATTTATAGACTTGTATAAAGTTATATATAGCACTAGAGGCCCAGTGAACAAATTTGTGCATGGGTGGGATCCCTTGACCTGGCCAGTGATTGAGGTCTATCAGGGAGGGGGCCAGCCAGCTAGGGGGATGGGCCCTTGGAAATTGGTGGGCTAGTGGGGGAAAGACCATGGGAGGTTGTCTGTGGGAGCGCACTGACCACCAGGAAGCAGCTCTTGGATTGAGTATCTGCCCCTTGGTGATCAGTGTGCATCATAGCAAGTGGTTGACCAGTCATTTTGGTCATTTTAGTCATTTGATCTTAATGGTTGCTGAGGCTTTTATATAGATACGTAGATAGTATTCTTAGGTTTTACATAAAATGTCATAGTTAAATACCATAAAAGTTTTATGACAAAATACTATTGGTTTTCCTTACTTATAGATGAGTAAACTGACATATAAGAAAATTACTTACCCAAGACTGTAAGTAGGAGAGTAGAACCACAATCACAGTTATGTCCTTTCCAAAGCCCATGGTCCTAATCATATTGTATTTCCTAGATGTACTAACAAGAATGACTTAGTGGTCTGAAACATTTTTCATATAATATTAAAACCAAAATGTGTAAATTCTTAGACATTCAGGAATTGATCACAATATTTAGATAACCTGAGGGTTTGTCCTTATTTTTGACTAGTAGCCCTGCACATGAATCTGTGTGCCAGTAGCTCTCTGCAGGCCTGCCTGCTCCATGCCTGCTACCCAGAGGCTCATCCATGGCCAGGTGCGGAATGATTGCTTCATTACTGTGATGAAAAAGCAAGCATTCCACCAGGCAGCTCATGCTGCACACTCTCCGCAGCTGCTCTCCTAAAACTGGGGGACTCTGGCGAGGCTGAGAGGACTGGGTGCTGCCATCTTGTGGCTATGGGTGCTGCCATATTTGTGATGGAGTGATGGTTAATTTGCATATTACCTTTTATTAGCTAGGATAACTCAAAGATCTTAAATTGAAGGTCAGGTAGTAGAATTCAATCTTTAAAAATTTTGAATTTCTAAAAGAAAGAAGGAAGGAAAAGAAAAAATTTAAATGTCTCAAGACTTCCTAACCTACCTATACATTTTCTGAATTTTGTTCTTTGTAAAGTTAGCTAGGATCAAAGAGAAAATAAATAAAAAATAATTCATGAATATTAACAAACTTAAAATAAAATCAGAATTCATTTCAGTTAGCATTCTGTTTATGTCTTAAATGTGTGATAGTGAAGAATATTTAATAATCAGTTTCTCTGGACATTGATATTACACTATACAAAACAAGGAGATTGACTTACATAATGTTTCCAGCTCTAAGATTCTATGATTTTTCCAACATATCATGTTGGAGGTAGGGTAGAATGGAAGTCAGAGATTGACCCGAAAAATGTTAAAAAAATAGAGAGTTAATCTTTAATTATTTTTATGACGACCACAGGGCATAATGAAGAATTACTATGATTTTACTCTGCAGAAATTTCAATGCTCTCTGCTGTGCTAAGCATTAGGGGACAAATTATCCAAGTGCCAGTTTCTACATTTATAAATCTATACAGACTAATTAGCAATTAAATGGAAATTTTAATAAATGCTATGAATCAAGCCTAATTGTATATTCTGTCAGCTTGCAGGTGATGTGAGAATGCTAGCCCATACGTTTTCTCTATAACTCTGAAAAATTGAGAATAAAGTGGGTGTGAATTGCCTAACACTTCCTCGGTACTTCAAAAACATCAAGGAAATTCACAACTCTTCCATTTACATTAATCAATTTTACATTTTCTTAGACATGAATATGAAACAAGCAAATGATAAAAAACATGCCTTATTTTGAACGATGTCACAGTAAAATACATGTATTCCTCCAGAGAAGATAAATTAGTCTTGAACTAGAACATGTTTATGTTCATGCTCCAAGCACTCTAGACTATAGTCTAGGTAATAATAATAATAGTAATAGCATAAAAAAAACCATCAGAACATAATATATTATCCATTTGTATTTCATTTTGTAATTCATAGTATTATAAATAATGAGGACATCATTTGATAGGCAAATAATCTAATGACATTCTTTTATTTTTAGTGGTTGAATAACGTTCTATAGAAAAAGAATACAAACCCATCCACAATGTGTTTGAAAAAATTAATAAATCCTGACTGATATATTAAGTCAAGAAAATCCTATATATACACATCTACCTTAATAAAGAGAAACATGCAAATGAACCATCACTCTGCTACACCCACCAGCCAATCAGGAGGGAATATGCAAATTAGAAGGCCAAAGATGGTGGCCACCCAGCTGCTCCAGGCAAGGAGTGGCCAGGCAGGGCAGGACACCTGCTATGAGAGAGAAGGTGGTGGGCTAAGGGATCTACAGGAGTGGCACTTCAGCCACAGCACAGACAAAGAAGGCATATTCCAGCAGAGCAAAGAAGGAAGACCAGTGCTGGCAGCCAAGGAAAGGATGGCCTATTGCACGAATCTCTTTGTGCAACAGCCTCTAGTATAACATATTAATAGATAATATTAGAAATAATATACTAATAACATATTAATAGGCAATCTGAGAAATAATATATTTCATTATGTGCAATTTTGATTTTTTATTTAAAGACTACTTCATGCTGTATGAACAATAACAATTTAAAATACTGCTTCTTCTACTGTTATCTGTGTTGCATATCTAATAACCTCAAAATTTAATAGATTATCAGATATGTAACATTTGTTATTTCACAGTTCCTGAGTCAAGAATTCAGAAGTAACTGAGCAGGGTAGTTTTGACTTAAGGTCTCTTATGAGTTGCAGACAGATTTCAGCCATGGCTTCAGTCATTTTAATAGACAATAATTAGCTCTTTTCTTTATAATTCCAAGTTGATATTTTAATAAAAATAAAATAATAAGATTTGGGACATAATATTTTATAGTACATGATTAATGTAAGAAGTAATTTTCTTTATTAAATAATTTTGTACTTGGTATCAGAAGACAAAATTTCAAATCCAGAACTCCACTGGCATATTAAGCAAGCAGGAAAACATTCAGGGTATTGATGTCATCATTAATAAAATGAGAGTAACAATTTCTACCTCAAAAATAGTCATGAGGATTCATTGAAATATCTTCTAAACAATTTTTAGATTTTAAATCACAAGAAAAATGTGAAATATTATTATCTTACTGATTCTAGTGCTCAGTTGTGTAAAATAAATTGAAATTAACTTAATTAAATATAGCTTAGTGAGTTAAACGGACAGGTAGTGCATATTAGAATTTTTTTTCATTTCCACTGTTTTCTATTTGAGATTATGATTGCTTAGTCTAATTTCTACTAGTAATATGTCTGTATATAACAAATGTATTAATAAATATTTAGTGTAGTTGTGAATTGCATTTTATCCAAGTGCAAATATACTTGTGCATTAACCACAATTTTGTAATGTTAAAATTTGCTTGAAACATTTAGCACCTCAATGTTGTTATTGTAACCAGAACCAAGGTTTGGCTGCTTGCTGCCAGGAAAGCCAAACTCATGAAACAGATGCTGTTGAAAAAAGGAAAAAGGTTTATTCAAGTGTTTGTTACCTGATGTGATGGGGGACCTTCTTGCAAAGCCCTGCTCAACATCTCTGTGCAGGCAGTGGTTTTTATAAAAACAGAGAGAGAAAGCAGAAAAAGAAATTAAGGGAAGAGGGTTGAAAAGTTCTCTACATGAAGGCCAACAGAATCCATTTTGATAAGGATATTGAAATATTGAAACTGGTCAAATGATGATCTGGTGTGCATCATTCTGGTCATCATCCTGATTCAACATCATCCTGGTTCTATGGTTGAAGATCATGAAATCTCCCAGAACCAGGGGATTGAAGGTCAGAGTTAGTTCCTAGGATTCTTATATAATGAGCTATTTATCTACAGGCTATGTATTAGAGTGAGCATTTACATAAACAAACTAAAAAAGAATGATGGGGTGGGTTATAATTCTCCACTGTTACATGGATTCCTTTTTATAAGTAAATGTAATAACATAATTTATGTAAGTTAATCTCAGCAAATTTGTAAAATAGATGTAATTCAAACTCTCAGATATCCTATATTTTTCTTAACTTCCATATCACATTTTTAAAGACAGAAACATTTTTATTATTTCATAATTTTTTCTTTTATTACCACAGATTTAGTCCATATCATTATCTCATGCTAGTATAAAAAGAACTGATAATAGTATAGTTTATTATTTCACAGTAACATAAAATTTTAACATAAAGCTTATTGCAACTATCCTAATCATATTACAGTAGAGAATTATTAAGTAACATATTTTTAATGAGAGATGTTTTTAGTTTCTGTTTTGTTATTTTGTTTGGTTGGATTTTAATGTTAGCACTAAAATGTAATTAATAGGCACATGAAAAGAACGTATAGCTTTGAAAAAAAATCTAGAAGTGAATCTCCAAGATGGCTTCCCATGAATCTCACTTTCTATTATTCAAATTTTTATGAAGATCCCTCCCACACTGTATCAGGAGTGACTGTGTGACCAATATAATATGGCATAAGTAAAAAAGTGTATGACTTCTGAAGATTGGCTTTAAAAGATGTTGCTGATTCTAGGGTGCTGTCTGATGAATCACCAGCTCTGAACTGACCCCTTTGAAAGGACCTGTAAATAGTCCCTTAAGGAAATCTATGTTTAAAGAAACGGCCAGCCCCTAACAATAGCCAGCACTAAGCACCTGAGAGAGATAAGTTAAAACATATCATACAAGCTTGGTCCATTTTAAAATGACTGACACTAGGACTGAAATCTGTCTGCACCTCATAAGAGACCTTTTGACAGAACTATGTTGAGCTCAGCCACTTCTGAATTTTTATCTCACGAGCTGAAAAATAATAAATGTTAATTGTTTTAAACCCATTAAATGTGAAGTAATTGGAAATGCAACACAGATAACCAATATTAATATATTACATCTGAATATAAGATTTTACTTAACAAACATAATGTAGCACCTTAGGATTTAATAACTTTTCAAACATTTTTGTAAACATTTTCAGTTATGAAAACTAGGTTGTTTCAATCAAAGATCCAGGGCCATGGAATTTTCATGGATTCAATCATTGTATTTGCACGTTTTAATACAGCATAGATTTCATTGATTGGAAATCTCATTACTCTATTTTTTTAAGTTTTTATTGTTGAGAGTATTACACATATTCCTCTTTCCCCCTCCATTGCCCTCCTCCATCCAATTCTTGCCCTGCCACATGATTTCACTACCCCACTATCTGTGACCATAGGTAATGCACATATGCATATAAATCCTTGGTTAATCTCTTCTGAATCCACCCCCACCCACTGAGATTTGTCAGTCTGTTCGATGTTTCCATACTTCTGGTTCTATTTTAGTCATCAGTTTATTGTGTTCATTTGATTCCTTGTTCATTTATTTTGGTTTTTAGATTCAATTGTTGATAGATATGTATCTATTTTAATTTTATTGTTCATGCGTTTTATCTCTCCTTTCCTCCTCCTCCTCCTCTTATCCCCCTCCTCCCCCTCTTCCTCCTCCTTCTTTGAATATTTCATGTAATACTGGTTTGGGGGTGGTGAACTTCTTTAGCTTGTCTGTGAAGCTCTTTGTGGTCTTCAATTCTAAATGAGAGATTTGCTGCATAGAGTAATCTTGGTTATAGGTCTTCGCTATTTTTCAATATGACTTTCAATATGTCTTGCTACTCCCTTCTGGCTTGCAGTTTCTGTTGAGAAATCAGCTGAAAGTCATATTGGAGCTCCCTTATAGATAGCTTTTCTCTTGCTGCTTTTAAGATTCTGTCTTTGTCTAACTTTGGCATTTTAATTATAATGTGTCTTAGTGTGAGCCTCTTTGGCTCTTGTTGAGGACTCTGCAATTCTGGGACTTGTAAGTGTATTTATTTTACCAAGTAGGGAAAGTTTTCCCATCATTGTTTCTTCAAATATATTTTCAATATGTTTTCTGCAGGCGAAATATCCCTCCCAATTTAAAAACATGCCACACTTTTTTGCCAGACCAGACTGTTCCATGCCTCTGCACATCCTACCAGTCTCAATGTGCTTTCTTCTCTACTTATCTAGTTTTAGGACTTCTATTTAGTCAGATTTAAGGTAGTTTTGAATGATGTTGTTCTGTATTTTAGTTATAATTTTGATGCAATTGTGGGAGGTGGTGAGTACTGGCATTTATCTATATAACCATCGTGCTTCTCCCAATCTCATTACTCCAGACATTATAAAATTTTACTTACTAAACTATAAATAGGATTCAATGAAATTTTTATTAATGCTTTTGTTTTAGAGGAATGACCTGATATTTATTATGATAAATGAAGGAAAAATATAAAGAGTAACCCCTATTATAATCCACAAATAAGTAAAATCATATATTTATCTTTCTCTGACTGACTTATTTTGCTTACCATAATAGTCTCCATGCTTTTGCAAATGGTAGGAATTCCTTCCTTTTTATAGCAGCATAATATACTATTGTGTAGATGTACCACAGTTTTCTAATCCACTCTTCGGCTGATGGGCATTTAGGCTATTTCCAAATCTTAACTATTGTAAATGGGGGGATAAGGACACATATGTAATACCTTAATCAATAAAGAAAAAAATACATATATATGATTTAGTTTTAGTGAATGAAAAAAAAAATAACCCCTAGTTTGGCGATATGCCTTGGTAGTTGAACATTGTCCCTGGAAGCAGGAGGTTAGATTTCTGGTCAAGGAATATGCCCATGTTTCAAGCTCAACCCCTTGAGCTTGCAGAAAGCAACCAATAAATGATTCTCTTCATTGATGTTTCTATCTCTCTGTCCTCTCCCTTCCTGTCTTTGAAATCATTACTATACACACACACACACACACACACACACACACACGCACACACACAATATAAATGCTATATAATAATAGAGGAATATGCAAATTATCTGGGATGCCCTCATCAGTAACTACCCTACCTGCAGGAGGGGGTGGGCATGGCTGCGAACAGCACAAGGCTGGGGGATGTGAGGCTGCATCCAATAGAATACAATGTGTTCATATGCCCTAAAACACAAACATCCCAGCAGCTAACTCAATGCAGGTTATTGTGTAATCACAATGATTACATAATATTGATTACACAATAAACTTATTTTCACAAAAAAATAAAATAAAATAACATCTTCATTTAAAGATGCCCCAATAAGGCTGCTAAGGCTTTCATCTGTTCCTTTCTACAAGGAAGATGGTGTTCAAGGAGGAAGGGCTAAGTTTCGCTTTCTCAGCACCCAGCTAGGAGGCCTTGTTACAGAAAATTGGAATAACCAAACCATGCTCAGAGAGTTTGGAGTTACATTTAATACGTGCAGGTTCAGAGGAAAATGTTTCTCAAATTCTGGGCCCCAACATGCAGAAATTTTCCGTATTTATATGTTTTTACCTTCTTTGTCTCCCAAATATAGAATGTTTTCTGCCCCTTTGCAATTCTTAAAGGGCCCCTATGTGCTGATTCCTTGAGACCTCAATCAAAGACCTGGCTTGGTGCCAGCACTGATAATTTTGTCCACGGAAGGTTTAATGGTCTCTCTGAAGTGAGAATGGTCTAATTTTCCTTATTATTTAAGCAAGCAAACATTTACAGAAGCCAATAGCAAGGTTAAAATTTCAAACAGCAGTTTTTATATATAGTATGGATGCTTCAGCCTCACTGGGGGGACGCTCCCCTCCAAACTCTGCTCTGGCCCAGGAACCCCAAAGAAAGGCAGAGTGAAGTGTTTTCTCTCTGGGAACCTGCTTTCCCAGGGAGTCCTGCGTGGAGGGCACTCTCCCTGGGAACCCAGAAATCCACCTCCTGGGGCGACTGTGCAGCAGCCAGGCCTGGCAAGCCATGGGGATTGTGACCTACCCATGCGGATGTGTAGCTGGTGGAGGCCCTGCAGCTGCCATAGCTGAAGTCATCCTCAATGGAGGACTGGGGTAGTGGGGGTCAGAGTCGGCCTGGTCAGCAGTGGAACCCCAGCTCCCCACCAAATGAGCACACAGACCTCAAAGGTCCTCCGTCACTTCCTGAGCAGCAGTTAGCCCTGACCAGGGATCAAACCCACAACCTATGTAGGTGCCCTGAGGGAATGGAGCCCAAACCTTTGCTATAGCAGAGGAGCTCATGCCCAGAGCAGGGGCCAGGCACCCAGAGAGGTTTTGTTGAGGGGCTCTGACAGGCAGCCTGCAGCACAGTGGGTTAGCACCTCCTCCTGATACAGCAAAGTTGCAGGTTGGATCCCTGGTCAGGGCACAGACAAGAAACAACCAAGAGAGCATAATAAGTGGAACAACACACTAGTGTTTCTCTCGCTCCCTTCCTCTCTCTAAAATAAACCCTCTCTCTGGCTTGCAGAGGTGTTAAAACAGTTGAAAAGCAAAGTTCTATCCCTTCCCGTTAATTCAACAAATACTTCATATGCTCCTTCAATAACAGACTGGAGATGGGTGTTTGTTTGTTTGTTTCTTTGTTTTGGTTAATACTAACCTAAGGACATCTTTGCATTTATTTATTTATTTATTTATTTATTTATTTATTTATTTATTTATTTATTTATTTTACAGAGAGTGGAAGAGAGGGAGAAAGACAGAAACTTATGTGAGAGACATCATCAATTGGTTGCCTCTTACCGAATCCCCGACCAGGGCCTGGGACTGAGCCTGCAACCCAGTTATGTGCCCTTGATTGGAATTCAACCCAGTACCCTTCAGTCCACTGAACCAAACCAGCATATTTGGTTCAACATTTTTTTCTTTTTAGGTCATCCTCTAAGGATATATATATATATATATATATATATATATATATATAATTATTTTCAGATCTAAAATTTTATTTGGTTCTTTTTTAAATTTTGTTTTTCATTTGAAGTTCACATTCAATATCCTATCCTATATAATAAACCCTAATATGCAAATTAACTGAATGGTGGAATGACAGGTAGCTATGAACTGACCACCAGGGGCCAGATGCTCAATGTAGAAGCTGCTCCCTGGTGCTCAGTGTGTCCCCTCAGAGGAAGCACCACTCAGCCAGAAGCTAGGCTCATGGCTGGCGAGTGCAATGGCAGGAACCTCCAAGGCAGCACTAGAGAGCAGCAAGCAGGCGGGCGGTAAGGAGGGGTCCTGGACTGTGCCCCAGGTCTCTAGTATATATATATGGAGAGGTAATATGCAAATTTGGCCAGGATGCCATAAAGGTCATGACCAGCACAGGAGGAGGGGCCTGGCATGGGCCCAAAGCCTGAAAGAACAACAGATAGCATGGCCCATGTCCAGCCCCAGGATTGGAGAGAACAACCAGCAAGGGGTCTGGTCCTCAGCCCCAACCCTGTGACCATGGTGCTGGGCTGCTGGGGCCGGAGCAGCAGAGACACAAATAACAGGGGGGCCGAGCCCATCCCCAGGCCTGTGACTGGAGGCTGAGTTTGATTCTGATAAAGGGCATGTACCTAGGTTACAAGCTCTTCCCTGACCGGAGCCCAGATCAGGGCTCATGCAGGAGGCAACCAATCGAAGTGTGCCTCTTGCATTGATGTTTCTCTCTGGTCTTCCCTCTCTCTTCCATGCTTTCTAAAAATCAATGGGAAAATATCCTCAGGTGAGGAAAAGAAAGGAAGGAAGGAAGGAAAGAAGGAAGGAAGGAAGGAAGGAAAGAAGGAAGAAAGGAATGTTATATCCATAAAAGACACATCTTGAAAATGCCTACAGAAAGTTGTCATTTTTTTGTGAAGGGACTGGAGTCCATGTTGATGAAAACACCTTGGTGGCTGCAGTGGCTGGAGGTGGCAGCAGCAGCGGGGTGATGGGGGTGGTGCCTTCACTAATCAGCCCAGTTGCCACTCGCAGAGGGAGGCCAGACTGGTGCTTAGGGCCTAAGCTGTCAGTAGGACATCTCCTAAGGGCTCCAGCACTGTGAGAGGGGGCAGGCTGGACTGAGGGACTCCCCCAATTCCATGCACCAGGCCTATAGGGCACGTGTGTGTGTGTGTGTGTGTGTGTGTGTGTGTGTGTGTATGTGTGTGTATGTATACAAACTAGGGGCCCAATGCATGAAATTAGTGCACTGGCAAGGGGTCTCTCAGCCCAGCCTGTCCCCTCTCACATACTGGGAGCCCTCAGGAAAAGTTCTACTGATGGCTAAGGTCCACTCCCTATTGGAGTGGACCAGTCTGGCCTCCCTTTCTGGGAGGCAACTGGGTTAATCAGGGGAAAATGCCAACCCCATCACCCCGCTGCTGCAGCCTCTGCCAGTCACCGCAGGTGCCACGGTATTTTCATCAACACAGACTCTAGTCCTTTTACATGAAAAAATGACAATTATCTTTAAGCATTTTCAAGATGTGTCTTTCAAAGGATATGACTTTTCTTTATTTTTCTTTTTATCCTCACCTGAGGATGTTTTCATTGATATTTTTTCCCCCTTCCCTCCTATCCCAGGCTCAGCCCCTGCCCAAGCCTAAAGCCTCCACCTAGGTTTTAGGCTTGAAAGGGGTCCCACCCCCCACCTCAGCACCTCCAATGGCAGGCTTGGCCCCTTCCCAATTCTAAAGCCTCTGTCCCAGGCTTTAGGCTTGAGAAGGGGACCTGACCCTTGCCCCTCTGATTGTAGGCTCTGCCCCTTCCCCAACCTTTCTGATGGCCAGCTGGGAGTGATCTGGGTGCCAAAGAGATTCCTGGGACCCAGGTATATATGCAAATTAACTGCCATCTTTCTTGGGTTAATTTGTATAGTCACTCTGATTGGCTGTGGGCATAGTGGAGGTATGGTCAATTTTAATGTTTCTCTATTATTAGTAAGATATATATATGTATATATATATAGTAATCCCCAAAGATTTTTAAAGTCTTTTTAATAAAAAATCATATTAATTTGACTATTCCTGTGATTTTATTTATTAATTATTAATAAACTTTTCCAGTAAATTCATAAATATAGTGCTTTTTCTAGAATCAGCTTTACTTGAATCATTAAAATAACAACTATTAATTAGTTTAAAATGAGTGGGTTTCCCCTCTGTTTTTTAACACATAATAAAAATTTCCATTAAAATTCAATATCATTCAGGTAGTCAAATATTTTTTAAGGGAGATAAGGAAATGTACTTTTTCTTTAACAGTAATGAACCATTGATAATATTCTTTTTTGTTTACTTTTGAATCATAGGCAATTTTTTTCTCAAATGTGATGTTTTACTATTATCCTATCTAATAAAAGAGTAATATGCAAATTGACTGTCAATCCAACATACAAGATGGCTGCCCCCATGTGGTCAAAGATGGTCATCCCTATGTGGACACAAGATGGTCACCACAAGAAGGCTGGTAGGAGAGGTCAGTTGTGGGTGATCAGGCCAATAGGGGAGGGAAGTTGGGGGCAATCATGCCTGCAGGGAAAGACAGTAAGGGAAGACCAGGCCTGGAAGAGGGAGCAAATGAGGGGGACTAGGTCTGCAAGGGAGGGAAGTTGGGGGTGACCAGGTCTGCATGGAGGGCAGTTAGTGGTGACCAGCCAGGCAGGGGAGGGCAGTTAAGGGCAACCAGGCTAGCAGGGGAACAGTTAGGTGTAGATCAAGCTAGCAGGGGAGTGGTTAGAGAATGATCAGGCTGGCAGGCAGAAGCAGTTAGGACCAATCAGGCAGGCAGGCAGGTGAGAACTTGGGAGCCAGCAGTCCTGGATTGTGAGAGTGATGTCAACTACCTGTTTAAGCTCAATCCCACTGGACAGTTGACATCCCAACTTGGGGGATGTTCCAAGACATCTGAGGAGGAGTGCCAGATTGGAAAGGGTGCAGGCTGGATTTTGTGCACTGGGCCTCTAGTTAGACAAATAATATAGGAAATATTTAAATAATTACTTTTAAAATTAATTTAAAATAAAATTAATTTTGTTCAACTTTACTTTTAAGAGAAAAATAGAAGTTAAATCTAAGAGAAATATTAATTTAAATATATTAAAAGAATGAAAATTAAATTGTTTCACATGCTAGGCATAAGTGATGTTAATGACCTTGAAGCAGTACATTTCATTCACTGTCCTTAGATATATTTTCGTCTAAATATATATGGAGACATCACTCAAAATATCCACTGTAACATTTATAATACACAAACACTAGATAACTCAAATGTTTATTACATAATAAGTTAAAATGGCCACATTACTCAGTGGTTAGGGTGTCCACTTGTGAACTAAAGGGGTGTGGGCTCAATTCCAGTCAGGGGCACATACCTTGGTTGTAGGTTCTCTGACCCAGTTTGGATGATTGGAGGAGGCAATCAATTGTTGTGTCTCTCTTACATTGATGTTGCTCTCTCTCTCCCCTCTCCCTTGCTCCCTCCTTTCCATTCTTTCTAAAATCAATGGAAGAATATCATCTAGTGAGGATTAACCAATAAAAAAATTAAAAATGAATGATACTCATACAATATTATATTAAATAGCAATGAACTGTAAGTAAACTAGAGCTATGTAAATCAATGTGACTGATTTTCACGAGCATAATCTTGAGATAAAGAGAAAGTTTCAAATTTCATATAGAAAATACAAACTAAACAATGTATATTAGTTACAGGTACTAATCAGAGGAATAATAAATAACAATTTACTTCTTTAAAATATGTTTTTATTGACTTCAGAGAGGAAGAGAGAGGGAAGAGAGAGATAGAAACATCAAAGGTGAGAAAATGATCCATTTGCTTCCTGCATGCCCTCTACTGGGGATCAAGCCCATAACCCAGGCATGTGCCCTGACCAGGAGTGGAGCCATAACCTCCTGATTCATGGACCAACACTCAATCACTGAGCCACATCAGAAAGGCTGAACACAAATTTAAAGATCATTTTCTTTATTTTATTTTTTTATTGATTAAGTATTATAAATGTGTGGTTATCCCACCATTACCCCCTTACCACCCAATCCTGCCCTCACTCTCACCCTCTGTTGTCTGCATCCATTGGTTATGCTTATATTCATGCATACAAGTCTCTTGGTTGATCTCTCCCCCTTACCTCCACCTTCCCCTACCTTCCCCTCTATGGTTTGAGCTTCTTTGGGTGTAATGAATGAGTCTGTATAAGGAGACATAAAGAATTTACTCCATTTCTGCAGGTAATGTTACATTTCTTTTCCTATGTAATATATGTATGTATACATAATGTTTCTACATTTTTATCATATATACTTACATATTTATTTGAATAAATATCTCTATGAAAATGTATATATGTGTATATATATTTGTTAATTCTTCATAATTTTTTAGGAAAAGTATACAGATATTAGGACTATAACAATGCCATTCTAGATTGGTGTATATATATAATATTGACTATAACAGAATAATTGATGTATATTAAAAAGTAATCTATTTTTAGTTCTCTGAGGAAACTCCATATTTTTCTCCACAGTGGCTGCACCAGTCTGCATTCCCACCAGCATTGCACTAGAATTCCTTTTTCTCAGCATCCTTGCCAGCACTTGTCATTTGTTGATTTGTTGATGAGATCCATTCTGACAGGTGTGAGATGGTACCTCATTGTCATTTTGACTGGAATCTCTCAGATGAGTAGTGATTGAGCATGTTTTCATATGTCTCTTGGCCCTACCTCTGTCTTCTTTTAAAAAGTATCTATTTAGTTCTGTTGTCCATTTTTGATTATTGTGGGAACCCCTTTCCACGTTCTGCATGGTTCAGGGTTCCCAGTCCAGGGTTTGGGTTCTGGAGGAAGCCACAAGAAAATGAAAAGAGAGACTAGAAAAGCATTAATTTGGCAATATTGGGGGCCAGGCGGGAGCCTTCCTAAAGTGGAAAGGACTACCCTTTTCTCTGGCCTTTTCTACCTTTTTTTAAATTATGGGATACACCCATGACCTTTAGGCAGGAAATGACAAGAACAGATATTAACATGAAACAAACAGGTAGAGGCTGCTTCAGCTAACAATGTTTCAACTAAACAGTGATTAGCTCTGACCTTTCAGAGCAATTAAGGTTGACCAGTCTTCTGGTCTCCTGTCCACATCTTTCTATTAGTGAGACAATGTTTGGTTTCCGGCATCTCCCCCGTTTTCTTTCCTCTAAAAATCTTGCATCTGCAGACTAGAAATAAATATACAAGAACAAAAAAATAAGACAAGCAACAATGGCTATGCTAAGAGGTAAATGAATCAGTCTGTAGTAAGTTTCTTTCTGGGCCAACAGTCCTTTGAATCCCAGTTTCAATGTGCAACAGTTTTTGAGTGTACATGTCAGCAATGATATTTCAGTTCTGGATGGTGGACAAGTGGTGGCAATGCAGGCCTGACCCTCTCTGGTTTGGTCCTGGGCAACCTGCATCAATGCACAGTTGCTGATTGATAGTATGGCAAAGTGTGGTCAGCATTTTCCATCTCTGGACTGTTTCTCCTCTTGTCTTCATAGCTGGAGCATTCCTCTCTGTTGTAGGAATTCACATGGTCTTAGAGTTGTTCTCTGAAAATATACAAACATATTCTCAATCAAAAGTTTAGTAAAGGAATTTTTTCTATAAACTTGACTTGGAAACTTTTTATTTTTGCCCAAATGATTTTCCTTTGGCTTATTTTGAAACTATGTAGGTTTTTCATGGGTGTCTTGCTGTTAAGTAAAAAAAAAAAATTCCAAATGTAATTTGCTTACAGGATACTTTTCCTTACATAATATTACTCCACTGCCTCTTCCCCCCCGCCCTTTCTTTAATTATTAGGAGGCTTTTGGAAAATTTTTATAATGCAGTCTTGATGACTTTAAAATTTAATTTTTTTGCACAAAAATATGACTGCTTTACACTTATTGCATGTTAAGCAATTTTACCATGCAATGAACTACCAATAAAAATTTTAGTTAATACTTTAGGAACAACATTTTTCCAATAAAATTTTCTTGAATATTCATTTATTTCAATTAGCCAATTTAATTTGAAAACTTGACTACTATTTTATTGTCAAATTTAATATTCTAACAACAATCTTAGTTTTACCCTGTAAATATTAGTGGAAAGGATTATTTGCATTCTTGAGTAGGTCCTGAGCATTCCTGGTGTTAAGTTGGATTTAGAATATAGGGCAGCTGTCAGCCAAGTCTCTGTTGCTGGGTCCCGATCTGAGCTGCACCAAATCTTTGTCTGTCACCTGTGTCCTGAACTGAGTTGGGTGTGGGAAGCAAAGCAGCCATGGGGCAGGAGACCTCCCTCAAAAGGGGCGAAGCTTCAAGCCCCTGCAATCTTGGGAGCGGGGGGTGAGGGTCTGTGCCTCACCTCTGTTGACCCCCAAGATCTCTCCTGATGGACCCTCTGAGACTATACCTGTCTTAGGTTGTTCCTTCGCTGTGGAATCTTACCCGTCTCTGGCTAACCAGCCATCCTCTGGGGCCAAGCAGGGTGACGTGAGGTTCAGTTTCGTCTCCTTGGTAGCCGATGTCTTTGTGGCTTCCACGTCCAGTACCTGGCTTGGGATCGCCTCACCTGCTGGTGGGGTCCCAGTACTGATCACATATCTTGGGGAACCCAGGTTTCTTCTCCAAGGAGGGCCCAGCTCACACCACTGGGTGAGAGACAGATCCATGGTATCAGCCACCATGAGGCTTCAACCTCAGCACGAACAGAAAGCTCAGGCAACAGCTGTGGGAGGGTCCCTCTTGGCAAAAAGAGCAAAAAAAAAATCCAATATAGAATGCTCAAGTGCCTTCTCACTGCCTTAATTCCTTTCATGATCTTTTTAAAATTGCTACCAAACATTCAAAGAATTAAATTTTAAGTTTGTTTGGGATATTTGCACAATACACTGTTATAAAATGTCAAAAATTATAATGACATTGTAGAATAATATCATGTAAGGATATTCTTTGCTTTAGGCTATGGCAATTCAATTTGAAACTGGCTGTCAATTTCTTTTTATATAGACAAGGTCTTAGTTACTTTATTAGAATACTTAATCAAATTCCTTTCAAAGACACTGGCTTTTCATTTAGCTGAAAACTTTGATTTTATGTGATTAAAGTAGGTATCTTCATTTAAAAAGCAAAACAAATTTAGTAAATGTTTATGTCTGATTCACAAGCCACAAATGTTGCCCTGCTTCTAGCTTAAGAATACAGGCGGTTACGGGCTTTTTGTCATTTTAAATTCAGCTGTTGGAATTTAAGAAATATTTAGTTACTTCATTTGCCCTTCTTAGAGGCCAAAATCTTCATAACATTTAAAATATAGTTACTAATTTTTATTTGATAAGGCTTTCCATGCAATTTCAAGTATATTAGATCAGTTAAATTTAAAAAGATTTCCTTTAAGATGAGAGAAGAAATTTCTTGTAATACTCTGGGCCCATGGAGCTTTCCAAAAATCATCTCTGTTAAAGCTTTGAAATTTTAACATGGAAAAAACCATCAAATATATATATTCATATATGATTTAAAGATTATAATACTTTTTATAATTATCTTAAGATATCAATTATATTTTAAATTGTTTTTTTAAAATATATATATTTTATTGATATTTTACAGAGGGGAAGGGAGAGAGATAGAAAGTCAGAAACATCGATGAGAGAGAGACATCGACCAGCCCCCTCCTGCACACCCCACAGTGGAGATGTGTCCACAAGAAAGGTACACGCCCCCGACCGGAATCGAATCTGGGGCCTCTCAGTCCATAAGCCGATGCTCTATCCACTGAGCCAAACTGGTCTCGGCTTTAAATTGTTTTTTGCATAGAAAAATTTTGGTTGGGATCACAGAATTAATCCTGTTTTAATTAGACCAATAAACAACATATTTTGAATTCCTAATTTTTAGAGAAATTTTATTTTATTTTCTCCCAATTTAATTTGAATTTAGCTGAAAAACTTTGATTAATAACACAAAATCTTCTCCTTTTGGTTCCTTTACGCCACCTTTCTTAAAAAATAAAGACCAGTTATGGGATTTTCCTTTTTCTGCAGCTTTTGTGGAGAGATTCCAGCTTAAAACCCTGTCTAATATGTCCAAAAAGGTGGACAATTGTGCTCATTTCTTTTTAAGCCGGGCTTCTCTCCTCACGAGTACAGAAATTCCACACACACTTCTAAATTTTTAAGACTTTTTCATAGCGAGAAAGAAGACTTTAAATTTAGCATTCTGTGAGGGTGGGTGTTTATATTGGATCCTCACGTGTCTCTCCCTTCCCATACATCCTGCCTACTTTGGGAAAAGCATCAGTAACAGATCTGGCCAAATTTCTTTTCACACTTAAAAGATAAAAGACAAATCTTAAATTTTCTCTTTCTTTTTTGCTTTCCGAAGTAATAACTAGCACCTAATTTGGTCAAGATTTGCATTTCCCTGCGAGTTCTTCTATAATTTTTAAATGAAACCTTAAGTAATCTCATTGCACGAGAGCAGAGAGCCTTGCCCTCTCCTGCCACCTTTGAATTTCTCCACACCATAGGTGGTTTCAACAGTGGAGTTTCACTTATTATAGACTTCAAATTCCAAATATAAACTAAAATTTTAATTTGAACAAGAAACCACATTATTTAAGCATGCAAACCAAAAGTCTACAATAAAGTTTATATTTATAACCTAATTCTTCCCCATTAGCCTGGCTGAAAAAGACTTTCCCACCCTACTTACAGATCACAACTCTGCCGTTAAACTGTGGGTTTTGCATATGTAGAATTTCCCTTACCTTTTCCTAGGTGAATTTTCCCTCACTATTTTCCTTGGTGAATTTTCCTCCCTTCGCTCTTAGGTGAAAAATACCTTCTCCTCCAGTCTCCCATGGTCTCCCATCCAAGTACTAACCAGGCCCGGCCCTGCTTAGCTTCCGAGAAATCATGGTCAGGTTCCAGATGTGAGCAGGAAACTCTTTCCATGTCCCCTGTTGGGTGCCAGATGGGGGAGCCCCTTAAGATGTCCTGCGTGGTTCAGTGTTCCCAGTTCAGGGTTCAAGTTCTGGAGGAGGCCACACACAAGTGAAAAGAGAGACTAGAAAAACATTAATTTGGTGATATTGGGGGGCCAGGCGGGAGCCTTCCTCTAGTGCAGCGGTTCTCAACCTGTGGGTTGTGAACAGCTAGCAGGGTCTCCTAAGACCATCAGAAAACACAGATATTTACATTAAGATTCATAACAGTAGCAAATTATAGTTATGAAGTAGCGACAAAAATAATTTTATGGTTGGGGGTCACCACAACATAAAGAACTGTATTAAAGGGTTGCAGCAGTAGGAAGGTTGAGAACCTCTGCTCTAGTGGAAAGGACTACCCTTTGCTCTGGCTTTTTCTCTCTTTTATTAAGACTATGGGATACACCCATGACCTTAAGCAGGAAATTACAAGAACTGAAATTAACATGAAACAAAGAGGTAAAGGCTGCTTCAGTTAACAATGTTTCAACTAAACAGTGAGTGATTAGCTCTGACCTTTCAGAGCAATTAAAGTTGACCAGCCTTCTGGTCTCCTGTCCACATCTTTCTATTAGTGAGACAATGTTTGGTTTCTGGAAGATTGCATTGTTTATCTTCCTTTTCTTAAATTGTATGAGTTCCCTGTAAATGCTGGAGATTAAAATGTGATATCATTGGCAAATATGCTATTCAATGCAGTGGGCTTTCTTATTGTTTTGTTGATGGTTTCTTTTGCTGTGCAGGAGCTTTTTATTTTGACATAGCTAAGATTTGTAAACAGCTTAAGTGCCCATTAACAGATGAGTGGATTAAGAAATTTGGTACATCTACACAATGGAATACCACACTATAAAAAGAAAGAGACTCCTACCATTTGCAACAGCATGGATGGAGCTGGAGAGCATTATGGTAAGCAAAATAAGTATCACATGATCTCACTCATTTGTGGAATATAACGAACAACATAAACTGGTAAACAAAAACAGATACAGAGACAGAGAAGCATTGATCAGATCCTCAGACCTTAGTGGGAAGAAGGCAAGGGAGGGTGGGGGTAAGGGGAAGAGATCAACCAAAGGATTTATATGCATGCATATAAGCAGGATGATGGACACAGACACCAGGAGGGTGAGAGTATGAGCAGGAGTGGGGTGTGAAGAAGGGGAAAATGACACATTGTAATACCTTAATCAATAAAGAAATAAAGCAATCTATTATAAAGTACCATTAGAGCAGATACAGATGAAAATAAATAGGAATCCCTTAAATATTAATATAGAGTGAATATAACTTAAAAGGAAGCAGATATTGAAAAGCAATTAAGATGAGGAGATCTGAAAATGGTGGCGGAATAGACAGAAGGATCTGGAGCCTTGTCGCTAAGCAGAGGGAGAGAGAGCAGCTGAGAGTTGCACGGGGAGTGTTTGTTGTCAAGTTAAGAGTTATCCTCCAGGAGAAGGTGGGGGACTGCTGGACGGGCTCCCCTCACAAGGCAGTCCCACTGCCACAAGGTTTTTGTCTGCCCGAGGCACCAGCGTGAACGTGGAGACCAGGCCATCTTGCAGAGGGAGGTGGATGTCTGCGGCGGTCTGAAAGCTGCAGCTGAAGCACCCACGGAACAGCCAGGGAACCCAGAACACCACTCTCCAATCGACGCAGACCCACAGACTCAGAGGAGCTCCACATGGCACATGGAAAGGTCAGATTTCATCTGGGATAAGGTGAGGTCTCCTGTCCTGCAGAACAGAGACATGCACACTGTGGGAACCAGGCTATGGGAAAGCTGCCTCTGGAGAGGTCCGCGGATGTGGGGCAGGGAGTGATCCCTAAGTGTGTAAGCAGACTCTTGGAGCTGTTGACAGAGGGGAGCTCTAGAAAATGACTCATTTTGATCTGAGGCAGAAAGACAGCCTAGGAGTTATTACAGTGTCCAGGCTGCTCGCATCCCCACAAACCGGTTTTGAGTACCACAGAGTAGCAAGACCTAAGGACAGCCTAGAGAGGTCCTGTGCTTAGTCTCAGAAGTCAATTCTGAAACTTCGCCACCCAGTGGATGATGCACAAATTGACTTTCACATAACCACAAAAGAATAAAAAGATTAAGACCTCAGCAGTGGAACACAGGAAACTGCTATACCCTCCCTACTGGGATACAGGAGTGCCAAGTAGAACAATAGTGGAAGTGAATGACCTCCACTACTGCCCATTCTATTGTTTTTCTTTTTCTTTTATTTTCTTTTTTATTTTTGCATATTTTAATTAAAAAACTATTTTTTTCTCCTCAATTAATTTTACCTTTTAAATTATTACATTTTTGTTTTCAACTAGTATTATTACTACTACTATTTTATTTTTTT
>JAAGEH010000286.1:40165968-40182728 GCA_011751065.1 Lasiurus cinereus | reverse complement strand
ATTTTTGTTTTCAACTAGTATTATTACTACTACTATTTTATTTTTTTGGAAAAAAAACAAGTGTCCTTTTGTTTTCTCTATATTTTACTTGGGGATTAGAGTTCTACATTCTATTTTCATCTTTCCTTTAGCATAATTTTACTCTATCTCAACTCTACCTTTATGCCAACACTTTCCCCATTTTGTTGTCTTGTTTCTCTTTCCCTTTTCCAACTTTAGATTCTCCCTATTCTTTCTCTTTACCTGGTTAAAATTTCACCCCACTTATTTATCTAATTTCAAATCCCCTACTCCAAGTATATATAAACCTCTCTCTTCTTGTCTTCACTATCCAAAAAGTTGTTTTTCTCTATGTACTTCTGTTACTGTTTGCCTGAACAGTGATTATATCGATGTTTTGTAATTTTTTTGTGAGATTTTTTTAGCTTATTCTGCTTGTTTTATTTTACTTTTTGTTTGCTTTGTTTTGGTTTGTTTTTTTTACCTCTCTTGTCCCTCACCTCCCTTGATATTAGTTGTTATTTGTAGTTGGTATTAATCTCCAGGTACTTATGGCTGGCATTTGTTGGGATTATTGGCTGTTTTATTGGAATTTTCTCCTCACATCTATATTTTGTTCCCCTTTTCTCTCTTATCCTCTTTCTTTTCTCTCTGACTTTTTTCTCTTTCTCTCTTTTCTTCTTCTTCTTCTTCTTCTCCTTTTAATTATTTTATTTTATTTTATTTTATTTTTTTCCTTCTCCCAATTTGATTTTGGCACTTCTTTATTTTCTTTTTACCTCATTTTCCTCTTCTTCTTTCTCTACTTACCCCTAATTTGTCTATCATTGGTAGTCAACTTATTTCTGATTATTAACATCGTGAATACATTTCTGTACAGTGCCTTGTGTGTTGTACCTGGTTGTGTTGTAGTTTGTGGCTTTGAATCAACATAGGAGAGAGAACTACATAACCAGACACCCAGAGAAGGAAGACCATGGGCAGATAAAGAAACAGCTCTCATTCGACAGAAAGGCAGGTATAACCAGAAAAGGAAGTAAACAAAATAGAAGCAGACATAAGCCTGCCAGAGAAAGAGTTCAGAGAAATGATCATAAGGTGGATGAAAAGAATGGAAGACAAAATTGACAATGTGAGTAAGAGCCAAGAGGAAATGAAGAAGAGCCAAGAGGACATGAAGATGAAGCAAGAAGAAATGAAGAATAATAAAAAAGAAATGAAAAATGACATCACTGCTATAGACAACTCAATAGAAAGCATCAAAAGTAGACTAGAAGAAGCAGAGGACAGCATCAGTGAGCTATTAGACAACTTAGGAATAAATTCTCAAGTACAGCAGCTTCTAGAAAAAAAATTAAAAAGGAAGAGGAGAACCTAAGGCAGCAGTTCTCAACCCGTGGGTCGTGACCCCTTTCACAGAGGTTGCCTAAGTCTATTGGAAACACCTATTTCCCATGGTCTTAGGAACCAACACACCACTCCTCGGTGTAGCAAAACATAGCAATGTAGTTTACTGTTGTTATATGAAGACTGTTGCCCATGCTACACCATGATTCGAGACAAAATTTCATTTATTTGTAATTAGAAATAAATATTTCACAATATATAGTTGCATATTATTTTTGTGATTAATCCCTATGCTTTAATTATGTGCAATTTGTAACAATGAAAATACATCCTGCATATCAGATATTTATATTACAGTTCATAACAGTAGCAAAATTACAGTTATGAAGTAGCAACGGAAATAATTTTATGGTTGGGGGTTACCACCACATGAGGAGCATTAGAAAGGTTAAGAACCACTGGCATAAGGGAACTTTAGGAAAACACAAAACAAAACAACATCCGCATAAATGGGGTTCCAGAAAGAGCAGATCTCAAAGTGAAGGACATAACAAAAGATAAAGAAGGCCACTTCATAATACTAAAGGGAACAATTCAACAAGAAGAAATAACTCTGGTAAACATATACGCACCCAATATAGGAGCACCTAAATACATAAAAAAACCTCCTGGAGGATATTAAAGGAGAGACTGACAGCAACACAATCTTAGTAGATGACTTTAATACCCCAGTATCACCACTGGACAAATCCTCTAAACAAAAAATCAGCAAAGAAACATCAATCCTAAATGACTCACTAGACCAGATGGAATTAATTGACATCTTCAGAAAATTTTACCCCAAAGCCACAGAATATACATTCTTCTCCAGTGCACATGGGTCATATTCAAAGATAGATGCTATGTTCAGTCATAAGAAAAGTCTCTTCAAATTCAAGAAGATAGAAATCATATCAAGCATTTTCTCAGAACACAGTGGCATAAAACTGGAAATCAACTATAATGAAAACAATATAAAGAAATCAAATGTATGGAGACTAAACAGCATGCTATTAAACAATGACTGGGTAACCAGAGAGATCAAGGAAGAAATAAACATCATCATGGCAACAAATGACAATGACAACACAACAATACAAAATTTATGGGACACAGTGAAAGCAGCATTGAGAGGGAAGTTCATAGCTCTTCAAGCCAACTGCAAAAAAAAAAACAAAAAAAAAACAGGAAACAATGGTAATAAATTACCTAACCCTACAACTCAAAGAGCTAGAAAGAGAGCAACAAGAAAAGCCCAGTGTAAGCAGAAGGAAGGAAATAGTGAAGATCAGAGCCGAGATAAACAACATGGAGACAAAAGAAACAGTTCAAAAGATCAACAAAACCAAAAGCTGGCTCTTTGAAAGGATAAACAACATTGATGGACCTCTAGCCAGGCTCACCAAGAAGCAAAGAGAGAAGACCCAAGTAAACAAAATCAGAAATGAATGATGAGAAATAAAAACAGACTCTGATGAAATACAAAGGATTGTTAAAAAATACTATGAACAACTCTATTCCAACAAATTGGACAACCTGCAAGAAATGGACATATTCCTGGAAAAAGATAACCTTATAAAACTCAATCAGGAAGAATCTAAACATCTCAATAATCCAATAACTATGGAAGAAATTGAAGCAGTCATCAAAAAACTTCCAGCAAACAAAAGGCCGGGACCAGATGGCTACACAAGAGAGTTTTACCAAACATTCAAGAAAGAATTAAAACCTATCCTCCTCAGACTATTCAAAAACATTCAAGAAGAAGGAACACTTCCAAACACCTTCTATGAAGCTAGCATCACCCTAATAGCAAAACCCGATAAAGACAACACAATAAAGGGGATTATAGGCCAATATCTCTCATGAACATAGATGCTAAAATCCTCAACAAAATTTCAGCAAGTCGGATCTAGCAGTATATCAGAAAGATCATATTTCATGACCTAGTAGGATTCATCCCAGGAATGCAAGGATGGTACAATATCCGCAAATCAATAAAGGTGATACATCACATAAACAAACTGAGAGATAAAAATCACATAGTTATATCAATTGATGCAGAAAAAGCATTTGACAAAATTCAACACCCCTTCTTGATAAAAACTCTTAGCAAAGTGGGAATAGAAGGAGCATACCTCAACATCATAAAAGCCATATATGATAAACCCACAGCTAACATCATACTCAATGGGCAAAAACTAAAACTATTTCCCCTAAGAACAGGAACAAGACAGGGATGCCCACACTCACCTCTCCTGTTTGACATAGTACTGGAAGTATTAGCCATTGCAATTAGACAAGAAGAAGAAATAAAAGGTATCCAAATTGAAAAAGAAGAAGTAAAGCTGTCCTTATTTTCACATGACATGATACTGTACATAAAAAACCCAAAGGACTTAATCCCAAAACTAATTGACTTAATAAATGAATTTGGCAATGTAGCAGGATACAAAATTAATGCCAAGAAATCTGTGGCATTTCTATACACTAATAGTGAAATTACAGAAAGAGAGACTCAAAAAGCAATCCCATTTACCATCACTCCAAAAAAAATTAAGATACCTAGGAATAAACCTAACTAAGGAGGTAAAAGACCTATATGTAGAAAACTGCAGGACACTGCAAAAGGATAGAGAAAGATGTAAACAGATGGAAGAGCATATAATGCTCATGAATTGGGAGAATCAACATCATTAAAATGTCCATAATACCCAAAGCAATCAATAGATTCAATGCACTACCCATTAAAATACCAATGACGTATTTCACAGACCTAGAAAAAATTCTTCAAAGATTCATCTGGAACAAAAAAAAAGACCCCAAATAGCCACAACAATCCTGAGAAAGAAGAATAAAGTAGGTGGGATCTTAATACCAGGTTTCAAGCTGTATTACAAAACAACTGTTCTCAAAACTGCCTGGTACTGGCATAAGAATAGACATATAGACCAATGGAATAGAATAGAGAACTCAGATATCGACCCAAACCACTATGCTCAATTAATATTTGATAAAGGAAGCATGAACATACAATGGAGTCAAGACCGTCTCTTTATCAAATGGAGTTGGGAAAATTGGACAGATATATGCAAAAAAAAAAAAAAAGAAACTGGACCACCAACTTACACCAAATACAAAAATAAACTCCAAATGGATACAGGACTTAAACATTAAATGGGAAACCATAAAAATCCTAGAGGAATCCACAGGCAGCACAATCTCAGTCATATGCAAAAGAACTTCTTCGCTCATACTGCTCCAAAAGCAATGGAAGCTAAAGAAAAAATAAACAATTGGGACTACATCAAAATAAAAAGCTTTTGCACAGCAAAAGAAACTATCATCAAAACAACAAAAAGACCACTGTTTGGGAAAACATATTTGCAAATGTTATCACTGATAAAGATTTAATCTCCAACATCTACAGCCAACTTACAATGCAATAAAAGGAAGATAAACGATCCAATAAAAAAATGGGCAATGAACCTAAATAGAACCTTTTCGAAAGATGACAGAAAGAAGGCCAACGGACATATGAAAACATGTTCAAAGTCACTAATTATCCAAGAGATGGAAATCAAAACGATAATGCAATACCATCTCACACCTGTCAGCATGGCAATCATCAACAAATCAACAAAGGACAAGTGTTGGGGAGGATACGGAGAAATGGAACCCTTGTGCACTGTTGGTGGGAATGTAGACTGGTGCAGCCACTGAGGAGAACAGTATGGAGTTTCCTTAAAAAACTAACAATGGAATTCCCATTGGACCCAGCAATCCCACTCTTAGGAATATATCCTAAGCAATTACAAACACCAATCAGACAGGATGTATGCACCTCTATGTTCATAGCAGCACAATTTACAATAGCTACAATTTGGAAACAGCCTAGGTGCCTGTCAGCAGATGAGTGGATCAGAACACTGTGGTACATGTACACAATGGAATTCTATGCTGCTATTAAAAAGAAGGAATTCTTAGCATTTGCAGCAACCTGGATGGAACTGGAGAGCCTTATGCTTAGTGAAATAAGCCAGTGAATGAAGGAGAAACACCACATTATCTCACTCATTTGTGGCTAATAAAGAAAATTATAGACTGATGAACAAAACGATAGACACTGAAGCAGTAAAGCATCAAACAGATTGTCAAATTACAGCAGGAAGTTTAAGGAGAGGTGGGGTAGATAAGAGATCAATGAAAGGACTTATATGCATGCCTATAAGCATAACCAATGAACATAGACACTGGGGGGATAGGGTTTGCCTGGGAAGGGGGGTCGTTGGGGAGATATGTATACATGTAACACAATAAAATAAAAGAGAAAAATAAATAAATAAATAAATAAATAAATAATAAATCTAAAAAAAAGTAATTAGATGAAAAAGCTTACTTTAAATTACTTCAATAAAACACAGATGGGCATCTACACACAAAGTAAAACACAGAAAACAGGCATCAGAGAAATTAACACAGTGTTACGTTACATTTAATAGTGACTAGTGTGAATTGGTTTATATGGCTTCATATGATAAGACCCTAATTGCTAGGTGCAAAAGAGGTAAAGGAAATGGCAGTGGGAAGAGGAAGAGAGGAAAATCATAATTATAAAAACCTCAAAAAGATAGTAGAAATTCAGCATTTAGAGAGATAAAATGAAAAGTATTCATTATAATATTTTATGTATATATTTTAAATTTAATTTATAACCATGCAACATTAATGAGAATTTGCTTAGAAAATAGAGAAGAAAAACAAATATCCAAGTTGCAGATGAATATTTATCTCAAGAAAACAGTTACATTCTGACAGTTGAATCTAAAGCCAAAATATTGCCAGACTTACCAAAGTAGATGCTGACCTTCTGTATCAGTAGATCATGAAATAATTTACCTTGTAGACTTTTTTAGACAAGATCATATATGAGCATTTCTCTAATAAAATGTTCAAGAAGGAAATTATCTTTGCTTTAGGAGCATAAATCAAGAGTAGAAAAAGAAGCTCTGTTAGCAGCCATCTACATTAAACAATGAACCACTATTTTATAATTAATATGCTATCATAGTCACAGATCATAAATAACAACCATGCTTATAAGCAGAATTATGGTTATCATTCCAAAGCCTTGAAATACAAAGTAAACATGCAAGATCAAACCTAAGCCAGGTTATTTCAAATAGGTCATCTTTTAAAATAGTTAAAAAATAAATAAAAAATTTTATGTCATTTTCTAAATTCACTGAATCAGAGAGCATATTCACTGATATATCTGATAAGGACTTATCCAAAATTTGTAAGAAACTTGTAAAACTCAACCCCAAGAAAATGAACAATCCAATTAAGAAATGGGCAAAAAACCTGAATAGACTTCTCCAAAGAGGACATATAGATGGTCATATGATATATGAAAGAATGCTCAACATCACTAATCATCAGAGAAATGCAAATTAAAACATAATGAGATATCAACTCACACTTGTCAGAATGGAGTTTCCTCAAAAAATATCATCAATAAATTAACAAACAAGTGTGGATGTGGATGTAGAGAAACAGAACCCTTATGCACTGTTGGTGAAAAGATGTATGGAATTACCTCAAAAAAAAAGAAAAAAGGATGCTTATACCCAGCATTGCCATTTCCAGGATTATATTCAAATAAATCCAAAACATTAATTCAAAAGAATATATGCATTGCTATGTTCATTGCAGCATTCTTTACAATAGCCAAGATTTACAAGCAGCTCAAGTGTCCATCATTAGAGGAGTAGATACAAAAGTTGTGCTAATTTATACAATAAAATATTAGTTGGCCATTAAAAAGAAAAAAAAATCTTACCCTTGGAATAGCTAGCAAGGATGGACTTGAAGAGCATTATGATAAGTAAAATAAGCCAGTCAGAGAAAGACAAGTACTATATGTTTCACATACTGTATGTGTGAAATATATTGAACAAAATAAACTAACAAAAAAAAAAGGGAGACAAAGTTGTAGATATAGAGAACAGATACAGCTGTCATGAGGGGAGGAGTTGGGAGCTCGGTGAAAAGGGTTAAGAGATTAAACACAGAAAATAAAAGACTTCGACACAGACAACAGTATGGTGATTGCCAGAGGGATGGGGGCTGAGGGGCAGTGTAAGAAGTAAATAGGGCATAAATGGTGATGGAAGGAGCCTTGACTTATGGTAGTAAAAAGACAATATAATATACAGATGAGGTATTGTAGAATTGTATACCTGAAATGTATATAATTTTTAAGAATATATTTCTTTATTGATTTCAGAGAGGGAAAGAGAAGGAGAGAGATAGAAACATCAATGATGAGAGTCATTGATTCACTGCCTCCTGCAAGGCCCCTACTGGGAATTGAGCCTGCAACCCAGGCATGTGCCCTTGGCCGAAGTCAAACAGAGAATTCTTCATTTCACAGGCTAATACTCTATCCACTAAGCCAAATCAGCTAGGGCTGAGGGGGAAAATATTTAAAAAGTAATGGTACTCACATATAGATGCAGAGGTGGGGAAAATATATGAAAATAATTTAATATTATTTTTATGTGTTTGATTCTTTTTCTAATTTTTTATTTTTACATTTATTTTTATTGAATTTATTGGGATGACATTGGTTAGTAAAATTATATACATTGCCCTAGTTGGCTTGGCTCAGTGGATAGAGCGTCAGCCTGTAGACTGATGGGTTTCAGGTTCAATTCCAGTGAAGGGCACATGCCTGGGTTGTGGGCTTGATACCCAGTAGGGGACATGCAGAATGCAGCCAATGAATGATTCTCTTTCATTATTCTTATTTCTATCTCTTTCTCTCCCTCTACTTTCCTCTTTGCTGAGTGGCCTAATGCTCAGGGGAAATAATTAATAAGGTAATCCTTATTCAAATATTTGGAGCTCTTTCTGTATCTCCCTCTTTATTGATGTCTGTTCCACAACTTCCAGTTGTATCAGTTCCTCTTCCTTTCCCTAACCACAATTACTGTTCTCTCAATTTACTGAAGTTTCCAAGTTCTTGAAGGTTTTTCCTCCTTCCTTCCTACTCCAAATATTTTATTCAAGTAAGAAGTTAGAGTGGCTATTGGCTCACATTGTTTGTTCCTTTTTTTTCTCAGACCACAGCTATGCTCTGCCTGTTGTCCAATGTCAGCAAACTATCATTACATACATATTGTTCAGTTTGGTCTGTTACCTCATCCTGATCAAAAAAAGAAAGTCTTCTGAGTCTGCTCTAGATTGGAACAGAAATAAATGTAGGTATATGTATCTGTTAACACATAGAATTAGACAAAGACTCATCAGTCACCAAAACATAACAGCAAATGCTTAATTTAAGGAAGGTAAACTATTTTTTTAAAGCAACAAATAAAAATGAGTCTAGTTAGATGAGTATTAAATGTAATATAGGTGCAAAGTGAATACTTTCAATTTACTAATTCCCTGAAAAGTGTCCTTGTTGTGAGTGTTAGGTTTCACATTAATCAGAAATGAATCCTAAACTAGACAATTCTATAAACCTTTTTAATAAAAAAATGAAAACAAATCACAGATAATTCTAAAATCATATTCTAATATATTTGTATGCATATCATAATTTTTGTGGGATTAAAAGTGAAAATCCTCTATCAAGAAAAATGCCTAGCTATTCCTCATAGAGACATGCAATATTAGATGTGATGATAAATTATAGATATAGCCAAATGAGAAAACTTGGACCAGAGTAAGCAGTCAATAAAATACTGTTTTATTGATTGATTTATAGGCAAGTTTGTAATCATAAATGCATCTAAAGGTTAAGGAAAAAAAACAGACAATACAAGTAAAAGAGATAATTGCTAATAACATGTTATTACAAAACTCATTATTTTTTAAAAATATGTGTTTTTGTTTGTTTTTTTTTAGAGAGGCATAGAGAGATAGAAACATCAATGAGAAACATCATCAGTTGGCTGCCTCCTGCACTCTGCCTGCTGGGGATCAAGCTCACAATTCATTCATGTGTCCTAACCAGGAATTTAAGCAGTTGTTGGAGAGCACAGGAGACTTGGTTGAAAAGTTTGTAAGGAGGACATTCTCAGAAAAGGGAAGTGTGTGGAAGGCCGCCTGCCTTGTTTATCAGAATTCTGACTTAGGGGAGACTTAGGGGAGTATCAAAGTTGGCACCTCTAATTTTTCCTTGACCTTTCCAAATAATTCTGTGCATGAGCAGACCCCTGGTGTTTACTGGAATATTTATGCTTAATCTTTTGGGTGTCCTTGTTTAAAGGACACTACAAACATGTGTTCTCTCAATATTACTTACCCTGCTGATGGTATCTAAAAGATAACTTTATTTCAAACTGCTGTGACAATAAAAGCCTAACGAGGCAGGCAATTGAGGCTGCCTCATCCCTTTGGCTAGGCTATCCCTTAACCTCTCTTTCACAGCAAACGTTCCATTCATCTGTCACTCAGGTATGCTGGTCATCCCTGGCACCAGTGATCTTTTAGTTCATGGGTCAATGAACCACACAATGGACAAAAAACTTTTAACTCTTTATTTCTAAGAACAGGTAAATAAAAATATAGGATCACATATCTCTGAAATCAATAAATGGATTTTTAATAGACCACTTATGAAATATTGAAGAAATTTCTGAAAATTTGCCCATTTTTTATAGTTTTGTGATGATAAACCCCTAACTACTGAAGTGTTTAACTTAGCATACGCACCATAAAATGTAGATATTTGTAATTTCCAAATATTTTAACTTCAGAGTTATCCTTAAGAGAATAAAATATGTTATGAACATTGTTTGTTAGCTTTTATTTAATTCCATTTTATCTTCATCTCTCTGGCACTAAAATATATGTGTCTTGACGAAACAGGTTTGGCTCAGTGGATAGAGCCTTCAGCCTATGGACTGAAAGGTCCCAGGTTTGATTCCAATCAAGGACATGTACCTTGGTTGTGGTCACATCCTCAGTAGGGGGCATGCAGGAGGCAGCTGATCCATATTTCTCTCTCATCAATGTTTCTAACTCTCTATCCCTCTTTCTTCCTCTCTCTCTCTCTCTCTCTCTCTCTCTCTCTCTCTATATATATATATATATATATATATGTGTGTGTGTGTGTGTGTGTGTGTGTGTGTGTGTGTGTGTATGTGTGTGTGTGTATGTGTGTGTTTTCCTTTTGTAACCAAGTATATAATAATGTTTCCTTCTTTTCCTCAAAAAAAAGTGACTGCTGTTTCCAAATATGTTAAGTCCTTTTTTTAAGGCAAAAGCTAACTTATCAGATGAATTAGTTTAGATGACTACAATAAAATCAAAGACCTATTAATCCTAACTCTCCAACTATCTTTCACAATGGAAAACATCCTATCTAATAAAAGAGTAATATGCAAATTGACTTTCACTTCAAGACACAAGATGGCTGCCACCATGTGGACACAAGATGGCCACCACAAGATGGCTGGTAGGGGAAGGCATTTGTGGGCAGTTGGGAGTACCCAGGCCTGCAGGGAGGGAAGTTAGGAGGGACTAGGCCTACAGGGGAGGGAAGTTGGGGGAGACCAGGTCTGAAGAGGAAGGCAGTTGTGGGCAATCAGGCCAGCAGGGAGGGCAGTTAGGGGTGACCAGGCTAGCAGGGGAAGTCATTCAGGGGTGACCAAGCCAGCAAGGCAGGGCATTTAGGTGTGACTTATCCAGCAGGGAAGGGCAGTTGGAGGCAGCCAGGCCTGCAGGGGAGAACATTTAGGGGCAATCAGGCCAGCAGGGGAGCAGTTAGGTGTCAATCAGGCTCGTAGTGAAGGGATTAGGGGTTGATCAGGCTGGCAAACAGAAGCAGTTATGGTAATCAGGCAGAGGCAGGCAAGCGGTTGGGAGCCAGCAGTCCTGGATTGTGAGAAGGATGTCTGACCACCCTGGGATTAGGCCTAAATGGGTGATTGGACATCCCTCAAGGAGTCCCAGATTGGAAAAGGTGCAAGTTGGGCTGAGGGACACACCTGCCCATGCACGAATTTCATGCACCAGGCCTCTAGTCCTAATATTTAATAACCCAGGGATTGTAACATCAAAAACAACTGAAGGCTTGACTGACTGGAAGTCAGTGATGGATTGCCACTGCTGTGGGCACCCTGGCCCAGCATTGACTGCCGAGGGAGTTTTGGATCAAGCCTGAAGAGAGGTCTGGAGAGAGAAGCAAAGTCTGATCCATAGCCTCCATGGCAGCTGTTGATCAGCATTGCTTTTCTTTTGCTCTGGGCATGTCCAAGAGTCTTGCTTCTTTTTCTCTCGGACCTCCACTGGGGTTGCTGATCAGCCCTCCCTCTCTGATCAGGCTCATGTATAGACCCAGAAACTGGAATAGAAACTGACCAATCAGAACCTAATCTGGGTAAACTGCAAAGGCAGAACCTAAGGTGGGGCTGAGGAGAGGTTTTAAGGACAAAAGCTGTTTGGTGTAAGGTGTAAGAAAGAAGTTCAAATTTTAAATGACCAGTTTGGCAATATAATGCATATGTCTGGTTATCAGTCTAGATATAGGGATTATGTATTTTTGTCTGCCAGGAGCATCTCCTCTTAATATAAAAGGCTCCCTCCTGCCCCCACTTAAGCAATCATATCCTATATAATCTATCTATACTACAAAAAGGGTAATGTACTAAATAGACTGGGTCTACCGGCCATCTTCCAGACATCCAATTTCTTTCTTGACAAAGCCATAGTGGGGACCAAGGCAGAGGCAGTTAGGGATGATCAGGCTGGCAGGGGAGGGCAGTTGGGGGTGAGTCCAGGCTGGCAGGGAAGGGCAGTTGGGTTCAAGATCAGGCCAATAAGAGAAAGCAGTTAGGAGTGATCAGGCAGGCAGAGGCAATTGGGGGCAAGATCAGACGATCAATAAAGGGAAGCAGGCAAAGGCAGGTAGGAGCAATCAGGCAGGTAGGCAGGTAAGCAGTTAGGAGCCAGTGGTCCCAGATTGCAAGAGGGATGTCTGACCACCGGTTTAAAGATTGGGCCTAAAATGGCGGTCAGACATCTCCCAAAGAGATTGGAGAGGGTGCAGGCTGGTCTGAAGGACCTTGTCCCCCAACTGTGCACTAATTTTGTGCACTGGGCCATGAAATTCCTATACAATATCACTTCCTTTTAACTTGCAGAAGTTAAGCTAACTTCTGCAAGTTAAATTTATACTACTAAGCAGGCTATATTATGTCATGACAATTTAGCAGAGAATATATTGGGAAAAACAAAATCTAGTGGAATCCTAAAATATCTGCACTGGCCTTATTCCAGAATATGGATTTTTTAATGCTGTTCTCATCTTATAATGTTAAACTAAGTAAAATAACTCATTCCCTGCCATGTAAAAAGTATAGTTTAGAGAATTTAACTTTCTGCTATCAACAGATTTAAACAAGGGCCTCTAACCTATATCATCAATTTTCATTTATTACATAACTAATAGTATATTCAACTTATGCACATTTAGAAGTTTGCATAATTTCTATGAAAGATTTCAAGCTCTTGTAACCATTTCCCCCCTACCCTGTTGCAGAAATAATTTTTACTAGTTAGAGCTATGTATTTTGACAGTGAAAATGCAAATGATTTAAAAAGAGCAGAAAATAAACTTACTTTCAGAAACTACTTCACTTGTCTGAAATGTAGAATTTTTCAAAGAAGAAAATTGCAAATAAGCTACTGAAGGCTTTTATAACTTTAGGGAACCTTAACTTTTACTCAAAGGTACAGTAAGTTTCATTATCTTGACTGATGAAAGACAAATACATCTTTAATTTTTAAACAGGAACTTATATTACAATAAGAAAGATGAATGACTTCACTGAGTGGTTGTTCCAAATGTCCCAGAGAATTAAATGCCCAGCTGAGAACAATACTATTCAATGGCAATCTCTTAGATGCAGTCAGATCTCATGACCTTGTGCCACAAACTTTCTGACTGTCAATTAAGCACAGGACAGGAGCTAAAAATTTTAATCAAGACCTGGAAAAATCTCAAAGCCTGGGCAGTTCTATTTTTTTTTTAATATCCATCGATCTCACAATTATAACATATTCAAAATTGTGTAAAAAAGAAGAAAGATGTTTTATATAAACCTCTTCAATAAATCCTAATGTTAGAAAGTCAAACAATATATGTTTTCTTATTTACATTAACCTATATTTTTCCTCAAACAAATGAACTTAGCTCCCCCTAAGGACTCTTCAACCACACTTGAAATTTTAATACATAAGATAGATCAAAACAGAAAACAAAAGCCTGTATAGCACTCTTCATTTTGATATAACACTAGAGGTCCAATGCACAAAATTTGTGCATGGTTAGGATCCCTAGGCTTGGCTGGTGATCTGGGATGATCTGCAGGGTGACCAGCAGAGTGATTGGGGATCCCCCACAGACACCCACCTTGGCTGGCCTGGGGCCTACAGGGTAGGGGCAGCTCCTGCATTGAACATCTTTCCCCTGGTGGTCAATGTGTGTCATAGCAACTAGTCATTCCACTAGTCATTCCTCGTTTGGTCAGTTTGCATATTAGACTTTTATTGTATAGGACTATGGGCCGAGTGCATATTAGTGCATATATGAATTTATGCACCTTGAAAGGCACTGTGGGCCGTGAGGTTATGGTGGACATAGGGGCTGGTTTCAGCCCATCCTCTATACCCCTGCCTGGCCTCTCCTACCCTGGGTCTTGGTCCCTTGTCTGCCAGCAGTCTCACTCAAGCTGTTGTCACTCCCATGCTCTGGCACTCATACCTGCTGACAGTGAAGAGCGATTGGGCCCAGTGCAAGCAGCAGGTGCAAGTGGCACCAGCATTGTCATCAGATGCTAGAGGCAGCTGCTGCCCTGGTCACCTTTCAGGAGCAGAGGGAGGTGGAGAAGCCTTAAGGGGCGATTGGGGCCCATAGCGTAAAGGACCTGCTGATGGCACCAAGTGATCAGGGCCAGCACTGGGCACTGGCAGTGGGTGTGAGCAGGCCCGGTGCCATCAGTGAGTGCAAGCACCCAGCAAGATCTCAGTATGCAGGAGCAAAGAATTTTCAGTAACTGCCAGAGGCTCTCTCCCATGACAGAGACCAGCGCCCTCGCATGGATAAAGCAAGCGGAGCCCCACTTTGATCTGTCGCCTCCACTCACCTACTCTACCATCTCACCACAACCAATGCCTGCCATGTTCTGCATGTGCCACATCATAGCAACCGATTGTTTGGTTATTCCACAGTTTGATCTATTTGCATATTAGGATTTTATCTATATAGATGCTTTAACAGATAACGTTTTTTTTTTGTTCCATATCATTAATATAAGGTTAGAATCCTTTTTTACTTTGTGTATCTGTAGATATAATGGGATAAAATTATAACAGTGCCTGCAGTTGAGAGGCACTGTTAAGTAGGTAATATTGACACTAAAGAAGATCTTCACTTAAATGACTATATCTTTGATTGTCATATAGATAACTACCTGGGCACAGGTACTTAGAAATTTCTATGGCAAATCATTTGAAGATTATAAAGAACACCATTTGAAGATTTTTCTTTATATTAAATAATAACTTATTTCATAATCTTCTGAGTATGGTTGTACAAGAATAAAATGCAGCAGATTTTTAATTTTTTTATTATTATTCTAACTTCTAGACTAACAGACTATTTGACTGTAGGCTATTCGCTAATTTTTCTTGGATCTTGGTTTTCTTTTAGATAATAATGAAATATTAAGCTATAGGATTCTCTAAGGATATTTTTGTTTTTTAAGTCCATGAGACAAGCTTTCTGTCTACAAATACTTTAAATTTTGCTGAATTAAATATAGATACCATGATTTTCAGTCTCTATATTTTCAAAATTGTGTGAACTCAAAGGGGTCACATGCTAACTTGACTAATTTAGGGAAGGTCAATGTGGCAGCCTGGTAAACTCAGAGACCTAAAATAACATCAAAAGATGGTCTAAAATTAAGACTTTAAATTAAAAAGCAGCTTATAGTAGGTAGTCATATTCTAGGCTGGTATTTTCCCTGACAAAGATCAATTTTGATCTTAACATACCTTTGGAAAGTCAGGGTAACTTGTAACTTCCTCTTTTCTGAACTCCTCATTGTTATTGTTGGCTGTTTATGTAAAAGAAGCATATGTTTATCATTTTACTTTTTATCCAATGCCAAAGGTGCCCTCCCCCACTTCCAGCTTTGCTTTCTCCCACTTCCCTAATCTATCTATCACCAATGGATTTCATGTAACCCACTTTAGGCCTGTTTTATAAAAATAGATGAAAAACCACTATTCTCTGGAAGCATTATCTCAATACATAGAGATTCTGCTTCTCAGCAATTGTCAACAGTTTGGCTCAAATAAACTCACAAAAATTGTTTACATGTTTGAATGTTTCTTATGTTGACAACTGTCATTGCTACAAGATAATTTTACACATAAGAATCTATTCAAACTGTTTGTAAATGAATAACATAATCATGAAACATCCTTTTGGATGTCTTTAAGAAGACCTTAGCAACTCCTTCCTTTAAACCTGTAAGTACATGGGATATATTGCAGATGTATCTCCTGAAACATATTACAGTAGATTTAAAACCAAATTGATTCCAAGCAATAAAATTAGTTTACAGCCAATACTTTCCTGAAAGCAATTCCTGGAACTTCTTCTTGGAGTGTTGCCAAGAAAGTATTGCTATTTTTCCTTGTACATTGTAAGAAGTTCACAGAATTAAAAATCACAAAGACACAAAAGAACAATCCCCTTTCACTTTATTCTCCAACCTCATGCTTATCAAATGAGAACAGGAAGTAGATAGATCTCCCTATACATGAAATAAGAGAATGGCTGCTTGGTTTTCAAGTTGCTATAGACTGAAAACCTATGATTTAGAAGTTAGATAATGGAAAGGATGAATCATCTTTTTTTTTTATTTTTTTCATGTACTGTAGAAATATATTTAAACTAATTACCGTTTCACTAAGTTTAGTTCCATCATCACGATTGTCAATAAGATTTCTCTAGAATTCAGATAATGGTTGTTACTTCAGTACTCTTACAACCTTTATCCTTCTGAAAAGTAGGGAGCAATGCTTCTGGACATCTGTTGTTCTAGTGAGAAATCAACCATATTTGAATTTCATATTGTAATCCACCAAATGTTAACAAATATATATATATATTTTAAATTTAGTTAAGGCACTAAGAGTTTACTTTTACCCTATCCTGAATAAACCTTGTGAATACCTAAAAATTATTGTCACTTTGATGGCATTAAGGATGTCTCTGACAATCAAATGTTACTGCACTGGGCATCTCTCTCTCTCTCTCTCTCTCTCTCTCTCTCTCTCTCTCTCTC
>JAAGEH010000286.1:40050337-40165958 GCA_011751065.1 Lasiurus cinereus | reverse complement strand
TCTCTCTCTCTCTCTCTCTCTCTCTCTCTCTCTCTCTCTCTCTCCTCCAATATTATCTATCTATCTATATCTATCTATATCTATCATATATCTATTATCTAATTATTTATATCTTCCAAAACGAGTTAGCTACTCATCTAATAGCAGATGCTTAGGTGAAAATAACTTATTGTAATTCTGAAAAATAAACTTTTTACTTATAAATAAAACTATTTATGATGTCTTCAATAACCAGGTCTCACTGCTCCATTCAGCAAAATATCCCACTGACATTAGTATTTGGATTGTAATTGTGCATATTTCATAGTTAATTCGGGAGAGAGTAAATATCATCTACTTATTGAGGTTGGAACTAGCTATCCACTCTTCCCACAGTCTTATATTTGTAAATTCTATAGCTTCTTCTGGATTGCAATTCAGATTCTTTACCCTGTTTGTTGAGTACTGCTGAAGGTAGGTATAAGAGGAGATGAATCTAGTCTTTTCCCAAATGTGAACACAATATAGACAATGCTTGCTGGCTCTAAAATTGCACAAATTCTGTAGATGTCATTTGTAAAAATATTACATGAGGATTGAATCCTCCATGTAGCTTCTTTCCTAAGTAAATATGCTTTACCATATTGATGCAAATTAGTAGAAAGTCATAACACATTTTAGAATGTTTTCTTATATTTATTATTTTAAATGTTTACCAAGCATGTATTTTTCTTGTAACTTTCTATGTTAATTTTCTGGCAAATGTGTATATGCCTCTATGAAAGTTTTAAGAAAAATTAGAAGATGGTTTATAACTAGCAGTGTCTAATGTCTTCATTTACATTGTCCATTTTCATGGAACATTTTCACTATTTACTTAATGTAGGTTGAACTTAGCTAAACATAATCACTGAGCATAAAAATAACAGGAAATTTAGTTATAAAGTATTCAGTCTGACAAGTCAGAATAAATAAAATATTGTAAAGCTTTTGGTATACATTTTTTGAAAGGATTGTTTTTGAAACTACTTTGTGTAGGAAACACTAATAGATTAAGGACAGAGGAGGAAAATGTGCAATTGGTGCAATTTAGAGCCAGCAAGCATTGCATCTGTTAAATGTGTTCAAATTTGGTAAGAGGCTAGATTCATTTCCTCCTATACCCTACTTTCTAATAAACATTTAGAAATAGCACTAAAAACATCAAGTCCTATTGTGTACAGTATAGACAGTGATGTACTATATCTACATAGTACTTTCATTTAGGGGATGCCAAAGCAATTTAAGTTTGAAACATGGAGGAATGTAGCTACCCACCTTCTTTCTATTAGCATTTATATTGAGAATCTAAGAGTTTCATTAACATAAGGGTTGAACACTAGTTACAAGTTTGTTAATTTCCACAGAGTTGCATGAGTGCATATCATGTTGTCTTGGAAACTACATACTTGGAAAGTATATAAACACAATTACCTTCCATTTAGACTATGTGAGTAGCTATGGACACTTTTTTGGATTTCAAACTATGCAAACTGTATGTTCATATTCATGTCACCATGGAAACAAAGATAGGTGGTCTATTAAATAATATGAAAAACAAAGAATTTGGTTCTCTGAAAGTAGACTCATATTTAACTACATATTTTCTTTTTTCTATTTTTTTCCAAAAACCATGATGTAAATATAAATAACAACTATGTCCATAGAGTGCATCTATCTATCTAGCTATCCTTTATCACCTATCTAGCTATCATTTATCATCCATAAAAAGAAGTCATATGCAAATTAGGCTGGGATGCCATAATGGTCATGACCAGTTCAGGAGGAGGGGCAGGATACGGACCTGAGCATGAAAGAACAACATGCTTGGGAGCAGCCTAGTCCCCAGCAGCCCTGTGGCCATGTCACTGGGATGCTGGGGGCCAGAATGAAGACAGACACAAACTTGCAGGGGGGCTGGCCCCCAGCAGCCCAGGAATGAAGGCAGGGGATTGTGCCCAAGATACTGCTACCACTAGGCCTATAATGGAGGCAGAGAGTTGTGATCAAGTCACTGCCAACAGAGCAGAGGCAGGGGATTGTGCCCAAACCATTGCCACCTGTGGGAACCTCTTTCCACATCCCGCGTGGTTCAGGGTTCCTGGGTCAGGGTTCGGGCTCTGAAGGAGGCCGCACGCAAACGAAATGAGAGACTAGAAAACATTAATTTGGCGATATTGGGGGGCCAGGCAGGAGCCTTCCTCTAGTGGAAAGTTCTGCCATTTGCTCTGGCCTTTTTCTCCCTTTTATTAAGGCTTTGGGACACACCCCTAGCCTTTAGGCAGGAAATAACAGAAATTAACATGATACAAACAGATAGTTTCAACTAAACAATGAATAATCAGCTCTGACCTTTCAGAGCAATTAAGGTTGGCCAGCCTTCTGGCTTCCCGTTTACATCCATTTAGTGAGAACAATATTTGGTTTCCGACAGCCATCTGGCCCACAGAGGGAGGCCAGACTGCGGCTTAGGTTCACACCCCATGGGAAGTGGGCCTAAGCCTTCAGTAGGACATTCCCCAGATTGTGAGAGGGGGCAAGCTGGGCTGAGGAATCCTCCTCCCGGTGCACAAAATTTGTGCACTAGGTTTCTAATATTTTATATATTTCATTTATTTTCACAGAACTTTATACAACACTTAAATGTTTAATGATTCAGTAAGTTACTTATAAATTCATTGTTTAATATTTAGTTGGTCATGTTTCTGACTTAATTTAATTATCTCTGCAAAATTAAGATTCATTGTGAAAGCCACAACTAGCATGGCTAGGGTTCAGGATCTAGAAAAGGGCTGCACAAAAATGAAGACATTTGACGAGAAATATGAATTTGGAAATAATGAGGGGCCAGGTGGAGAACCCTCCTCTAGTGGAAAGACTTCATGGGGCCCAGGCCCTGTTAGCTTTTATTCAATTTTAGAATACACATCTTTCCCTTAGTCAGGAAGGCAATCTGGTAGCAGACAGACTATCTTAAAGGTCAGTAAATATTAGTAAAGATTTACTTTGAAACTATTAGGTGAGGAAATTGTTTGAGCCATCAATGTCTTGACAGAACAATCAGTGCATAGCTTTTAGTCCTTGCCAAAGCTCAAGGTCCATCAGCATTCCAAGTTTCCTATTGCACTTTCATGATAGTGTAAACAATAGATAGCTTCCAAAATTCATTAAACTAAACTAACAACAAAAGAATAGCAAAATATATGAACTCCTTTTAGAATAATAATTGATAACTTAGTGACATTTTACCTATACATTGTTCTCACTTCCTTCCCTAAATACTATAAATACAAATTATTAGAATTTTGTTAAGATAAATGAGTTTTCTTGTTACAAAAATTAGGGTTACTTAATGGTTATATTAAAATTAAAATTTTTGATATGTATCTTTTGGATATATTTAACTGTTTGAAAAATTCTTCCATTGTAACTGAATTTCATTTTTTAAGTTTTTATTTTTAATTAATTATTTTGTTATGAACAAAATTTTATTTTCATTGAATTATAAAAAAATAGGAAGTCCATAAGAGACTAGAAGTTAGATTAAGAGTTTTCACATGCTGTGTTTATAGGGCAGGTAGGGTATTTTATTAAAGTCTTTCTCTCTAACAAAACCTAATTATGAGTTATTGAAACTAAAATGATTTACAGTCATAAAAGGGTTTTGAATAAAAACATTTGCTGGAAAAGTACATTTCACTGAAAATAGTGAGTTTGTTTTTTGACATACAATATTATATTAGTTTCATGGATACACCCAGTGATAAGACATAATCAAATTTCCTAAGTGATCATCTCAATAAATCTCCGATCCATCTGACAGCATACAAAGTTATCCTATCTAATAAAAAAGCAATATGCAAATTTACTGTTATTCCAAGACATAAGATGTCCACCCCCATGTAGACACAGGATGGCCTGCAGGAGAGGGCAGTTGGGGAAGACCAAGTCTGCAGGTAGGAGCAGTTGGGGTTGACCAGGCCTGCAGGGGAGGGCAGTTGGGGGGGGGGGCCAGGCCAGCAGGGGAGGGCAGTTGGGGTGGCCAGGCAAGCAGGGGAGGGCAGTTTGGAGCCAGCACTACTGGATTGTGAGAGGGATGTCCTACTGCCCATTTAGGCCTGATCCCAGTGGGCAGTAGAACATACCTCAAGAGGGATGTCCCAGATTAGAGAGGATGCAGGTTGGGCTGAGGGACACCCCTCCGCCCCCATGCATGAATTTTATGCACTGGGTCTCTAGTAGAATAATATTGATTATATTCTCAATGCTGTACTTTACATCCCTATGCCAATTCTGTACTTATTTTTTAAAAACTTTATTATTGAAACTATTGCATATATCTCTTTTTTCCCCATTGACCTTTTCTACCCTATTTCGTTTATTAGTTTATTTGTTCATTAGGATCCACATATGAGTGAGATTATGTAATACCTATCTTTATCTGACCAGCTTACATCACTTAGCATCATACTCCCCAGGTCCATCCATGCTAAAGGATATAAGTTCTTTCTTTTTACAAATGCATAGTATTACATTGTGTAAATGTACCACAGCTTTTTAATCCATTCATCTACTGGTGGGCACTTGGGCTGTTTCCAAGTCATAGCCACTGTAAATTGTGCTGCTATTAACATAGGGGAGTATATACTGTTTCTGATTGGTATTTCTGATTTCTTAAGATATATTCCTAGAAGTAGGATCACTGGATCGATGGGAGTTCAATTTTGAATTTTTTTTACTGTTTTCCACAGTGGCTGCACCAATCTGAATTCCCATCAGCAGTGTACTAAAGTTCCCTTTTTTCCAAATACTTGCCAACACTTATTTGTTGATTTGTTGATTATAGCCATTCTGACAGGTGTGAGATGATATCAAATTGTCATTTTTATTTGCAATTCTCAGATGATTAGTGACTGAGCATTTTTTCATATGCCTCTTGGCCTTCTGTATGTCCACTTTCGAGAAGTATCTATTTATGTCATTTGACTGTTTAAATTAGATTGTTTGTTTTTATTTTGTTAAGTTGCATGAGTTCCCTATCTATTTTGAAAATTAAAACCCTACTATTGGGAAAAATGTTCTCCCATACAATGGGTTCTCTTTTCACTGAGTTAATGGTTTCTTTTGTTGTGCAGAAGCTTTTTATTTTGACATAGTCCAATTTGTTTATTTTCTCCTTAGTTTCCTTTTGCCCTAATAAACATATTACTGGGAGAGACATCTGAGTCTCTCAGGATTTCTTCTAGGATTTTTATAGTTTCACGACTTAACATTTAAATCTTTTATCCATTTTGAGTTTATTCTTCTGTAAGTGTAAGTTGGTGGTCTAGTTTCATTTTTTTTGCATGTATCTGTACAATTTTTTCAACACCATTTATTGAGTAGATTGTCTTGACTACATGTAAGCTCTTGTATTCTTTGTCAAATATTAAATCAGTGTAATGGCTTGGGTCAATTTCTGTGGTCTCTGTTATGTTCAATTAATCTCAATGCCATTTTGTGCCAATACCAGGCTGTTTTGAGTTTAGTGACTTTGTAATATAATTGATATATGGTATTGTGATCTCTCCAACTTTGTTCTTATCTCTCAAGATTTTTGCAGCTATTCAGGGTCTTTTGGCTTCCTATACATGTTTGAAGAGATTATTCTAGATCTGTGAAATATGCCATTGCTATTTTAATAGGGATTGCATTAAATCCATAGATTGCTTTGGGTAGTAAGAACATTTTTGTTATCTTGATCCTACCAGTCTATGAACAGGGTATATTATTCAACTTGTTTATATCTTCCTCTATTTCTTTTTTCAATATTCTATAGTTTTTTGAGTACAAATCTTTTACCTCTTTGGTTAACTTTCTTTCTAAATACCCTATTTTTTTGCAATAGTAAATGGGATAGTTTGTTTACTTTTGTGTTCTGAAAGTTCATTACCTATACTAATGAAAGCCTAGCTGGTCTTTGCACCCTTGCACACAACGTTGTCACAAGATGGCCACTATAAGATGGCTGCCACAATATGGCTGTGCACACAGCAGAGGTGGGGCCCAGTGGCTTCTTTGCATGATGAGGCCTGTGGGTCCCACAGCTACATACGGTAAAGAGGAGGTCAGTCCTGATGTCTCTGCTATCTTGTGCTGAGGAGGCAGGTCCCATCAGAGGAGATGGATTGAGATAAGTGAGGGTGATTGGGCTGGCAGGGGAGCAGTTAGGCATCAATCAGGCTGGCATGGGAGTAATTAGGCAGTGATCAAGCTGGCAAGCAGAAGTGGTTAGGGGCAATCTGGCAGACAGGTGAGTAATTAGGAACCAACAGTCCTGGATTGTGAGAGGGATGTCCAACTGCCTGTTTAGGCCTGATCTCTGTGGGGTCTCAGATTGAAGAGGGTGCAGGCTGGGATGAAGGACAACCCCTCCCTCCCATGCATGAATTTCATGCACTGGGTCTCTAGTTGGTATATAAAAATGCCCAAGATTTCTGCGTCTTAATTTTGTACTCTGCCATGTTGCCGAATTTATTTATTAAATCTGGTTTTTTGTTTGTAAGTTTTTTTTTATGGAGTCTTTAGGGTTTTCTATATACAATATCATGTCATCTGTGAATAATGACAATTTTACTTTCTTCTTTCTAATTCAGATGCGTTTTATTTTTTCTTCTTCTCAGATTGCTATCACTAGGTCTTCCAGAACTGACTTGAACAAGAGTGGTGAAAATGGACATCCCTTTCTTGTTCCTATTCTTAGGGAAATGTTTTTATTTTTTGTCTATTGAGCATAATGTTGGCTATAGAAATATATAACCTTTATTATGTTGAGATATGTTCCTTCTATTCCCACTTTGCTGAGAGTTTTAATCAAAAATGGGTGTTGGATTTTGTCAAATTCTTTTTCTGTGTTGAAGTTTGTCAAATGCTTTTACTGCATCAATTAATATGATCATGTCTTGCAATCTGTTTATGTAATATATCACATTTATTGATTTTGTGACTATTGTACCAGCTTTACATCCTCAAAATAAAATCTCACCTACTCATGAAGTATGATCATTTTAAGATATTGCAAAATATGATATGATAATATTCTGTTGAGGATTTTAGCATCTATGCTCATCAGGAATATTAGTCTGTAGTTCTCTTTCTTTGAAGTGTCTTTATCTAATTTTAGAATTAGATAATGCTGGCCTCATAGAAAGAGCTTTGAAGTATTCCATCCTGTTGGGGTTCTTTTTGAATACTTTGAGGTGGATAGGTATTAATTCTTCTTTGAATGTTTGTTAAAAGTTTCCTGTGAAGCCATCCAGACCAGGGCTTTTGTTTGCTGGAAATTTTTTGTTTGTTTGTTTGTTTTGTTTGTTTGTTTTTAATGCTTCAGTTTTATCTGTGGTTATTGAGCTATTCAGGTTTTCTGATTCTTCCTCATTGACTTTTAGAAGAATGTATTTTTTGAGGTATATATTCATTTTGTCTAGGTTGTTCAGTTTATTGGAATTTAGTTGTCCAGTGTATTTTTCCATGATCTTTTAGATTTCTGTGGGATCAGTCATTACTTTACCTCTTTTGTTTCTAATTTTGTTTATTTGGGTCATCTCTCTTTGTTTCGTGTCGAGTCTGGCTAGTTTCATCCATCTTGTTTATATTTTCAAAGATCCAGGTCTTGATTTTATTTATTTACTTTATTTATTTATTTATTAGAAGCCCAATGCAAAAAATTCATACAAGAGTATGACTTGCTTCCTCTGGCTGCCAGCACTGTCTTTCCTCTGGCACCTGAGACCCAGTCTGGCTCCCCTCCGGGCACCTGCAGGCACCCGGAACCCAGGCTTACCCCCAGTCCCAGATTAGTCCAGAAGGACATCCTGTCTATCTAGCTTATTATGCTTTTATAATTATAGATTTGTTTATTTAGTCTCTATGTCATTTACTTCCACTTTCATCTTTATTATTTCTTTTCATCTACTTACTCTTATTCTTGTTGTTCTCTTTCCAATTTTTTAAGTTGTGGGGTTGGATAACTTATCATAAGTTTTTCTTATTTCTTAGGTCAGCTTTAGTGCTATGTACTTCTCTCTCAAGACTATTTTCACTAAATCCCAAAGGTGTTGTGCTGTTGTGTGTTCACTTTAATTTTTTCCAGGATCATTTTCATTTTTTCTTTGATCTCTTTGGTAACCCACTCATCCTATATAATAAAGAGGTAATCTGCAAATTAAGCCTCACACTTCACAAGATGGCTGTCCTACAACCAGGCTGGCAGGTGGGTTAGTTAGTGAGGGATGGCCAAATAACTGAACAAGCAGGCTGTGTGGGTTGACCAGGCTGGCAGGGGGCTTATTGAGGGTCAACCAAAAGACTGAACAACAGGTTGCATTGGGCAACCTGGCTGGCAGCAGGATTAGTGAGAAATGACCAAACGATTAAACAGAATGTTGTGTGGGGCAACCAGGCTGGTGCGGGAACCATGAGGGGTAACCTGGCCAGCAGTGGGGGGCACTTGGGGGTGACCTGGCCAACAGAGGGGGAAGTTGGGGGCCACCAGAATGGCACTAGGGGTAGTAAAGGGTGACCAGGCCAGTCAGGGGCAGTTAGGAGCAATCAGTCTGGCAGGGAGGGGGCAGTTGGGGGTAACCTGGCTGGCAGCAGGGGACAGTTAGGGGTGACCAGGCCAGTAGGCAGGTGAATGATTAGGAGCCTGAAGTCTAGGATTATGAGGAGGATGTCTGGACATTGGGCCTAAACTGGCAGTTGGACATCCCCCAAGGGGTCTCAGATTGGAGAGGGTGCAGCCTGGGCTGAGGGAACCCCCATGCACAAATTTCATGCACTAGGCCTCTATTTGTTTAATTGCATGCTATTTAGCCTCCAGGTATTTGAATCTTTTTATTGTGGGTGATTTCTAATTTCACACAATTGTGATTGAGCAGTTGCTTGATATGACTTCAATCTTCTTGAACTTATAGTGACTTAGCTTGTCCTAACATGTGGCCTATCTTTGAAAATAATCCAGGTGCATTTTAGAAGAATGTATATTTTCTATAGCTTTGGGGTGAAATGTTCTAAAAATGTTAATTAATTCCATCTGATCTAGTGTTGTTTAAGGATTTCTGTTTCCTTATTGATTTTTTCTTTAGAAGATATATCCAGTGGTGTTAAAGCAGTGTCAAAGTCTCCTACTATTATTGTATTGTGATGAATTTCTCCTTTAAAGTCCTTTAGAAGTATATATAAATATTTGCATGCTTCTGTATTGGATTCATATATGTTTGGAGAGTTATATCTTCTTGTATCAATTTTTTAATAATTAATAACTAGCCTTCATTATTTCTTGTTATGACCTTCACTTTGAAGCCTATTTTATCAGATATGTGCATTGCTACACCAGCTATTTTTCATCTCCATTTGCCTGGACAATTTTTTTTTATTCCTTCACTTTCATTCTCAAAAATAATTTGTTTTGAGGTGAGTCACTTATAGACAGCATATATATAGGACATGTTTTCTTAGCTACTCAATGTCTTTTAATTGGAACATTTAAGCCATTTACATTTAATATTATTATTGATAATATTTATTGCAATTCTTATGACTGAGTTATTTTATTTTTGTTTCTTCTTAACACAGTCCTTTTAACATTCATTGTAGTGCTGGTTTGGTGATAATAGTCCTTTAGCCATTTTTTATTTTATTTTATTTTATTTGTGTGTGTGTGTGTGTGTTTGTGTGTGTGTGTGTGTTTGTGTGTGTGTGTGTGTGTGTGTGTGTGTCTGTAAAGTTTTATATTTCATTTTTGATTTTGAAGGATAACCTTGCTGGATAGAGTAGTCTTGGGTTCAGTTCTGTGGTTTTCATTACCTTGTATACTTCATGCCATTCTCTTCTGGCCTGATGTGTTTTTATTGAGAAGTCAACTGATAGTCTAATGGGAGCTCCCGTATAGTTAAATTCTGTCTTTCTCTTACAACTTTTAAGATAGTTTCTTCATCTTAATTAATATATGCCTAGGTGTGGGTATTTTGGGGTTCATCTTGATTGGGACTCTTCTTCACTAGTTGTCTTTTTCCTTCACTAGGTTAGGGAAATTTTCTGCCAATATTTCTTCAAACAGGTTCTCTATTCCTTTCCCAGATTGTGCTTCTTCTAGAACTTCTATAGTGCCAACATTGTTATGTTCCATGTTGTTCCCAAACTCCCTTAGACTCTTCCCTTACTTTATTTATTTATTTTTTTTCATTTGAGTGGGTATTTCTACCTTGCCCCTAATTTGCTAACTCAATCCTCAGCTTTTCATAGTCTACTGTTGAAATGTTCCAGGATATTCATTATTTCAGCTATGTCATTCCTCATTTCCAATTGATTCTTATTTATTGTTTTAAGCTCTATTTTCATGTTGGTATAGATTTCATTAATACCCTTATTATTTTTATTAAGTTGTTTGTAGTTCTTACTGAATTGTTTGAGCACCCTTATTACCATTATTCTGAATGCTTTATCTGACAATTATTTTTAAACATACATTTCATTTGGTTAATATTCTGGCAATTTGTTCTTTTCTTTCCTTTAGGGGTTGTTTCTTTTTGTCTCCATTTTTGTTATCTATTTGTTTTTGTTTCTATATATTTTATCAACCTGCTATGCCTCCAGAATTTTGTGAGGTGGTCTTATGTAGGAGGTGTTATGTGGAACCAGTGGTGCAATGTATTATATTTCTTGATCTGGGTATTCTAGGAAAGCCTCTTATTGAATTATTTCGGTTCTCCTATTGCAGTTGGGTTTGAATGTTATTGTCCCATTTTTGGATGGATTCCCCTCTAAGCCTGGCTCACTATGTGGCTCATCCCCAACCAAGTCATGGTAGTTTTTGTGGAGGTGCTGACCAAACAGAAAAAAATGCAGCACCACAAGACACAAAATAAAAGAAACAAAAACATATGCAACCCAAAAAGCACCAACAAAACAGCAACCAGAGGACAGAGACTTAAGAAAGGGAAAAGAGACAAGAATAATAAGAGAAAAATATGGCAGGGATTAAAACAAACTAATAAATAAATAAAAAACAACAACAGAATAAGGGGAAGTGGATTATGTAGATGCACAGCTGAGGTAAAGAATATAGAATAATAATTAGAGGAGTAGAGCAGGAGAATGGTTTAAAATAAAGTCTATGGGAAAAGAAATTAAAACAAAATTGAAAAGGAAATCAGAGAAAGCAGATAGATCTGAATAACAAATATAAAAAACAATGAGAAAATAGGAGAAAAAGAAAAGAGATAAACCATTGAATAGTGAAAAAAAGAAGAAGAAAATAAGTAGGAAAAAGGAAAAGAAAAAGTAGATATGTGAACAATACAAAAAAAACTAGATTAATAACCCAATAACAGAGATTAATAAAAAGATATTGTGTTTTTCCATATAACAATTTTTTTTCTAAAATTGTTAGACTGAAAATCGGGGGGTGTCTTATACACAGAAGTCAGCCAAGGAAGGAACCACACAGGTATGTAGCTGCCCATACCTTGTAAAACAGGCTTCCTCCAGCCTTATTGTTACTGATGTCAGCTGGTGCTGTAATTGGAGGTGGAGATGGACAGGGCATAAATGCAACAAGGACCAGAGTGTTCTGAGCTCATAAAGATATCAAAAAAGAAAAAAAAAGATTAATATTGGTAAGTGATTGTCTTATTCTGATAAATTCAAACTGAATATAATCCATATCCAAAAGAGCATGGAAATAGAGACAGTTTGGACCCCTTCCACTGAGTGTATGATCAGACAGTGGAGAAAACAGGAAAAAACAACTCCTTAAGATACCAAAAAAAAAAAAAAGGCCTTATAAAGAAAACCAGAAAAATGGACAAACTTTAAAGTAGAGGCTTAAGACTTGGATTATGGAGCAGCACCAGAGAGGCTTATGTGTGTCAACCGAGCTTATTCAATGTCAGGCAAGAATGTTTGCAAGCAAATAAAAATTTTTGATTTTACAGGAAAGAGGAAAGGCAAAATGGTGCTTCAATATCTTGAGAAGAGAAGGGTTGGCCATGAGAAAATGAACAGTTAGCTCAGAAAATGCTACCAGTTTACGAGGATAACCTCACATATATAGACTGTTACTCAGAACACAACAGTGATAAAAATAGAAATTGAAGAAATTGATATTTCTGAAACTAACAGTGATGAAGAAGAGAGCAGTGATGCAACAGAGGCTGAATAAAGTGATATGCTGCATAATATCATAGTACTGGTATGTAAACATTACCTGTAGTAATCTATAGATACAAAATCCTAGTTGAATGGTGGAACAATCAAACAACTGTTCACTATGACATGTGCTGATGACCAGGGGCACACGTGGAACATGGCAGGCTTTGGCCTCAGTGGGATGGTGGAGCAGGTGAGCAGGGATGCCAGACCAAGGCAGGGTGCCGGTCACTGTTATCAGGGTGAGCCTCTGGTGGTTATTAAAAATTCTTTGCTCCTGCACACCATGGTCCCACCAAATATTCACGCCCACTGCCAGTGCTAGAGCCACTGCTTACACCCACTCTCAGTGCTCAGTACTGGCCCGATCACTCGGCACAATCAGTAGGTGCCAGCAGTGGTTGCCATCCCCCACCACCTCTCAGGGATTCTCCATCTCTCCATACTCCTGAAAGGTGACTGGGGCCACCAGCTGCCTCTCACAACCACTGCTGGTGCTGGAGCTATCACTTGCACCCACTGCTGGCACTGGCTCCGCTTGCACCTGTACTCATTGCTGGTGCCCAGCACCAGTCCCGATTGCTCTGTGCTGTCAATGGGTGCAAGAAGTGGTTGTCAACCTCTATCACCCCTGAGGCCTTTTCCACCTCCCCCTGATCCTGAGGGGTGATTGAGGTGGCAGCTGCCACTTCCACCTACTGGCAGCACCAGTCTCAATTTCTCTGAACCATCAGTGAGTGTGAGCTGGGCCAGCACCATCAGCATATGGGAACAGTGGAGGCGAGACCAGTGCTGCCAGCAGATGGGAGCAGGGGTCACAGGAGAGAAACAGAGTATTGGCCAAGACCTGCACCTGTGCCCACTGCAGCCTCGTGGCCCAGAGTTTCTTTCAAGGTGCATGAATTCATGCATTGGGCCTCTAGTTACTAAATAAAAATGTGTCCTGTTTTATGTTTAAAATATTGATTTCTTCATTTTGAGTTGGAAAATTTGGGAGGGAGGTTCCTTATACATGGGAACATCTGATACATGGAAAATATGGGTATATTTAAAAGGGAACAAAAAAGAAAGGGAAGAAAAAAACCAGTAAAAAAAAAAGAAGACAAAAGGGAGGAAAACAGAATAAAAAAGGGAGAAAAATTTTTTAAAAATGAAGTGGCATTCATTTCAGCTGAATGCAGTGCCCCATGGGAACTCAAGTTGAATTCCACTCTTTGTTTTGTTTGATAATTCTGGGCTTCCTCTTAGGTACTTTGGTGCTAACCACTGTCAGACACTATCTTTTGGCTTTCAGTAAACTCCACTATTTGTGTCTGTTTTAACAATCCTTGACTACCAGCCACAAGAGTCAATCTTCCCTGTAAAGTAGCTTTGCTGGCACCCTGGAGCCCAGAGCTGGGTCAGCAGACTTGCCCTGGTTCTCCTGGATTCGCCTCTTCCCATATTTACCTGCTAGCCAGCTGTCAATCTTAATAATTCAAAAGTCAGTTTCAAAACATGTTTTAGGCAAGGTTGATGCTACTTAGTTTTCAGGGTATATAGTGTGTGTGTTTCCCTGTTCAGAGCTCTTGCCAAATGAGTGGCCCAAAATATTACTCTAATCTTGGCTGGGCAGACATCCTTGTATGGAGACAATGAAGTTGGCTGAAAACTTGGGGTTTTTATCAATTCTCCTGTGGAGGGAAAGTACTGGTCTGGTACCCAGGATATTGGAGCAGATGACTCCTCCCCCAATCCAGTCACTGAGGGTTTCTTGAGACTGTTAAAATTATTGGTCCCTGTTTTTGTTCCTCTGAGAAGGTCAATCTGTAGGATGTAGCATGCAAGGTTCCAGAGGGTGGGGCAGGCTGTATCCCCTAGGATGAGTGTATTTTTTCCCCCTGCCTTGCAGCTGCTAAAGGGTCTTGCTCCCTTCAGGAAAAATGTCCATTTCTTTTTGAGGTCCTACCCAAAGTCCCTGACTGCCGTTTTTCCCACATATTCCCATAATGCTTCTCACCCAGCCTCTTTTTAGTCACCTTGAGTCCATATCTCCCTCTCTGTACCTTGGGTGAGTAGCTGCAAATGAAAATTCCTTTGCTCTGGATTAAAAAAACAACAACAAATAAACAACAAAACTGCAACTTTCTCTTCAACCAGCACTGGTGAACAGGCTCCAGGCTCTGTTGCATCCAGCAGCCCTGCTACATTTAACTGCTGAATGTTATGTGGGTTGCAGGTCTCAGCTTTGGTGCTCTGGGCTGTGGAGCCTCGCTTAGGTTTCAGACCTCTATCTTCTGGTTCAGTGGTTAGCAAACTCATTAGTCAACAGAGCCAAATATCAACAGTACAATGACTGAAATTTCTTTTGAGAGCCAAGTTTTTTAAACTTCAACTTCTTCTAACGCCACTTCTGCAAAATAGACTCACCCAGGCCATGGTATTTTGTGGAAGAGCCACACTCAAGGGGCCAAAGAGCCACATGGGACTTATGAGCCATAGTTTGCTGACCACAGTTTTGGGGAACAGAACTTTCTGTAGCTCATTTTTCCATCCTCACTCTGAACCTACCAGCCTACCAGCTTGGACCATCTCCTCTGTCCAATGGGTCTCCAGGTGTTTCTGTCCTTCCTCAGCTGGACCTCAGTTGATAGTTCCAGGTGAATGTTCTCCAACTTAGTTGTATTTCAGGCTGACCTTGGGACAAGGTGCACAACAGGTCTACCAATCAGCCATTTTTTGCTGCCATTTTTTTCTCATTGTGATTTTATTTTTCTTATTCCAATGTGTACTTCTTAATTCCTTCACCTTTTTTTTTTTACCATTCTTCAACTCTCCTATCTTGCAACCATCAAAATGTTTTTTGTATCTGAGTCTGTTTTTGTCTGCTTGTTCCTTTACTTATTTATTTATAAATATATTTTATTGATTTTTTACAGAGAGGAAGGGTGAGGGATAGAGAGTTAGAAACATCAATGAGAGAGAAACATCAATCAGCTGCCTCTTGCACACCCCCTACTGGGATGTGCCCGCAACCCCAAGGTACATGCCTTTGACCAGAATTGAAACTGGGACCTTTCAGTCCTCAGGCCAAAACTCTATCCACAGAGCCAAACCAGTTAGGGCTACTTATTTATTTATTATTATTATTTCAATTGCTAATCCTATATAATAAAAGGCAAATATGCAAGTCAAATGAAGGACAGAATGACCAATCACTATAATGCACACTGACCACCAGGAGGCAGATCCTCAATGCAGGAACTGCCCCATGGTGGTCAGTGTGTTCCCACATAGAGTTGGGCTCATGGCCGGCAGCGCTAAGGATGTCCGATTGATGCTGTCAGTCAGACAGTCTCTAAGAGCTCTTGGACTGTGAGAGGGCACTGGCCAGGTTGAGGGACCCCTCTCCCACTGAATGCACAAATTTCATACACCAAGCCTCTAGTCCTATGTTATAAAAGGCTTATATGCAAATCAACTGAATAGCAGAACAACTGATCACTATGACATGCACTGACCACCAGGGAGCAGACACTCAATGTAGGAGCTGCCCCATGGTGGTCAGTGTACTCCTATAGGGGGAGTGCTGCTCAGCCAGAAATCCTGAGCTGGGCTCACAACTGGTGAGCACAGCAGTGGTGCAGGTAGCCTCTCCTGCCTCTATGTCAGTTCCACCTCCCCTGAGGGCTCCCAGACTGGGGAAGGGGGCAGACCGGGCGGAGGGACCTCTCCCAAGTGCACAAATTTTATGCACTAGGACTCTAGTAAATATATGTTTGCTGCCTTTTTATTATTCATTTATTATTATTATTATTATTATTATTATTAAAAAAAACCTTTTAATATTTCATGTAATACAGATTGGATGGTGATGAACTCCGTTAGCATTTTCTTGTCAGGGAGGATCTTCATATGTCTTTGCATTCTAAATAATAGTATTGCTTGGCACAATAATCTTGTAGGCCCTTACTTTTTATCTCTTTGACTAATTCTTGCCAATTTCTTCTGGCCTGAAAAAGTTCCTTTTTGAGAAATCAGATGAAATTCTTATGAGAATGCCCTTATAGGTAAATTATTGATTTTCTATTGCTTACTTTAAGATTCTCTTTTTGTCTTTAATGTTTTGCATTTTAATTATGATATGTCTTGGTGTGGGCCTCTTTCGGTTCACTTTGTCCTTTCTGAACTTGTATATCTATTTCCTTCACCAGGTTAGAAAAGTTTCCCGTAATTATTTTTTTCAAATAGATTTTTAATGTCTTGCTCTCTTTTTTTCTTCTGGCACCCCATAATGCAACTCTTGGTGTGCTTAAAGTTTTCCCAGAGGCTTCTTACACTGTCCTCATTTTTTAGATTTTTTTTTTTTTTGCTATTCTGACTTGTTACTTTTTACTTTTTTATATTTCAAATTTCAGTTCTGATTCTAAGCCTGATCTACTCAACTATTGATTGCCTATAAACTATTCTTCATTTCAGTTAGTGTATCCTTCATTTCTAACTAGTTGTTTTTACAGTTTCCATCTCATTTTTTTTTTGCACTGTTGAAGTTCTCTTTAAGTTCATCTTCTCTTTCCCTGTGTTCATTGAACATCTTTATAACCAGTTTTTTGAACTCTGCTTCTAGTAGGTTGCTTGTCTACATTTGTTATCTTTCTGGAGTTTTCTTCTGTTCTTTCATTTGGGACACATTTCTTTGTCTCCTTATTTTGGCAGCCTCCTAGTGTTTGTTTCTTCATTTTAGGTAGAGCTTCTATATCTTCCACCCTTGACAGAGTGGCTTAGTGTAGTAGATGTCCTGTGGCCCAGTGGCATAGCCTCCCCATACACCTGAACTGCGCATTCCAGGTGCATCCCACCCTGTGGACTGTGTATATCCTCCTGTGGTAATTGAACCTTGTTTCTATTGGCGCATTAATGGGAATGTTTACCCTGAATCTGATTGGCTGCAAGAACTTAACAAGCATAATCATCTGTTCAGGTGCCCATTCCATGGATCATGACTTTGGCATGCTTCTGGTGCCCTCTAAGTTTACTTCTTGAGTGTGTCACTTGTGAAGTTGGTTGGTGGTGCTTCAACATTATCTGAAGCTATCTACCAAGTACTCTGCCTCTGAGGTTTCCTAGGAGTTGTAGGCCAAGTTTACTGCCACCTGTGTTTTGCCCTGGGCTACCTGGCATAAGCTATAAATCAATCTACAAATGGTTGCTTCTTGTGCTGGGCTTGGGCATATCAGGAAGTCCAAGCTGTGAACTAATGCTGGCTTCTGCTAGTACCAGGCCTGAGGCCACTTAGCAAGAAGTAAGGTAGCTGCTAAGGCCAGATGCTATTTATTTGAGAGGTTTTAAGCAAGTCTGAAGCCTGAGCCAAGACAGGCTATTTGAATGGGGGAAAAATACAATACTGGAAACAGCTTGAGTGGGCCAAAAAGTTTGGTGGCATCCAGTCTTAGAGAATCACCAGGGTAGGGTTAGCAGTATGAATCAAGTTGATGGATGCTCAACCGCCCACTTAATAGTTCTGCAGGTGTAGGGGTCAGAAATGGAACAGTTACCTTTGCCAACAGTTGTGGGGACTTCTTTTCCTGGCACTGGAACCCTGGGCTAGAAGATCTGGTGTGGGACTAGGACACCTTGCTCCACAGAGGGACCTCCACAGTCAAGATGTTGCTCTTGATTTTTATCTGCCACACGTGGATATGGGACAAACCCATTCTGTTTTTTGTTTTGCAATTTAGTTGTATTTTTGATGTGGTTGTGGGAGGCTGTGAGTACCATATTTACCTATGCTGCCATCTTGATTGGGTCCTCTATAACAACTAAATTTTAAAAATCATGTATGCAGCCTATAAAATTTTAAATGTGAAAAGTTAATTTGGAGAAAATTTGAAATCATGTATTTTTGGAAAAATGACAACTTATTGGGCTCCTTCATTAATGGAAATTTAATTTCTTTCCAATTATCCTGCTACTAATTATATACAATGAGCACAGTTTTATATATATATATTTTTACTTACATTTTTATATTTTCTGTAGGATTCATTTCAAGGAAAATTTATTTTTCAAATAAAACCTAATAGAAATAAAAATTTAAATGATCTTTTAAACTATTCACTGATAATTATGTGAATGGTTATATTTATCTTACTTTTGCAAAAATGCAATATGCTCATGTAACATTTTATCATGTATATGCTAATACATATGCATGTAGGATACATTTCAAAAATTACTTATCTTACATATACTATATTATTTACACGAAAATGGTTTTTGTTTACATATACTATGAGAAAATTTGCAGTCATTTTTTTAATTGTTCAATTTAAGGTGTTTAAAGTTGGAATTAATAAACAATTCTAACAAGTAAATATTATGTAAATACTTCTTAAATAATCAAATATGATGAAATCCATGTGTCCAAGAGACAAACATTAAGCAGAGACTCAGTGTTGAATTACCTCTATCATTGAGTATTGGGTTAAAATCTACTTCAGATTATAGAGGGCAGTGAAGAGGTGCTAGTGCTATCTATGAAACACAAATTACAGATTAGATATTTTTTTCAAGTTTAAATTAAATCATTATTGTAACAGAAACTTAGAGGGTTATATTAGTAATTCAAATTAAAAAAATTGAGTAAAGATTTAATTAATTAATTAACTAATTAATTAATTTAACAGGCAGTTTTTCTCATGCATTTTAGATTCCAAAAAATAACATTTGGTGCTGCCATGTGTTAGGAGATTCTGGCTATAAGCCAGAGACAAAACAGTTTTATTCATAACTTTTTTGTTGTTGTTATTAGTCACAACTAAGTGAACTTGTAACAACTCACTAGCATAATGAGATATTAGAAAAAAAAGGTGAAATAGGGCTTGAATCAAACCCAACCAATTAAAATTAAATAGAGCTTTAATTAAAAAAAATCTGCTCAGGAGAAAACTATAGTGTTCTCTAAAAGCACATTCTTCTACCTCTCAAACTCACTTAACAATAATGCTGTTATTGAGTTAGCTTGTCATAATACAAAGTGTATGTTTGTATGAATGATTTAAAAATTAATTGCCTCTTAAAAATTCATACTAACTCCATAATCTGTCTATCCAAAGCAAGTATCTGTGGGAACCCATAAATTAGCTATTTTTTCTTATGTAGAATATTCCTGTATTCTTTATATATATATATATATATATATATATATATATATATATATATATATTGATTTCAGAGAGAAAGGGCGAGGGAAAAAGAGATAGAAACTTCAATGATGAGAGAGAATCATTAATTGGTTGCCTCTTACCCGCCCATATTGTGAATGAAACCTGCAACCCTGGCATGTGCCCTGACCAGGAATCAAACTGTGATTTCCTGGATTATAGGTAGAGGCTTAGCCATGGAGCCAGGCTGATAGAGTTATTCTTTTTTTATTCATATTGTAATACTTTATTATTTGATAATTGTAGGGCAGTTGCCATTGCTTTTTTTTAATTTAATAAATCTTTATTGTTCAGATTACATTTGTTACTCTTTTTTACTCCCATCGCTCCACTCTACCCAGCTACCACCACCCCCTCTGTCTTTACCTCACCCCTCATTGTCCTCATCCATAGGTGTATGATTTTTGTCCAATCTCTCCCTGTACCCCCCTCACTTCTTTCCCTCTGAGAATTGTTAGTCCACTCCCTTTCTATTCCACTGATTCTATTATATTCACTAGTTTATTCTGTTCATCAGATTTTCAATTCACTTGACTTTTAGATTCACTTGCTGATAGATAGTATTTATTGTTCCTAATTTTTATCTTTACTTTTTTCTTCTTCCTCTTCTTAAAGAGTACCTTTCAGCATTTCATATAATACTGGTTTGGTGTTGATGAACTCCTTCAGCATTTTCTTATCTGTGAAGCTCTTTATCTGCCCTTCAATTCTGAATGATAGCTTTGCTTGGTAGAGCAATCTTGGTTGTAGGTTCTTTCTATTCATCACTTTGAATATTTCTTGCCACTCCCATCTGGCCTGCATAGTTTCTGTTGAGAAATCAGCTGACAATCATATGGGTGCTCCCTTGTTGGTAATTAACTGTTTTTGTCTTGCTGCTTTTAATATTCTCTCTTTGTCTTGTGCTCTTAGTATTTTAATTATGATGTGTCTTGATGTGGTCCACTTTGGATTTCTTTTGTTTGAAGTTCTGTGTGCTTCCTGGACTTATAAGTCTATTTTTTTCACCAGGTGGGGGAAGTTTTTGGTCATTATTTCTTCAAATATGTTTTCAGTATCTTGTTCTCTCTTTTCTTTTGGCACCCCCATAATTCTGATGTTGGTAAGCTTGAAGTTGTCCCAGAGGCTCCTTACACTAAATTCACATTTTTGGATTCTTTTTTTTTTTCTTTTCTAGTGGAGTGTTCTGTTTCTTTGTACTTCAAATATTTGACTTGATTCTTGCCTTCCTATAGTCTGCTGTTAGGTCTCTGTATAATATTTTTTATTTTAGTCAGTGTATGTGTAATTTCTAGTTGGCCCTTTTTCATCTCTAATTGGTCCCTTTTCATTTCTAGTTGGTCCTTTTTCAGCTCCTCTTGGGTCTCACTAAATTTATCCATATTTTCTAGGAAATTCTTGAAAAACCTTATAAATGTGGTTTTGAACTCTATATTTAGTCATTTATTTTCCTCTATTTTCTTTCATTTATGACCAGTTCCTTTATCTCTGCATTTTCACTACACCAGGAGAACTTCTGTGCTGGAGTCAGCCTTATGATACAAAACTTGCAAAATTGCAAAAGCCTCTCTGTTGAGCTTGTATGGGGTGGATTCTCAGGGCTGAGAAGAGACAGCTTTGGCTTCCAGTCAACCCTGCCCTCTGCGGCCCCTGGTTTCAGTGTTCCTTGGTAATCACTGCAGCCATCTCTGTGCACATGTGCATGCCTCCAGACCTCTGCCTTTTTGGTTCCCATGCACTACAAGGACCTGTATGAGTCTGGGTCCCTAGGGTCTCGCCAGACACTGGGGTTCAGTTCAGTTGGAAGTGGATTTCAGTGCAGTTGGAAGGTTCTGTCTCCCTTCCATTAGAGAAAGCCAGCGGCATAATCAGCAGTCCTTCCTCTCGGTGTGCATGCTTACCGACCTCTGCCTTTTCAGGGCTCCCCTAAGTTTCTGTTCACTCCTCCCTTTTCATGACAGTCCAGACTACCCACTATGAGTTTTGCTTGGAGCTGGGGTTCAGTGCAGTCAGGAGTTTTCATCTCCCTTCCTCAACAGGAAGCCAGTCAGGCACACCATAACTCGTCCTCTCCACATGTGTGTCTCAGTATCTCAGCTTTTCGCAGCTCTTCTGAGTCTCCATGAGCCCCTCTTTTTTCTTCTAGTTGTAGAATTTCCACTCATCCAACTTTCCTGTGGTTCTGGATGATGTTCATTCTGTATTTAAGCTGTAATTTTGAAATTGTTGTGTGAGGCAGCAGTTTAAGTGTTCACCTATGCCACCATCTTGGTTTCTCCTATCAATTCAGGCAAATGGATAACTGCTTATATAATTTTATTTTTCAAAATATTTTTGAATTTCTAGATACTTGAGGATTTTAAAGTGGAAATTTCTAGGAATTTTTTCTAACTTTCATTTGAACTATTAAAGATGATGTTCCAAATTTAATAATCATATTTTTATAAGTTTTTATATTACCTTTAACTGAAGTTTAACTGAAATATAGGACATTATTAAAAGGATTTGACAAAATTGAATTTGATATAAATGTGCGAATATATTTATTTCTGGAAAAATAATTTTCATTGAAAATGTCTATTTGAATTATCTATTTGTTAATTTTGTTTTTAAGAAGCAATTGACAGATTATGATCAAGGCTGTTTTGATATGTAAAGGCAAAAAGATAAAACTTAAGCTCAATTTTTAATATAGAATGGTTTAAATTCTGATATAGAATGATTTATAGTATAAATTTTTAATTTGTCTAAATATTCTAACTTGTGTCCAGATCAATGATATTATTTCAATATCTTAATTATCTTAATAACTTATGTATAGGCATATGCCATGAAATATACCAGTATTATACTACCTAGTTTTATCTTCATGGATTTATCCAAATTCTTATTTCTTCTATTACTTTCTGAATATCTTATATTATACTAGAGGCCTGGTGCATGAAATTCATGCACAAGAAGGGGGTCCCTCAGCCAGCTTGCACCCTCTCCAATCCTGTACCCCTTGGGAGATGTCTGACTGCCAGTTTAGACCCAATCCCTAAACCAGCAGTGGGCATTCCTCTCACAATCTGGGACCGCTGGCTTCTAAACACTCGCCTACTGCCTGATCACCCCTAACCGCCTCTGCCTGCTGGCCTGATTGCCCTTTAATTGCTCCCCTGCTGGCCTGATCACCCCTTAACTACTCCCCTGCCAGCCTGATTACCCCTGTCTCTGCCTTGGCCCTTGCCACCCTGGCTTTGTCCAGAAGGATGTCCAGAAGAACGCTGGTCTAATTAGCATATTATCTTTTATTAGTATAGATAGTTATAAATACCATAGAAAGTTTACTCCATAATGAGTAATATGTTCTTATGTTAGATATGACATAATTAATGATAAACATTTTCTTATTTTGATTATGTCCTTTCTCACAAAAGACTTTAAATTATTTGGGGGATTAATCCTTTTTAGTTGTTTATTTAATTTTAAATTAGTTAAATAATCTTTAGAGTGAAAGTAATAAGAATTCAAAGTCAAAGTATATTAAATAAAGGAAATATTATAGCATATTTTACATGGAAACCTAAGTATTTTAGGAAAGGATGAATGTTGTATGTCAAAAGTTAATGATAGGCTCTTGATCACTATCTTTTGCTGCAAGTTCTATCTGTATCCATCCCCAATACTAAGGATTGTGTTATTTTAGGCCACCCAGTGAAGTTGACCTCCAGCACTCCCAGATTCACATTATTCCAACTTGTAAAACCAAGAGAGGAAAACAAATTCTTGCTTTTCTATCTACCCATTTATAAATTCAAAAGTAGATTTTGTTGTTTTGTTTTATTTTATTTTTGCTTGTTTTTTTGTTTTGTATACACTTGAAGGTATTATCCACTTCTGGAAAAACAAAACAAAACAAAACAAAACAAAAAAGAACAATTTTTATTCATTGTCTTAACTTAGACATGTGAAGACGAAAGGATGATGGTCTTGTGCAGCTGCTATATTTATATGCATCAATTTGCATTCATTTTCTGTTAACAAAATAATTCAAGTTATACATGAAAAATAATAATAGGTAACATGTATTAAGTGCTTACTGCATTCTAACGGATGCTTATGATGTTTTTTTTTTTTTTGTGTGTGTGTGTGTGTGCTGTTTTATCTAATCTTTGCAACAATTTTACAAAATAAATAATATCTTTAGAAACCTCTTAATGTTGAAGAATCTGAGGCCCAGGAAGTTTAAGTAATATTAAATCTCAACAGGTAAACTCTAGGATCCAAATTTTAAACCATTTTGATTTGTTGCTTATTATCCCATCAGATTTTTTTTTTTTTGTAAAGAATTTCAGGTGTATTCAGCTATGCTTCTGTATCTAAAATTTCCATATCTAAGAAAAAAGAGAGCAGAATAGTTTTCACTGTTATTACAGTTAGCTTGCTAATTAATCTATCAACCAAAACATTTTTTTAGAATCTCTTGATTTATTTTGGTAATGTTACATTTCTGTTTCTTCTTCATATGAAGCATGAGAGATAAAAAAAATTCATGTGTATTGTGTTTTTCTAGTCATTATTATATTTCTACTTATTATCTGCTTGATCCGCTATAATGCCTATGTACCTGATGGTCCCCAAATTCTCTTGATTTCTGGCATTAGCTTTTGTTTAATATTCAAATTAAGTGATTCAAGACCCCTGTCTAAGCATAATTTTGGGAAACTCATTGCTCTCCTTTGACATTTCTAAGATAAGCAAAATAATCAATGATTTTCCTGTGTTTTCCCCAGCTTTCTCTGCACATCACCCTGGCCACTTTACAACCTACTTTCCTGTTCTTTAGACATTGACATAGCCACTTCAACTATGAATAAAAAACACCAAGGTATGACTATAGCCATATTTAAAATCAATGTTAAAAATTAGCTTGATTAAATAACTGAAACTTTATTTAAAGCTTATGGCTAGTTACTAGAATTACCACACTGAACAAGCAAAAGAAAAAAAGAAAAGAAAAAAAGCTTACAAAACAATGTACTTCATCATGTACACTAATAAAAGCGTATGCCCACAGCCGAAACTGGTGTGGCTCAGTGGATGAGCGTCGGCCTGTGGACTGAAAGGTCCCAGGTTCGATTCCGGTCAAGGGCATGTACCTTGGTTGCAGGCACATCCCCAGTGGGGGACGTGTAGGAGGCAGCTGATTGATGTTTCTAACTCTCTATCCCTCTCCCTTCCTCTCTGTGAAAAATCAATAAAAAAAAAGTGTATGCCCAATCAGGAGTGATATGCGAATTAAACTAACAAAGATAGCAAGTAACCTTGCATGTCAGGCAGGGCAGGCAGCACTAGACACCTCCCTTGGGGTCTAGGCTGCAATCAGGGACCAGACAGGTGAGGGAAGCAGCGCCAGATGCTTCCCATGGGTCCAGGCCTGGATTGGGAGCTGGCAGGCCACCCAAGCAGTGCCTGATGCCTCCTGCAGGGTCCAAGCCATGATTGGGACTGGGAAGGCTGCACAAGCAGCACCTGAAATTGCCTGTGGGGTCCAGGCGGCAATCAGAGATTTGGGTAAGTGGGGGTAGCCAGTGTCTCTGGGATCACTGTCCCAGGCCACCTGCAGACACCGGTGGAGCAGGCCCAGGTTGAACATTTTAATGAAAATGGGATGCCTGTGTCCCGTCCCATAGCGCCCCATCCCTGGCAAGGAGAGGAAAGTGGGTAGTTAGGAGGCACAAGGCTTGGAAGAGACTGGGAGCAACCTGAAGGTGCACTATCAGGAAGAGGTGATGAACCATTAGGACGCGGAGGGCTGGCTGATGGAGGCATGCAAAGGTATAGATGAGGCGGCTCTTGCCAGCATTGAGCTGGAAAAGTGCATCAGCAGCCTGATGGATGAAATCGCCTTTCTGAAGAAGGTGCACAAAGCGGAGATCCCAGAGCTGCAGGCACAGATTCAGTATGCTCAGATCTCCATGGAGATGGACTTGTTCTCCAAGATCGCCCTCTCCGCAGTGCTCAAGGACATCCACGCCCAGTATGAGAAGCTGGCTGCCAAAAACATGCAGAATGCTGAAGGATGGTACAAGAGCTGCTTCACCTTGCTGACTGAGAGCGCTGCCAGAACAACTATGCCGTGTGCACCGCCAAGGACAAGGTGTCCTAGAGCCGCTGCCTGCTAAAGGCCAAGTACCCAGAGATCAAAGCAAGCATGCCAGGGCATGAATGAAGCTCTGGGAAAGCAGCTGCAAGAGCTGATGATAAGCAGAACTCTGATGTTAGTGCTATGCAGGACACAATCAACAAATTAGAAAATGAGTTGAGAACTACAATGAGTGAAATGGCACGATATTTAAAAGAATACCAGGACTTTCTCAATGTGAAGATAGCTTTAGACATTGACATTGAAGCTTACAGGAAACTCTTGGAAGGTAAAGAGACCCAGCTCAGTTTCACGAGCATGGGAAACATAGCCAGCAGCCACTCCCAGAGTTCCCAGGTCTTTGATCCTTCTGCCTACGGTTTACAGAATTGCTCCTACTTGATGTCCCCTAGCTCCTCCCCTTCATAATACACCAGCCACATCCAGGAGGAGCAGATGGAGGTGGATGAGACCATTGAGACTGCAAAAGCCAAGGAAGCTAAGGATGAATACCCCTCTGAAGGAGAATCTGAAGAGGGAGGAGGAGAAAGAAGTGGCTGAGGAAGAAGGTGCCAAGGAAGAATTTGAGGATGCAAAGGAAGAAGAAGGAGGTGAAGGTGAAGGAGAAGATGTCCAAGAAGCTGAGGATGAGAAGAAAGATGAAGATCCTGGGGAGGAGCAAGCAACCAAGAAGAAAAATTGAGATCCCCTTTCCTACAACATAGTGCAAGCATTGAGTATAAATTCCTAAAAGAGAAGTGCCAGTTGGTCTTAAGATAGGAACAAAACACAATAAAATAAAAAACATACATGCATATATTTGTGTGTATGTATATATATTATACCTATATATTTATAAGGATATACCCATTTTCTTTCAGTTCTGCAATTTCAACTAGATGAATATAAGAAAATAATTAAGTGTCTTATGACTCAGTAATAATTATTTTAATTAAATAAACTAAACTAAGCTCTTTCCAACATCAAGTAAATAAACCTTATGTATCACTTTCCTTTTAATGATATGTTGTATAATAAACAGCTCTTTATCATGAAAAGGGGATTATTTGTGTTTAAAATAATTATGTTCCTGTGAAATAAAAAAATTAGTGACCATTTTATATTAAATATTATATATATTATATGTACACTCATGATGTGTCTGTGTCTGTATAACTATTAATGAGTTTCTTGGGAAAACTCAAAAAATCCGAGTTATCTCGATAATAAATTATGTAATATATATATATATATATACATATTTCTTAATTATTTATTGTTGAAAGTACACTGACTTCCAATTGACTTCTCCCAGCCTGCCCCTATTATCTGTTCCATTGACCTCTCCCAGCTTGTCCTCATTACCCCGTCCAGTCCTTCACTTCCCTATTGTCTGTGTCCATTGATTATGCTTTTATGCATAAAACTTCAATGGTTGATCTCTTCTCAACCACCCAACCTCTCCTGCCTTCCCTCTGAGATCTGACAGTCTGTTCCATGCTTTTCTGTCTCTGGATCTATTTCTGTTGATCATTCAATGTTGTTCATTATATTCCCACATGAGTAAGATCATGTGAAATTTATCTTTCTCTAACTGGCTTATTTTGCTTAGCATAATCTCTCCAGGTCCATCCATGCTGTTGCAAATGGTAGGAGTGCTTTTACAGCAATGTAGTATTCCACTGTGTACTTAGATATACCAGAGTCTTTAATCCACTCATCTGCTGATAGGCAATTAGGTTATTTCCAAATCTTAGCTATTGTAAATTGCACTGCTATGAATATAGAGTTGTATATATTTTTTTCTGGTTGGTGCTTCTGATTTCTTGGGATATATTCCTATAAGTGAGATAACTGCATCAAATGGGAATTCTATTTTTAATTTTTTGAGGAAACTTCATACTGTTTCCACAGAGGCTGCTGCAGCCTGGAATCCCACTAGCAGTACATGAGCGTTCCCTTTTCTCCAGCACTTGTAATTTGTTGATTTTTTGGGGGATAGCCATTCTGACAGGTATGAGGTGGTACTTCATGGTCATTTTGACCTGCATATCTCAGATGATTGGTGACATTGATCATGTTTTTATATGCCACTTGGCCTTCGGTATGTCCACTTTCAAGAAGCGTCTATTTAGATCCTTTGCCAATTTTTAAATTGGATTATTTATCTTCCTTTTGTTAGGTTGTATGAGTTCCCTATAAATTTTGGAGACTAAACCCTTATCGGATGTATCTTTGGCAAATATGTTCTCCCGTACAGTAGGCTCTCTTGTTTTTGTTGATTTTTTTTATTTGTTTCTTTTTGTTTGTTTGTTTTTTGCTGTGCATAATCTTTTTATTTTGTTATAGTCCCATTTGTTTATTTTCTCCTTACTTTCCATTGTCCTAGAAACTGTATCAGTAAACATATTCCTCGAGAAATGTCTGAGATTTTGCTGCTCATTAATTCTTCCAAGATTTTAATGGTTTCTCATTTTACATTTATTTATTTTGACTGTATTCTTGCATATGGTGTAAGCTGGTGGTTTAGTTTAATTTATTTGCATGTACCTATCCAATTTTCCCAACATCATTAATTGAAGAGACTGTCCATACTCCATTGTATGCTTTTGCCTATTTTGTCAAAATCAGTTGAGCATAATGGCTTGGGTCAATTTCTGGGGTCTCTGTTCTGTTCCATTGATCTATATGCTTATTCTTGTACCAGTACCAAGTTGTTTGGAATACAGTGGGTTTGTAGTATAACTTGATAGCTGGTATTGTGATATTTCCAACTTTGTTCTTTTTCTTAAGATTGTTGTACCTATTCAGGATCTTTTTGATTCCATACAAATTTTTTGAGTGTTTGTTCTAGGTCTATAAAATATCTCATTGATAAGGACACATATGTAATACCTTAATCAATAAAGAAAAAAAATATGCCATTGGTATTTTATAGGAATTAAATCTATAGATTGTTTTGGGGTAGCAAGGACATTTTAGTTATGTTGATTCTACTATTTCATAAAGATGGTATATTCTTCCAGTTGTTTGTATATTTATCTATCTTTTTTCAACATTCTGAAATTTTCCAAGTACAGGTCTTTTACCTCCTTGGTTTAATTTTATACCTACATATCCTAATTAGCAATGGTAAATGTGATTTTTTTTCTTTTTTAGTTTCTCTTTCTCTGAGTTCATTATTGGTTTATTAAAATCCCATAGATTTCTGTTGGTTTGAAAAATTCATTTAAGTAACTCTAGTAATTTGTTTGGTGTGTGTGTGTGTGTGTGTGTGTGTGTGTGTGTATGTGTGTGTGTGTGTGTGTCTGTATTTTATGTAGACTTTAGGATTTTCTATGTACAATATCATGTCATCTGTGGATATTGACAGTTTTACTTCCTTCTTTACAATTTGGATGCCTTTTATTTCTTCTTTTCTGATTGCCATGGTTAGCACTTCCAGTACTGTGTCAAACAGGAGTAGTGAAAATGGGCATCCCAGTCTTTTCCCTGTTCTTAGGGGAAATGGTTTTAGTTTTTCTATTGAGTATGATATTGACCGTAGGTTTGTCATATAAAGCTTTCATTATGTTAATGTATGATCTTTCTATTCCCACTTTGCTGAGAATTTTTATCAAAAAAGGGTGTTGGATTATGTCAAATGCTTTTTCTGCATCCATTGGTATGATCATGTGATTTTTTTGTCCTCCAATCTGTTAATGTGCTGTATCACATTTATTGATTTGTGGTATTGTATCAGCCTTGCTTTCTTGGAATAAAACCCACTTGGTCATGATGTCTGATCTTTCTAATGTAATGCTGGATCCAATTTGCTAGAATTTTGTTGAGGATTTTTTTGTTTCACAGGATATTGCCTGTAATTTTCTTTGTAATGTCTTTATCTGGTTTTGCAATTAAAGTAACATTAGCTTCATAGAAAGACTTTGAAAGTATTCCTTCCTGTTGAATTTTTTGGAATAATTTGAAGATGATAGGTGTTTGTTCTTGAGTTTTTGGTAAAACTCCTCTGTGAAGCTGTTAGCCCAGGACTTTTGTTTGCTGGAAGTTTATTATTATTATTATTATTATTAGTAGTAGTAGTAGTAGTAGTAGGTAGTAGTAGTAGTATTACTGCTATAATTTCATCAGTAGTTATTAGCCTATTTAGGTTTTCTGATTCTTCCTGATAAGGCTTTGGAAGATTGTTTTTGTGCAGGAATATGTCTATTTCATCTAGGTTGTCCATTTGGTTGGACTTAAATTGTCCACAGTATTTTTTAATGATTCTATGTATTTCTGTGGAGTCAATCATTATTTCATCTCTTTTGTTTTTGATTTTGTTTATTTCGGTCCACTCTTTGTTTCTTGGTGAGCCTGGCTAGAGGTTCATATAATTTTTACTTTTTCCAAGAATAACCACTTGGTTTTTCTGAATTTTGTAATTTTTTAAAGTTTTTATGTCATTTATTTCCATTCTTACATTTATTATTTCTTTCCTTTTATTTACTCTGGGCTTTTCTTGTTATCTTTCTTATTCCACAAATTGTAGGGTCAATGAACTTACTACAAGTTTTTCTTGTTTTTTGAGGTATGCCAGTAGTGCTATGAACTTCCCTTTCAGGTCTGCTTTCACTGTGTCCCATAGTTTTTGGATTGTTGTGTTTTCATTATCATTTGTTTCCAGGATGTTTTGTATTTCTTATTTTATTTTTTTGGTAATGCATTCATTGTTTAATATGCTATTTGGCCTCCATGTGTTTGATTATTTTTTAGGGTTTTTATTATAGTTGATTTCTAATTTTATGCCATTTTGATCTGAGAACATACTTGATGTGATTTCAATCTTCTTTAATTTGTAGAGACAGCCTATGTCCTAACAGGTGGTGTATCTTTGAAAATGTTGCATGTGTACTGAAGAATACATATTCCATAGATTTGGGGTGAAATGTTCTAAAGATTTCAATTAGTTCCATGTGATCTAGTGATTTGTTTAGGATTGCTGTTTTCTTGTTGAATTTTTGACTAGAAGATTTATTCAGTGATGCCAATACTGTATTAAAGTCCTCTACTATGATTGTATTACTGTTGATATCTCCCTTGATATCTTCCAGAAGTTTTTGTTTTTGTTTTTGGAAGCTCCTGCATTTGGGATATACATCTATATATCTATATCTATATCTATATCTATATCTATATCTATATCTATATCTATCTATATCATCTATATCTATCTCCATCTATATCTATACCTATACCTATATCTATATCTATATCATCTATATCTATATCTATATCTATATCTATATCTATCTATCTATATCTATCTATCATCTATCTATCTTTACTAGAGTTATATCCACTTATTGTATTGATACCTTTAGTATTATGAAGTAACCTTTTTTAATATTGTTATGGCCTTCACTTTGAGGTCTTTGTGTCATGTACAAGTGTTGTTACACTACCCTTTTTTAAATTTCCATTTGCCTGAATTTTTTTTTCATCCCCTCACTTTCAATCTGTGTGAATCCTTTATTGTGAGGTGAGTCTCTTGTAGACAGCACATATATGGATCATGTTTTCTTTTTTACTTTCCTTTTTTAAATATGTTTTTATTGATTTCAGAGAGAAAAGGAGAGGGAGAAAGAGATGGAAACATCAATGATGAGAGAGAATCATTGATTGGCTGCCTCCTGCACACCTGTACTGGGGATCAAGCGTGCAACCCGGGCATGTGCTCTACTGGAATCGAACCTGGGATCCTTCAGTCCACAGGCCAGCACTCTATCTACTGAGCCAAACCTGTTAGGGAGTGTCATATTTTCTTATCCATTCAGCTATTCTATGTCTTTTGATTTTAACATTTAATCTATTTATGTTTAAGGTTATTATTGATATTTGCTTATTGCCATTTTTATTCTTTATGCCTGTTTTTCTCCCTTTCTTTTTATTATTTCTTCTTATAGCAGACCCTTTAAAATTTGTCTTACTGATTTGTTGGTAATAAACTCCTTTAGATGGTAATTGTCTCTGAAGCACTTGGTTTCACCTTCAATAATGAATGACAGCCTAGCTGGATAGTCTTGAGATTCATCCCTTGCTTTTTATTTGTATGTTTCCTGCCACTCTCTTCTGGCCTGATGTGTTTCTGTTGTGAAATCTACTAATAGTCTAATAGAAAATCCCTTGTAGGTAAGTTTCTGTCTCTCTTTTGCAGCCTTTAAGATTCTTACGTTGTCGTTAGCATTTGCCATTTTAATTATGATGTGTCTTGTTGTGGGTCTTTTAGGGTTTATCTTGTTTGGGTGTTTCTGTGCTTCTTGGACTTGTGTGACTTTTTTCTTCCCCAAGTCAGGGAAGTTTTCTGTCATTATTTCTTCAAACAGGTTTTCTATTCTTTGCTCAGCTTCTTATACTTCTGTCAACCCTATTATAGGGTTGTTACTTTGTTTCAAGTTATCCTAAAGCTTCCTTAAACACTATTACTGCTTTTTAAATTTTTGCTCTGATTGGGTGATTTTTCTACCTTATCTTGTAACTTGCTGATTAAGTCTTCAGCTTCTTCTATTCTTCTGTTGAAACCTTCCAGAGTGTTCTTTATTGCAGCTATATTATTCTTCATCTCTTCTTGATTCTTATTCATGTTGTTCAATTTATCACTCAGCTCCTCATAATTCTCCTTGAGTTACTTGTAATCTTCAGTCAGATGTTTGAAATCTTTATAACCATTACTTTAAATTATTGTTCTGACAAATTATTTGCTTCTATTTCACTTAGCTTCTTTTCTGGTGATTCTTCCTTTTCTTTCCTTTTGGGATTGTATTTTTGTCTCCCAGATTTTTCTGTTCCATTGTATTTGTTTCTATGTTTTAGGTCAAACTTCCATTCTACCTCATTTTTTGGAATGAGGTCCTTTGTAGTTGATATTTTGTAGGACCCAGTGGTGCAGTCTCTCAGATCTCCTTGGCTGGTAAAGCCCTCCCTACTTGAGTTATTTGAGTTCTCCTGATGTAGTTGGGTTCTTGAATGTTATTTTCCCTTTCATGTATGGTGTTTCCTTATAGGTGGCCTACTTATGTGGATCACCCCTGATCTTGTCATGCAAGCTGTTGTTGATGTGCTGCTTCCTGCTACAGGCAATCTACTGATTGATCAACTAATCCATCACTTGTATCTGTTTCCACAGGCCTTGGAGTGGTCAATCTGTTCCTAAAGTAGGTTTGCTAGGAGCCTGGTGCTCAGGGCTGGGTCAGCATACTTCCCCTGGTCCTTAGGTTCTGCCCTTTGCTTGTCAGCCAACTATCAATCTTAATCACTCAAAAGTCTGTTTCTGACAGGGCTTTAGGAGGGGAGGTATTGTTTAGCTTTCAGAGAATATGTTGGGTGCATTTACCTGTTGTACTTGATTGTTGATATCCTATTCATGGGAAGAATTTCCCCCTCTTCCACCTCCAATTTGCTTCCAGTGCTCTAATTTTGTTGAATTTGTTCCATTGGTGTTTCTATCCAAGGTCTCTTGGAATCTTCTCTAGTGCAGGAGAATGTGAATCGTTGTACCTTTTTGGCCCTGGGCAACCTGATTGAGATTTAAGAGGTTGAAGTCCCTAATGGTCCAGTGGTCATGGACTCCTTAGCCTGAGGCTGGGTCTGCCTTGAGTCACACACCTTTATTGTTTCTCTTCTGAGTTGCACTCCCTTCTCTCATGGGTCTGGTCTATCAGGTGTCAGCTGCAGATGTCTGAGGTTGGCATATGTGTGTGCACAGTCCCTCTGGTGTGCAAACTCCCTGAAAAGTCCTAGAGCTCACTGGCATGCAACTCACTGCATGGCTCCAGGACCCTCAGAATGGTGTCTCATGAGGTCTTTCTGGCATGCACTCATTGTTCAAGATCCAGGGCCCAGCAGAGTGGAGCATGAGGCCTTCTGGAGTGCACTGACTGTGTATCCCAGAGCCTGGCATGCAACTCACTGCCCAGGTTGGGGGTGATATCTGAGGCCAATGAGCAGAAATAATTTTCAGGCTACAGAGAATTTCATTTAAAAATCTTTGTCACATGAAACAATTTCTCTTAAGGTAATGGTAACCACTAGTATGAATTAGATTTAATATCTTATATTTTTCTTTATAATTTATTTTTAAATTTTTATTTTTTACATGTGTCCTTATTCTCCCATTACCCCCACCTGCGTGTTGTTATGGCTGTGCTTCTAGCCTCTGCTGCTCCCTGCTTCAAGATAGTGCAAAGTGCCTGTGGCCATAGCAGAGGCTCTTTGTCCAGGAGATCCTGCTTCACCAGCCCCCAAAACTCCTGTGATATCTAACTGTCCCTCATTCACAAAAACATATATACATCACACACTCCCCTCTCACTCCTTTATTCACTCACACTCTCTCCTGCACTGCAATCCTGCTGGTCACCATGTTGGGCTAAAACATATTTATTATATGACAATTATTAATTGTGTGATGGGTCTTTTAATATTTAATAACCTTTAAGAATTAACCTTAGAAACATGATATGTATAAAGTTATACTCTGAGAGACAAATGCAATTTAAAATACAGTAAATTAATGATTTTTTTATGAATGTATATGCTTGTATTAACTTTGTGGGAAAGCAATCAAGTGTCAAGAAAAAAAAAGGAAGAAAGAAGCAAATTAAGGCAGAAAGATATATTAAAGAAATAATTATACCCTATAATTCTTTAATAATAATGTATTTAATATTTATTATATGTGATATATAAAACATTTTAAACAGTGTGTTATATTATGTGCATATTTCATTCTATTAAAAGGAAATCATTACTTAAAAAAAAAAAAAAACTTTGTCAGGGAGGCAAAAACACACCACACAGTCCCCTCTCACTCCTTTATTCACTCACACTCTCCCCTGCACTGCAATCCTGCTGGTCACCATTTTGAGCTAAAACATATTTATTATATGACAATTATTAATTGTGTGATGGGTCTTTTAATATTTAATAACCTTTTAAGAATTAACTTTAGAAACATGATATGTAACACAAATTACTTACTTTAGTTAGAGAGGCCAAATATATTGACTTTCAAATACAATCCTTATGACATTTGAAGGAAACTTCTCTTTATTTCCTTCCAAAATAATTTTCAGGCTACAGAGAGTTTCATTTAAAAACCTTTGTCACATGAAACAATTTCTCTTAAGGTAATGGTGACCACTAGTATGAATTAGATTTGATGTTTTATTTTTTTCTTTATAATTATTTTTTTAATTTTTATTTTTTACGTGTCCTTATTCCTTCATTATTCCCACCCCTCAGTCATGCTCCACCCTCCTGTTAATTGCCATAGCCTAGAGCAAAGAATATCATTACATGATATTATTCTACAATGTTATTATAATTTTTGATATTTCACAATAGTATATTGTAAATTATCCCAAACAAACTTACAAACTAATACTTTGAATATTTGGCAGCAATTTAAAAAAGGTCCTGAAAGGATTTAATCCTTCTCAGAAAGAATTAAGGCACTAGGAAGTCACTTGAGCGTTTTATACTGGCCCCTCTTATCCTTTTGGCCAAGGGGGACCCCCTTCTCACAATCCAATTGCCCTCAGCTGTTGCCTGAGCTTTCTATTCATGCTGAGGTTGAAGCCTCATGGTAGCTGGTACCATGGATCTGTGTCTCTAGCCCAATGGTGTGAGCTGGGCCCTCCCTGGAAAAGAAAGCTGAATTCTCTGAGATATGTGATCAGTACCAGGGACCCCGCCAGCAGGTGAGGGAATTCCAAGGCAGGTGCTGGGAGTGGAGGCCATGGGGACATAGCTACCGAGGAAACAGAACTAAACCTCATCACATCCTGCTTGGCTCCGAGGATGACTGGCTAGCCAGAGATGGGTCAGATTCCTCAGGGAAGGAACAACCTAAGACAGGCACAGTTGCAGGGGGGCCATCAGGAGAAAACTTGGGGGTCAACAGAGGTGGGGCACAGACTCTCACCCTCTCAAGTTTCTTCTGAGGGAGGTCTCTTGCCCCCATGGCTGCTTCGCTTCTCACGCCCAGCACAGATGGGGACCCAGGTAACAGACAGAGACTTGGCCCAGCTCATATTGGGACTCAGGTAACAGACAGAAACTTGGCCGACAGTAAGCTGTCCTATATCTAAATGCAGCCTAGCACCATGAATGTTCAGGGCCTACTCAAGAATGCAAATAATTTCTTCCACTAATATTTACAGGGTAAAACTAAGATTGTTGGTAAACTTTTAAATTTGACAGTAAAATAGTAATCAAGTTTTCAGATTAATTTAAATTGGTGAATTGAAATAAGTGAATATTCAAGAAAATTTAATTGTATTGGACAAAAAACTGTTCCTAAAGTATTAACTAAAATTTTTATTGGTAGTTCATCTCATGGTAAAATTGCTTGACATGGAATGAACATAAAGCAGGCATATTTGTGTGCATAAAATTAAAATTTAAAGTTATCAAGAATGCATTAAAAAATTTACAAAAGCCTTCATTAATCAAAAAAAGAGGAATATTAGGTTAATGTCATGTAAGGAAATATATCTTTTAAGTAAATTACATGTAGAAAATTTTTACTTTAAAAAATTAATTTTCATTTGTAATTCTAACAGCAAGACACCCATGAAAATCACACTTGGTGTCCAAATAAGCCAAAGGAAAATTGGGCAAAATTAAAAAGAATCCCAAGTCAATTTTATAGAAAAGACTCCTTTATTAACTTTGGTCAAGAATATGTTTATATACTTTCAGAATAGAACTCCAAGATCATGTGGACTCCTGCTATGGAGAGAAATTGACAGGTCTGCTCCAACTTTGAAGACAAAAGGAGAAACAGTCCAGAGATGGAAGATGCTGATAACGCCTTGCAGTGCTAACTGTCAGCAGCTGTGCATCGCTACAGGATGCCTAGGATCAAACCAGAGAGGATCAGACCTACATTGCCACCATTTGTTCACCTTCCAAATACCATTGCTGACATGTACACATAAGAAACTGCTTGACATTGAAACTGAGACTCAGAACTGTTGGACATTGAAATTGGGACTGAAACATTTTTTGTTCTTATAGATTTATAACTAGTCTGCAGAGGTAAGAATTTTTAAAGAAAAGAATGGGGGAGGGGAGCGGTGGAAATAGATACAGCATTGAAGGAGCATTGAACAGACTGTCAAACTACAGTGGGAAGGCAGAGGAGGTTGGGGGGTGAGCGGGCTGTAAGAGATCAACCAAAAGACTTGTATGCATGTATATAAGCATAACCAATGGATACAAGACACTGGGGAGGGGCAGGTGAGGGCATGTACTGGGGAGTAAAGGAGACCGGGCAGAGGTCAATGGGGGATAAAAAAGGAGATATATGTACTAGTATTTGTAGTACTTTAAACAGTAAAAAAATAAGTAAAAATTAAAAAACAACATAAAAATTGTGTTCTTAGCTCTTAAAATAAAATAAACAATAATCAATAAAGAACTTAGATACTATTACTTTACATAAAATATGGATATGTTCTTAGTTTAATTAATATCTGAGTTATGAAAAGGACTTTTAAATTTCAGGTTTAATGTTTCAAATAATATATCCACTGTGTTATATAAACCAGAAAAAGTGACTAAATATAGCAATTGGTTCTAGTTAACTTACTGACAGTTTTCTTACAAATTTTTATTTTTCCATTATAAAATATCCTGGATGTAAATCTGATTAGAGCTATGCTTTTTACTATGTAGAGTCAAAGCCTCTCCTAGAAAGATATGAAAAATTATGAGTGACATATAGATTGCATTTACATGGGATGAGAAAGTAATGCTTCAGATGTTTCATTAGGGAGCAAAAACAAATCCTTCTGAAGACTTCTGTGGTTCCAAGTAGCCAAATAAATCAGGGTTGTGTGTTTACTAAACTGAGTTATATGTATATCATGGAATAAATCTGGAATGTTGGCTACAGTAATGAGAATATCCAAACAACATCAATATTTCACTTACTAATGGTAATATGCAATGCAAGACGGGTGTAATGTATTTTCAGAAGCATTTGGGCAAGGAAATCAGACACGTAGATACTTTGCAGAGCAGCGTACACTGATTATGCTAGGAGATTGTGTATCATCTCTGGTTGAGCCTATAAATCTATGTGAAAAAAAATATTGAAGACCAGATTTTGATAAGGTATTATTGGAATTAATAGAGTGGCAAAATACATAGCCTACATAAAATCCTTGAGAAATAAAATCTACTTTAGTTCCCCAAAATGGAAGTAAAACATTGTTTTGTTTTGTTTTAATATATTATGGGTTTTATTTTTAAAAACAGCATTTTAAATAGTATAAAATATGTTTAATAATTAATATGCCTTAGGAAATTTAGGAAGATATATTTTAAATAAAATATATTTATGTGGAATATGCACTGCATAATGTTAGGATTTGACTTTGAGGTAGATATTTTTTACCTTTTTTGGAAATTGGGAATTAACAATGTGATATATTACTTATTCATCACAATAAAGATTTGAATGTTAAAAAATAGTATCATTATTTTCATTAGTTCTATAGAAACAGAATTAGGTTTTATAATTCTAAAACTAGTGAATTTCATTTTGTGCCATACTTATCCTCTTTTAATGCAAAATATCAGGATACTATTTGCTGTTATAAAATGAAACAAGGGTTGCCCAATCTCAAATAATGGGTTCTTTATCTCATCTTCCAACATAAAGTTGTTGGAATAAGTAACCTGAAAAGTGTTTTTCTGTTATTGTTTTGTTTTATTTTGTTTTTGCTAGTTCTAAATGCTGTGAATTTATTTGCGTGGCTATGAAAAACTAGCATTCATACATTTCTGGTGCCAATTCCAATCAGTAGAACTGTTATGGAGAATAATTTGACCATATCTAACAAAATAACATACATGTTTACCTTCTCACCAAAAATTATCCTCCTAGCAATTTATGTTGTATATACATCTGCAATAATAATAAAATACATATTCATGGAGTTATTAATTGCATCATTGTTTGTATTACAAGATGCTAGAAATAGTCTAAATGCTCACATAAAAATAGTGATTAGTAAATTGGTATATACATAAAATGATCATGCAGCCCTAAAATAGAATAAAATATCTATAAGAACTGAAGTAGAATGATTTTAAAGAAAATGGAAATGAATATACATACATACAAGAAACACATTTGGGAGAAAAGAAGGGATAATAAAATGTATATGTACTTTCTTATTTATTCACGAAGAGATAAAGAAATATGGAAAGGACAAACGAGACCAATATGAGCTACTTTCATTGGCATAGATGCACACAGAGCAGAAAGAATAGAAATAATAGGGACTGAGAATTATATTCCTGTGAATGTATACATATAATTCTGACTTTTCAAATTGTGTTGATGCTTCACATACTCAAAAATAATATCAGAAATCAAAAGTGATAGAGACAACACACTAGTATAAACATGAATAGGAACATACTAATTCAAGTGGATTTGAACAGAGTACTATAACTAAAGTAAAGGAGGACAAATCCTAACAGCATTTGGCTTATGTGCTCTTAGGTTAAACACAAATCCTTTGCTTTAGTTGTTGCTTCAATTTCCTATTTTTACTTGTCCCATTTTTACTTTCTGTGTACTCTCATTATATGAATGAGTAAATAGGTTAATATATTGTGAATAATGTGATTCAGATTTGTCACTGTCAAAGGAAGAAGTTAAAAATACAGAAATAGATCCTTCTTTTTTATTGCCACATAGTATTCCATGGTGTAAATGAAGACAGATGAACCTCAGGGGGAAGGTGGAGATGGGTAGAGATTAATTAAGAATTTATATACATATATTCAGAATCCATGGACACATACATGGTGTGTTGAAAGCTGGAAGCAGGGGGATAAGGGGGGCGGAGGGACCTCTGTATTACTTTCAACAAAAAATATAAATTAAAAATTAATAAATAGAAATAAAATAATCTGTAAAAGCTCCTCCTTCAAAAATAAGCAAATCAAAATACAGATAAATAGGAAGAAAATAGAATGAACCATGAGATATAGAATTGGAATTGCAGTTACTTAAATAGAAGAGATGTTAATACAGAAGTGTGAATGTATGGAAATACATACTTTTATTTCCCAGCTCTGTCCTCTGATATAGCCAAGAAGCCATGATAGTCAGTAGCACTGAGCATAATCAGTTTCTACATTTTGGCTTCTATATATAAGTTTCTACTAAAAGGAACTAGAAATCTTTCATAAAATTGTTGTTGCTAGAACTAGATCAACTAATCCTAGATGATCTTGAGATATCTTTTTGTGCTAACAATTCTGAAAGTTAGCTTTAAAAATAATGGAGACATTTCAAAAGCACATATGAGTCAACATGAAGTAAATGAGAAACAAGGGACAATTTGAATATCAAATAAATAAGTAAATTATATAATAGAGTGAATACAATAATAATCCATAAATCTACATTGATAAAAGTTAATAAATAAATGCAAACTAGAAGAAACCATGTGTGTTTTTTTTACAGTAGAAAGACAATTGAAATATGTAAAAAAGAAAGATAGCATTATAAAAATTGCCATTTTATCCCTCCTTGGTGTGGCTCAGTTGGTTGGAGCAATATCCAGTGTACCGAAGGGTCATGGGTTTGTTTCCTGGTCAGGACACATATTCAAGGTTGTGTGCTTGATTCCTAGTTGGGGCAAGATCAGAGGCCAACCAATTGATGTCTCTCTCTCTCTCTCTCTCTCTCTCTCTCTCTCTCTCTCTCTTTCTCTCTCTCTCTCTCTCCCTCCCTCTCTAAACTTAATAAGAAATTGTCATTTGACAAGCATAAAAATAATAATTGGCATAGGCAAAGGTTACCAATGAATGTTAAAAGTAGCATTTGAAAGTTTTATGACTAACTAGAGGCCCATTGCATAAAGAGATTCATGCAATAAGCCTTCTTTCCCTTGGCTTCTAGCACCAGTTTTTCTCTGGCACATGGGACTCAGGCCTTCGCTCAGATCAAAGTCTGCAATCTTCATCTAGCCAGAGTGCTGTTCCTGTAGATCCATTCACCCTCTCTCCCCTGGCCCCCCTTCCACCCCATCATAGCAGCAACCTGCCCTGCCCAGCCACTTCCTGCCTGAAGCAGCTGGGTGGACTTCCACTTTCTCCTTCTAATTTGAATATTCTCTCTTGATTAGCTAGTGGGTGCAGTGAAGTGATACTTAATTTGCATGCTTCTCTTTTATTAGTGTAGATAGCTAATTAATAATAATCTCAAAATATATTACTATAAAATGCTTATTGATTATAGTGGAGACAATAATAATTTTACAATGGAGAAACCTGACAATAATTGCCTTAACTGAGTGATTAAAATAAGGATCTACCAAAGTAGGTTAAATAGGCATCCTGAGTCTTTTGATTCTGATGCACTGAGGAAAAACAAAACATCTTAACTAGACCATTCAATCCATAATTGCAATCCCCAAATTGAATCATGAGGGATAAAAAACAAAAACAAAAACAAAAAACAAACAAACAAACTCTATTGAAAAATATTTTATGAAATAACTGATTCAAAATATAAATATCATAAAAGATAAAGAGATTAAATTGCCGAGACCGGTTTGGCTCAGTGGATAGATCGTGGGCCTGCGGACTGAAAGGTCCCAGGTTCAATTCTGGTCGGGGGCATGTACCTTGGCTGTGGGCACATCTCCAGTGTGGAGCGTGCAGGAGGCGGCTGATTGATGTCTCTCTCTCATTGGTGTTTCTGACTTTCTATCCCTCTCCCTTCTTCTCTGCAAAAAATCAATAAAATATATTTTTTTTAAAAAAAGAGATTAAATGACAAGTGAATGGATTACCTGGTCTGGACTTACTTAAAATAGAAGGGACCATTTTAAGAATACTTCCAAAATCTGTATAAGATCTGTAGACTTAAGTATTTTGCCAATGTTCATTTCCTACTTGTGATAATTTTATGATTATACATGAAGATGTCCTGAATTACCAGGAAATGCATGCTGGTAAAATGTTAATATTTTGCCAATCTATAAGCAGAATAGTACTTTTGTAACTTTTTATTGAATTTTAAATAAAACATTAAAATGCATTTTATATTGCAACATTTTTAACTGTGATAATTCTACCTATCAGAGTGTTTTTGTTTTTAAATGAGTCAACCAATCCCAGTCTACATATAGAAAAACTTTACCATGTCACTTAGTAATAGGAAGCACATGTTTCTTATAAATATATCTAGCACTGTATTTTTCCATTTCTTATATCCATAGTAAAAATTGGTAAATAATTAAATACTAATTGCTTGATATCAGAGGTGTTAACAGTTAGGGTCTGGGTTCAGAGAACTGAGTTCAAATTCCCATTGTACCACTTTCTAGTTGTGTATCATAGATAAATTATTAAATCTATTTATATTGTGGTTATTTTTAAAATGTGGATGGTAATACAGTGGTACCTCGAGGTATGAGTTTAATTCATTCCATAATCTTGCTCCTATATCAAGTTGCTCATATCTCAAAGCAAATTTCCCCATTGAAATCAATTGAAATGCCGTTAATCCATTCCAGCCCCCAAAATGCCACCCCAGTTGTTCTTGTTACGTGTTTTTGAATAAGAAAAATGTATTTCTAAATGACAAATATAGTATGAAAACATAATAAAAGACAATGTGAAGGAATAAACTGGTTTTATAAAGTGTATTTACTTACTCGTTACACTCTTAATGCTACACTTTATCCCTAAACTGAATGTAACTTAACTAATCTTCACTGAACTTAATTGCTACTGGTCTTTGCATTTTTGGCCGATTTCAAAAAAAGCATGTCCAACGAGGTTTTCCTCTTCCTCCCTTTCAGAATGTTTCTGAAATGGGTGAGGCAACTTTCATTGAAGAGCTCCGATGCATGACCAGTAGCAACTTTTTCGGGGTGTTTCTTTTCCACAAAGTGTGACACCCTCTCCCACATTCCTAAGATCTCCTTTATCTTACTTGTAGAGATCTCCTCAACCTCTGGCTCCTCCTCGAAACCAATTTCTTGGAGAACCTCCACATGTTGCTGAGACTGCAACACTTGTAACTCCTCCGTGGTGAGTTCCAGAGAGTGCTCCTTGAAGAGCTCATTCAGGTCTCTCTCATCCACCTTCAGGCCCATGGATTTTCCCAGAGACACTATCTCCTCCTCCACTGGCACCTCGGGTTCGAATCCTTCGAAGGTCCTTTCGGCTACGGCCTCAGGCCACAGCTTCTTCCATGCAGAGGTCAAAGTCCTTGTTGTAATACCTAGCCAGGCCTGATCAATAATTCTGAGGCATATCACGATGTTAAAGTGGTTCTTCCAGAACTCTCGAAGGGTGAGGTTTGTGTTCTCCATCACCTCAAAGCAGCGCCAGAACAGGTGCTTGATGTACAGCTTTTTAAAATTAGAAATCACCTCCTGATCCATGGGCTGCAGGATAGGAGTGGTGTTGGGAGGTAGGTAGACAACCTTTATAAACTTGAACTCTTCGAGGAGTTCATCTTCGAGGTTCGGTGGGTGAGCAGGAGCATTGTCGAGGATGAGGAGGAGGGCTTGCATGGTTAGGTTGTTTTCCTGTAGATATTTCTTAACAGAAGGGCCGAAAACCAGGTTTACCCTCTCCACAAAGAACTGCCTGGTGACCCATGCCTTCGGGTTTGCCCTCCACATAACTTGCAGGTTATCTTTTAAAATCTTATGTGACTTAAAGACTCTGGGGTTTTCCGAACTGTATATGAGCAGAGGCTTGATCTTGCAGTCGCCACTCGCATTGGCGCACAGTGAGAGTTAGCCTATCCTTCATGGGTTTGTGGCCTGGCATCGCCTTCTTTTCTGCCGTTATATAAGTCCTATTCGGCATCTTCTTCCAGAGAAGCCCTGTCTCGTCACAGTTGAAGACTTGCTGGGGGATATATCCTTTGGCTTCTATCAGTTTGGAAAAAGTTTTGAGGTAATCCTCAGCTGCCTTCACATCCAAACTTGCTGCCTCACCATGCCTGATGATGGAGTGAATGCTGGACCTTTTCCTGAAGTTATCAAACCAGCCTCTACTGGCTGTCAATGAGTCTTTCGATGCTTCATCCATGGAAGTGTGCGGGGTCTGCTCCAGCAAATCACCGTAAATCGCTCACGCCTTCTCGCATATGATGCCCTGTGTTAATGTATTTCCTTTAAGCTGCTTCTCCATCACCCACATCATCAGTAGATTCTCCATCTTTTCATGGAGAGAGCTACAGAGCTTAGAAATTATTGTAACGCCCTTAGCTGGCGTTATACTCTTTATGGACTCCTTCTGTTTAAGCACAGTGCATATCGTTGAAGTACTAAGCCTGTACTGCCTCACCAAGTCAGCCACTCGCACACCTTGCTTTTTTTTCTATGATATCACACTTTAATTCAATAGACATCATCCTCTTCTGAGCACTGACCTTTCCACTTGCTTTCTTCAGACCCATGGTTATAAAAAGAAATGTGATAAAGTATGTAAATGCACAAAAGAAACTTCGACAATTAGGTAAACAAGCACACTGACTGAGGTGTGGGAAACTATGAGATGCTTAAGTCGCCGTAAACTGGTGGGTCGTGTGCAGCCGACCACTCCGACCAATCTGCGCGATTACTCGTATCTCAAATGTTGCTCGTATTTCAAAGCAAAAAATCGCTGCTCAATGGCTCGTATCTCAAAAATCTCGTATGTTAGGGCACTCATATCTCGAGGTACCACTGTAGTAATCTTTAGTATACAAGTTGACTTATTTCTTATATTTTATTACCTGCCTATGGTAGGTATCCAACAAGCTTACTTATGCAGGCCTTCCTCAGAGAGATGGGTTCATTTCCTGGCTTCCTCAGTAAAGCCATATCACAATCAAGGAAGTGTTCATATTTCAGTGACTTTATATAGTAAAAGTTGATATATTCTCAGTAGTATAATATTGTTTAAATAATACATTAATATATATATATATATATGAATTCATTTTAGAAATACACTCCTTTCATTGAATATTAATTTGTAAAAAACCTATCATTAAGTGGATCAGATTCTGTAATAATTCAGTAACCTCATATATTTCCTTAATATATAAATATATTCTATATTTTCATATCAATTTATACCTTTATGTATTAAAATATTTGAGTACTTTCTGTATTCATAAAATTTAGTTTATTACTTCAAATAAATTACAAACTATCGTAAAATAATTTAATAGTAACTTAAATGATAGTAACATACTAAAGATTGATTTTATTGAAAGAGAACCTTAATGTTCTGATCAACTTCATTATTTGCCTTATTCTCAGATGGCTTTCATTGTTTTAGCCAAGTTTAAGTAAAGTGTCTTCATTAATTCCAGAAGTGAAATTAGGTAGATTTTAAATGAGTATGGTCTCTTATTAAAATAGTAATGCTGGGCTACAATTTCCAGTGTGAATTAATATTTGATTTAGTCTCTTTATAAAATCATAACTTACTTTACTTTCTTCAAGGTAAATCTTTCATTTCTTACATATAATAATTTCCTAGAAGCAGTGAACCAAGTTAAATAAAAATTGATATATGTTCTTTCTATAAAAGTATTTCTTCTAGCAGATGGCACTTCAAAAAGTAAAATCTCAGCAATTTGAAAACTTGAATAAACTTAAACAAATATTCAGATTACATCCTACATCTTTCAATACCTGAAATCCAAGTAATTTAATTGATTTTTCTAGAATTAAAGTTAGTGCAAGACTGACGTAAAGGTAGAAGTCTTGGGATTAGAGGACTGTACCCAAACACCTGTGTGAATTAATTCTATGTAAAATAGATGACAGAAAGAGGAAAGTTATCCAGGAAACATGCCTTTTTAGTGCTACATCTTTAACAAGTTGTATAGTTTTAAAATTGTTAAACCACTACATGTTGCTTTGATAATGTCATTCACTTTTTTACTCTTTTGACATAGGAAGCAATGTAGAGTGAATAATATTTGGATGGAATAGGTTTGTTTCAAGTAGCATTAAACTTGGATATTTTCCCACTAATGCATTCTATTATTAAGAGTGAAAATATTTGAGTGTCATAATTATAAACATGTTATAAAAATATATATGCAAGATAAGGAAGGATCTCACATTTTTAAGGCACAAATATGGATCAGGCACATTGTTAATCATCTTACATATTTTGTTTCATAAGAACAACTTTTAATGTTCAACATTTCAACTTTACTTCTATTCTTCGCTGTTTTTTTCAAAATCAAACATAACATGCTGTCTTCAATTCTTCATGTCCAAGTCACTTGTCAATCAATTTTAATCTAACTTCTGCTTATATTTATTACATTGATATCAGTCTTTGACTACTAGTACTCTCTTGTTAACGTTACTGATGGCATTCATATTTGTTCACTGTCTGTCCTCATGTTTGCAGCTCTGAATGCAGGAACCACAGGTGATTTATTCTTTCAGTGGAAAACTAATCTCTCTTGGCTTCTATGATTTCCTAAATTCTTGGCTTTTCTCCTCCAAACTCACTAGCCAGTGTTAATCATATTCCATTGCTCTATACTCTTTTTATTTATTTTTCAATTATAGTTGAAATATAACATTACATTACTTTCAGGTATACAACATAGTGATTAGACAATTGTATACCTTACAAAGTGATAAATAAATCTTGATCAGACACCATTCATATTTATTACAATACTAGAAGCCTGGTACATAAAATTTGTGCACAGCTAGGGGGTGTCTCTCAGCCTAGCCTGCACCCTCTCCAATCCAGGATGTCTTAGGGGATGTCTGACTGCCAGTTTAGGCCCAACAGGCAGTCAGACATCCATCTCACAATCTGGGACCAGTGGCTCCTAACTGCTCACCTGCCTGTCTGCCTGATTGCTGCTAACCACTCTACTTGCTTGCCTGGTCACTCCTAACTGCCTCTACTCGCCAGCCGGATAACCCCCTAACTGATCCCTGCCAGCCTGGTTGCCCCCAACTGCCTCCCTGACAGTCTGGTCACCCCTAACCACCCCCCTGTCAGCCTGGTTGCCCCCTAACTTCCTTCTCCTGCCAGCCTAGTCACCCCTAACTGCCCTCCCTGTGGGCTCAGTTACCCCCAACTACCCCCACTTGGCAGCCCAGTTGCCCGCAACTGTCTTCCCCTGCTGGCCTGGTCACCTCTAATTGCCTTCCCCTGCTGGCCATCTTGTGGCAGCCATATTTGACCACATCGGTGAAGCCATCTAGTGTGAGGGTATGAGGGTCAATTTGCATATTACCTATGTATTAAATAGGAATTATATAGGATTTGAGTGAAATCATATGGTTCTTAGCTTTTTCTTTTTAACTTATTTCACTTAGCATAAGGTTCTCAAGGTCCATCCATGTTGTTGCAAATGGCATCATTTCATCCTTTCTTATGGCTGAGTAGTATTCCATTGTGTGTATGTACCACATCTTCTTTATCCAGTTCTCTATCACAGGATACTATGTTTACTCCAATGTCTTGGCCACCATGAATAATGCTGAAATGAACATAGGGGTTCATATACCTTTGAAAATACATGGTTTTGAGTTTTTTGGTTATATATCCAAGAGATGGATTACTGGATTGTATGGTAGTTCTATTCTCATTGTTGAGGAATTGCCAGACTGTTTTCCACAGAGGCTGTACCAGTCTACATTCCCACCAGCAGTGAATGAGGGTTTCTTTTTTTCCACAACCTCTGTAACACTTGCTATTACTTATCTTCTTTATAAAAGCCACTCTAACACATGTAAGGTGGTATTTCATTGTAGATTGATTTGCATTTTCCTAATTGCCAATGAGGTTGAACATTGTTTCATATATCTATTGGCTATTTATATGTCTTCTTGAAAGAGGTATTTTCAGGTTCTCTGCCAACTTTTTTATTGGTTGTTTGTTTGATGTTGAGTTTTGAGTTCTTTATATATTTTGGAAATTAAACCTTTTTAAGAACTACTGTTTTCAAGTATCTCCTACCTGGTCAGTTGCCTCTTTGTTTTGTTGTCTGTTTCTTTTGCTGTACAGGAGATTTTTAGTTTGATATAGTCTCATTCATTTATTTTTGCCTTTACTTCCTTTGCCTTTGAAGTCAAGCTCATAAAATATTCTCTCCAACCAATGTCATACATTTGGTACCTATATTTTAACTTATTGTTTGAGGTCTTATCTTTATGTCTTTGATCCATTTTGAGTTATTTTTTGCACATGGGGACAAAATGTAATCCAATTTTACTCATTTGCATGTGGTTTTCCATTTTTCTCAGCATCATTTATTGAAGAAACTCTTTTTATTCCTTTGAGTATTTCTGGTTCTTTTACTGAAAAATTTCTGTCCATGTACATGTGGTTTTATAACTATATTCTCTATTTTGTTCCATTGATCTGCATGCCAGTTTCTCTGCCAATACCATGCGTTTTATTATTGTAATTCTGTAGTATAATTTGAAGTCAAGTAGCATGATACCTCCAGCTTTGTTCTATTTTCTCAGGATTGTTTTGGCTATTCTGAATCTTTCGTGGTTCCATGCAAATCTTATGATTTCTCATTCTATTTCTTTAAAAAATAAGTTGGGATTTTGATGAGGATTGCATTAAATCTCTATATTGCAGACATATGTAATACTTTAATCAATAAAGAAAAATATTTTAAAAAATCTTTATATTGCTTTGAGTAATATGACCATTTTAACTATGTTGATTCTTCCAATCTACGAATGCAGAAACTTTTTTTTCCATTTTGTTGTCTTTTTCAATCTCTTCTAATAATTCTTTGTAATTTTTAGTATATAGGTTTTTTATGTTCTCTGTGCATTTTATTCATAGCTATGTTATTCTTTTAATTAAACTTGTTAAAGGAATGTTTTTTCTTTTATTTTTTTGAAGTTTTGTTAGTATACAGGATGGAAATGGGTTTTTGCACATTGATTTTGTATTCTGAAACTTGACTGTATTTGTTTATTGTTTCTAATAGTTTGTTTTGTGTGTGGGGGGGGAGACTTTTTATAATTTTTTAATTAATGTATTATATGTATACATATCTTCCCATTGCCCTCCCCCTCCCAGGCATACCCCAACCCCCCAGTGTCTTGCGTTCATTAGTTATGCTTATATGAATGCATACAAGCCCTTTGGTTGATCTCTTATCTGCCCCACCTCTCCCTAAACTTCCTGCTGTAATTTGACAGTCTGTTTGATGCTTTACTGCTTCAGTGTCTATCTTTTTGTTCATTAGTTTATAATGTTCTTTATTATCCACAAATGAGTGAGATCATGTGGTGCTTCTCCTTTATTGACTGGCTTATTTCACTTAGCATAATGCTCTCTAGTTCCGTCCAGGTTGCTGCAAATAGTAAGAATTCCTTATTTTTTTATTGTAGCATAGAATTCCATTGTGTAGATGTACCACAGTTTTCTGATCCACTCATCTGCTGACTGGCAGCTAGGCTGTTTCCAAATTGTAGCTATTGTAAATTGTGCTGCTCTGAACATAGGGGTGCATAAATCCTTTCTGATTGGTGTTTCTAGTTTCTTAGGATATATTCTTGAGAGTGGGATTGCTGGGTCAAATGGGAGTTCCATTTTTAGTTTTTTGAGGAAAGTCCATACTGTTCTCCACAGTGGCTGCACCAGTCTGCATTCCCACCAACAGTGCACGAGGGTTCCTTTTTCTCCACATCCTCACCAACACTTATCATTTATTGATTTCTTCATGATTGCCATTCTGACAGGTGTGAGATGGTATCGCATTATTGTTTTGATTTCCATCTCTTGGATAATTAGTACCTTTGAGTATGTTTTCATGTGTCTCTTGGCCTTCCCTCTGTCATCTTTCGAAAGGTTCTATTTAAGTCTGTTGCCCAATTTTTTATTGGATCATTTATCTTCCTTTTATTAAGTTGTATAACTTGGCTGTAGATGTTGGAGATTAAACCTTATCAGTGATAACATTTGCAAATATTTTCTCTCATGCCGTGGGCTTTCTTGTTGTTTTGTTGATGGTTTCTTTTGCTGTGCAAAACCTTTTTATTTTGATGTAGTACCATTTTGTTTATTTTCTCTTTAGCTTCCATTGCCCTTGAAGCAATATCAGTGAAGAAGTTCTTTCTGCATCTATCTGAGACTGTGCTGCCTGTGGATTCCTCTAGTATTTTTATGGTTTCCTGTCTTATGTTTAAGTCCTGTATCCATCCATTTGGAGTTTATTTTTCTCTATGGTGTAAGTTGGTGGTCTAGTTTCATTTTTTTGCATGTATCTATCTAATTTTCCCAACACCATTTATTGAAGAGGCTGTCTTGACTCCATTGTATGTTCATGCCTTCTTTGTCAAATATTGAGCATAGTGGTTTGGATGGATATCTGGATTCTCTATTCTATTCCATTTGTCTATATATCTGTTCTTCTGCCAGTACCAGGCTGTTTTCAGAACAGTTGCTTTGTAATATAGCTTGAAATCTGGTATTGAGATTTCACCTACTTTATTCTTCTTTCTCAGGATTGCTATGGTTATTTAGGGTCCTTTTTGTTCCAGATGAATCTTTGGAGAGTTCTTTCTAGGTCTGTGAATTATGTTGTTGATATTTTAATGGGTAGTGCATTGAATCTATAGGTTGCTTTAGGTAATATGGACATTTTAATGATGTTGGTTCTCCCAATCCATGAGCATGGTATGCTCTTCCATCTGTCTTCCTCTATCTCTTTTTTTGGTATCTTATAGTTTTCTGCGTATTGGTCTTTTACCTCCTTAGTTAGGTTTATTCTTTAGTATCTTAATTTTGTTGGTGCCATGGTAAATGGGATTGCTTTGTTAGTCTCTCTTTCTGTAATTTTACTATTAGTATATAGAAATGCCATAGACTTCTCAGCATTAATTTTGTATCCTGCTACATTGCCAAATTCATTTACTAAGTCTATTAGTTTTTGGATGGAGTCCTTCGGTTTTTTTATGTACAGTATCATGTCATCTGTAAATAAGGACAGTTTTACTTCTTCTTTTCCAATTTGGATGCCTTTTATTTCTTCTTCTTATCTAATTGCAATGGCTTATACTTCCAGTACTATGTCAAACAGGAGTAGTGAAAGTGGGCATCCCTGTCTTGTTCCTGTTCTTAGGGGAAATGGTTTTAGTTTTTGCCCACTGAGTATGATGTTGGCTGTGGGTTTATCATATATGGCTTTTATGATGTTGAGGTATGATCCTTCTATTCCCACCTTGCTGAGAGTTTTTATCAAGAAAAAGGTGTTGGATTTTGTCAAATGTTTTTTCTGCATCAATTGATATGACTATGTGATTTTTTTAAAATATATTTTCTTGATTTTTTTTTTTACAGGGAGAAAGGGAGAGAGATAGAAAGTCAGAAACATCGATGAGAGAGAGACATCAATCAGCTGCCTCCTGGATGCCCCACAGTGGAGATGTGCCTGCAAGCAAGGTACATGCCCCTGACCAGAATCGAACCTGGGACTTTTCAGTCCACAAGACAATGCTCTATCCACTGAGCCAAACTGGTCTCGGCTGACTATGTGATTTTTATCTCTCAATTTGTTTATGTGGTGTATCATGCTTATTGATTTGCATATATTGTGCCATCGTTGCATTCCTGAGATAAATCCTACTTGATCAAGGTCTATGATCTTTCTGATGTACTGCTAGCTCCGATTTACTAGAATTTTGTTGAGGATTTTGGCATCTATGTTCATGAGAGATATTGGCCTGAAATTCTCTTTCATTGTGTTGTCTTTATCTAGCTTTGGTATTAGGGTAATGCTGGCTTCATGGAAGTTGTTTGGAAGTGTTCCATCTTCTTGAATATTTTTGAATAGACTGAGGAGTGTAGGTTTTAATTCTTTCTTGAATGTTTGGTAAAACTCTCCTGTGTAGCCATCTGGTCCTAGACTTTTGTTTGCTGGAAGCTTTTTGATGACTGCTTCAATTTCTTCCATAGTTATTGGCCTATTGAGATGTTTAGATTCTTCCTGATTGAGTTTTGGAAGGTTATATTTTCTAGGAATGTGTCCATTTTCTGCAGTTTGGAATAGAGTTTTTCATAGTATTTTTTAAAAAATCCTTTGTATTTTGAAGAGGTCCATTGTTATTTCTCCTTTTTCATTTCTGATTTTGCTTATTTGGATCTTCTCTCTTTGCTTCTTGGTGAGCCTGGCTAGAGGTCCATCAATTTTGTTTATCCTTTCAAAGAACCAGCTCTTGGTTTTGTTAATCTTTTGAATTGTTTCTTTGGTCTCTATGTTCTGATCTTTACTATTTCCTTCCTTCTGCCTACACTGGGCTTTTCTTTTTGCTCTCTTTCTAGCTCTTTGAGTTGTTGTAATAAATTACCATTGTTGTAATAAATTACCAACTATGATTGTATTGCTGTCAATCTCTCCCTTGATATCCTCCAGGAGATTTTTTTCTGTTTTTTGTTGTTGTTGTTGTTGTTATGTATTCAGGTGCTCCTACATTGGGTGCGTATATGTTTACCAGAGTTATTTCTTCTTGTTGGGTTGCTCCTTTTAGTATTTTGAAGTGTTCTTACTTATCTCTTGTTATGTCCTTTTCTTTGATTTCTATTTTGTCAGATATAAGTATTGCAACCCCAGGTTTTTGCATTTCAATTTTCCTGAAATCCCGTCTTTCATCCCTTCATCCTCAGTCTGGGTGCATCTCTTTTTCTGAGGTGGGTTTCTTGTAGACAGCAGATATATGGGTCATGTTTTCTTATCCAATCCGATACCCTATGTCTTTTGATTGGAGCATTTAATCCATTTACATTTAAAGTTATTATAGATAGGTACTTATCTGTTGCCATTTTTATTCTTTACCCCTGTGTTCCTTCTTTGCTTCCTATTTCTTTTTTTTACAGCAGATCCTTTAACATTTCTTGCATTTTGCTAGTTTAGTGGTAACAAATTCCCTTAGTCCGTTTTTGTCTGTGAAGCTCCTAATTTCACCTTCAATTTTGATTGAAAGCCTTGCTGGGTACAGTATTCTTGTATTCAGAACTTTCCTTTGCATGACTTTGTATATTTCATTCCATTCCCTTCTGGCCTGATGAGTTTCTGTTGAGAAATCAGATGTTAGTCTGATGGGAGTTCCTTTGTAGGTAACTTTCTGTCTCTCTCTGGCTGCTTTTAAGATTCTTAATTTGTCGTTGGTGTTTGCCAATTTAATTATAATGTGCCTTGATGTCGGTCTTTTGGGGTTCATTTTGCTTGGGACTTTGTGAGCCTCTTGGATTTTTGTGGGTTTTTTCCTTCCAATATCAGGGAAGTTTTCTGTTATTATTTCTTCAAACAGGTTTTCTATTCCTTACTCAGTTTCCACTCTTTCTGGCACCTCAATTATGCAGATGTTGTTTTGTTTTCTGTTATCCCAAAGTTCCCTTAGGCTCTCCTTTTGCTTTTTAATTTTTTTTTTCTAGAAGCTGCTTTACTTGGGTATTTTTTCCTACCTTAACTTCTAGCTCACTGATGTGGTCCTCCGCTTCTTCTAGTCTACTTTTTATGCTTTCTGTTGAGTTCTTTACAGCAGTGATGTCATTTTGCATTTCTTCTTGATTATTCTTCCTTTCCTCTTGATTCTTCTTCATTTCCTCTTGATTCTTACTCATATTGTCAAATTTGTCTTCCATTCTTTTTAGCCACCTCATGACCATTTCTCTGAACTCTTTCTCTGGCAGGTTGTTTGCTTCTATTTCTTTTACTTTCTTTTCTGGTGATGCCTGCTTTTCTTTCATAGGTGGGCTGTTTCTTCATCTGCCCATGGTCTTTCTTCTTCGGGTGTTTGGTCATGTAGCTCTCTCTCCTTATCCCAGGCAAAATCTGACCTTTTCATGTGGCATGTGGAGCTCCTCTGAATCCAAGTGATTTCACCGATTGGAGAGTGGTGTTTTGGGTCCCCCAGTTTTTGGTGGGTTCCACAGCTGTAGCTTTTCAGGTTGTTGAAAACATCCACTTTCCCCTACAAGATGGCCTGGTCTCCATGTTCGCGTTGGTGGCTCCGAAAGAATAAACCCCATGGCAATGGGGCTGCCTGGTCAGGGGATCCCCATCCAGCAGTCCCCCACCTTCTTCTGGAGGATAACTGTCCCTTAACTTACCAACAAACGCTCCCAGTGCAACCCTCAGCTGTTCTCTCTGTCTGCTCAGCGACAAGTACCTGGCCACATTGGTCTATTCTACCGCCATTTTTTTTTTTCTGTGTGGGGAGTCTTGAGGGTTTTCTATATACACAATCATGTCATCTTGAAAAAGTGACCATTTTACCTCTCTCTTTCCAATATGAATGCTTTTATTTTCTTTCTCTTGCCTTATTGCTCTGGTTAGCACAATGTTAATCGAGAAGTGAGAGTGGACATTCTTGTCTTGTTCCTGATCATAGAGGAAAAGCTATTAGTTTTTTACCACTGAGTATGATATTAGCTGAAAGTTTATCATAAATGCCTTTATTATGTTGAGTTACTTTTCTTCTAACTATTTATTGAATGTCTTAATCATAAATTGATGTTTTATATTATCAGATACTTTCTCTGTATCTATTGATAAGATCATATAATATTTTTCCTTTCTTTTGTTAATGTGGTATGGTGCATTACATAGGTAGAATCATTCTTGTGCTCCTAGAATAAACCCCACTTGATCATGATGTATTATTTTTTGAATGTACTGTTGTATTCTATTTGCAAGTATTTTGTTTACGATTTTTGCATCTGTAATAATCAGAGATATTAGTTTATAGTTTTCTTTTTTGTGTTACCTTTGCCAGGACTTGGTATTAGGGTCATATTGGCCCCATAAAATGTGCTAGGAAGTATTGCCTCCTCTTTAATTTTTTGGAAGAGTTTGAGAAGATTAGATTTTAAATCTTCTTTGACTGTTTGGTAGAATTCATTGGTGAAGCCAACTGGTTCTGAACTTTTATTCTTTGGGAGTTTTTGATGGTCGTTTCAATTTTCTCACTGCTAATGTGTCTATTTAGATTTTTCAATTCATGATTTAGTCTTGGAAGGTTATATAATTCTAGGAAAGTTATCCATTTCTTCTAGGTCAGTGGTCGGCAAACTGTCAACAGAACGACAAACCATGGTTCATAAGCCACATGTGGCTTGCGAGCCAGTTTGCCAACCACTGTCTAGGTTATTGAGTTTGGTGGCATATATTCTTTTATAACATTCTAATATTATCCTTTGTTTATCTGTGATGTCTGTGGTAACTTCCCTTCTCCCATGTCTGACTTTGTTTATGTGGATCATTTGTTTAATCTCCATGTATTTGTGGGCTTCTTTACTTCCTTTTTGCAGTTGATTTTTAATTTCAAGTCTAATCAAGGGTTTGTCAATCTTATTAATATTATCAAAGAACAAGCTCTTTGTTTTATTAATTTTGTAGTAATTTTGTCCTCCATTTTATTTAATTTTGCTCTAAATTTTATTATTTCCTTTTCTTCTGCTGATTTCGAGTTGCTTTTGTTCTTCTTTTTCTTGTACTTTAAGATGTTATGTTAGGTTGTTTAATTGGGATTTATCATTCTTGAGATATGCCTTAATGATATAAACTTCCCTCTTATTACTACTTTCACTGCGTCTCAGAAGTTTTGATATTATGTATTGTCATTTGTCTCTACATATCTTTTGATCTCATCTTTTATTTCTTCTTTAACCCAGTCATTTTTTAGTTTTTTCTTTCTTTTTTTTTTTATCTATTCTACTACTCTGTGTCTCTTTACTGGTGAATTCAGACCATTTATGATTTATGAAGTTTTTCTACAGCCATTTTATCATTTGTTCTCTGATAGCTCTGGGCTTCCATTAATTCTTTTCCTTTGTGTTTCTGTCTATTGTTTTTGTTTGGTAGTATTCCGTACTTCTTTCTTCTGTCTCCTATTTTTAAGCTATGTATCCTGGTTTGGGGATTTTTTTATGTGGTTAACATTAGGTTTATAAAAACTATATACTGTAATTATATATATTTTCTTTTGAGTGCATTTGATCTTCAACCTCCTTTGACAGTTCAGACCTTTATCACTCCCCTTTTAATGTTTCTGTTGTTACAAAGTATTCCTGTTTACAGTAAGTTTTTAATGATCTTAATCATAGTGTTGTGACCTTATGTCCTTTGTTTCAGGTAGAATGACTTGCTTGATTATTTCCTGCAATGGAGGTTTTCTGGTGATAAAATCTCTCAGCTTTTGTGTATCTGGGAACATCTTTATTTCTCCTTCATACTTAAAGAATAATTTTGATTAGTCTATTATTCATGGGTGGTAATTTCTCTCTTTCAGACATTTGAATATTTGGTTTCACTCTCTTCTGGATTGTAGAATTTCTATTGAGAACTTGCCTGAAATTCTGATGGGTCTTCCTTTGTAGGTCACTTCCTTCTTTTCCCTGTCTGACTTGAGATTTTTTTTTTCTTTGTCATCAAGTTTTTACAGCTTTAATATCAAGAGCTTTGGAGAGACTCTCTTTGGATTGAGATAACTGGGTGTTTTGTTTGCTTTTTGGATTCAAGGATCTAGTTCTTTCCATAATTTGGTAAGTTCTGATCCACTGTGTTTGAATAGACAGTGGTTCTCAACCTTTCTAATGCCATGACCCTTTAATACAGTTCTTCATGTTGTGGTGACCCCATAACTATAAAATTATTTTTATTGCTACTTCACAAGTGTAATTTTGTTACTGTTATGAATCATAATATAAATATCTGTGTTTTCCGATGGTGTTAGGCAACTCTGCTAGTGTTTCTCAACCTGTGGGTCATAACCCACAGATTGATAACCCCTGCTGAAGAGCCTGAAACCCTATATCCATTAAAAAACAAGTTCCCTCTTATACCTATCCCACTACTTAACAAACATATTGTTACTTCATATTTCTGTGAATTTTATGGTTTCCAGATCTAAAAGTAGCATAGGTTCTTTTTTTATTATTGTTTAAAGCATTACATATGTCTCCTTTCCCCCATTGTCCCCTCCCCAGCCACTCTCCACCCCCCACCATCCCAGTGGTTATGCTAATATGCATGCATATAAGTCCTTTGGTTAATCTCTTACACCTCACCACTACCCACCATCTCTTGCTTTTTCTCTGAGGTTAGACAGTCTGTTTGGTGTTGCTTTACCTCTGGATCTCTTTTTGTTCATCAGTTTATTTTGTTCATGATATTACACAAATGAGTGAGATAATATGATATTTATTTTTCCCTGAATGGCTTATTTCACTTAGTATAATGCTTTGCAGTTCCATCCATGCTGTTGCAAATGGTGAAAGTTCCTTCTTTTTTATAGCAGCATAGAATTTCATTGTGTAGATATATTACCATTTTTTAATTTACTCATCTGCTGATGGGCACTTAGGCTGTTTCCAAATCTTAGCTATTGTAAAATGTATTGCTATGAACATAGGGGTGCATATATTCTTTCTGATTGGTGTTTCTGATTTCTTGAGTTATATTCTTAGAAGTAGGATTACTGAGTCCAATGGGAATTTTCATTTATGACTTTTTAAGGAAACTCCATACTGTTTTCCACAGTTTGCATTCCCAATAGTGGTGCATGAGGGTTCCTTTTTCTCTACATCCTCACCAGCACTTGTCTTTTGTTGATTTGTTGATGATATCCATTCTTACAGATGTGAAAGGGTACCTCACTGTTGTTTTGAATTGCATCTCTCAGATGATTAGTGACTTTGAGCTTGTTTTCATGTGTCTCTTGGCCTTCTGTATGCCCACTTGCAAAACGGGACTATTTAGGTCCTGTGCCCATTTTTTGACTGAATTATTTAGCTTCCCTTTGTTAAGTTGTATGAGTTCCCTGTAAATTTTGAAAATTAAATCTGTATCAGAGATAACATTGGCAAATATGTTCTCCCATGCAGTGGATTTTCTTGTTGTTTTGTTGATGGTGCAGAAGCTCTTTATTTTGATGTAGTACCATTTGTTTATTTTGTCCTTAGTTTCCATTTCCCTGGGAGCTATGGCGGTAAAGATATTGCTATGACATATGTCTGATATTTTTTCTATCTATGGATTCTTCTAAGACTTTTATGGTTTCCTGTCTTATATTTAAGAAATGGTTTTAGTTTTTTCCCATTGAATATGATGTTGGCTGTAGGTTTGTCACATAAGGCTTTTATTATGTTGAGGTATGATCCCTCCATTACCACTTTGCTGAGAGTTTTTATCAAGAAAGGATGCTGGCTTTTGTCAAATGCTTTCCTGCTTCAATTGATACAGTAGTTTACTTGGGATGTCCTTAATTACATGCTTCATTTCCAGGATTTCAGATTGGTTATTTTTTAAAGTTTCAATCTCTTCGGTAGAGTACTGGTTTTGTTCATTGATTTGTTTTCTGAGTGCATTGAATTCCCTGTCTGTATTTTCTCACATCTCATTGAGTATTTTCAGAACTTCAGTCTTGAAATATATATTATTTATGTAACATATTCCCATGTGTTCCAGCCTTCTTTCTTGGGATTTCTCATTTTCTTTCTAGTCATTCTCATTACTGTGGTTATTTGTAGTATTTGCTATTCTTTGCTTTCAGATTTATCTCTGAAAAGGTCTTTCTACTATTATCCAGTTGCTGGCACTGAATCACAAGATTATTTACCTCTTTATCTCCCATAAGACAATACAGCTGTGTTGTTTGGAGGTAGGATTTATCTTGCCCTCACCTAATTGGCGACCCCTGGCCTCCATGGAATTCCACTCCAAGCAACTGTCCCAGTGATCAGTTACAGAGGGAAACAAGAGCTACTACAATAGCTCTTGATTTACAGATAATATGCTCCTGTGCCAGGACTGAACAACAGACCCTGAGCAATGGATGAATGGATTACTCTGACACACATTTCTGTGAAAGAGAAGGCTAAGGGGCTGGTTGGCAGGAGGCACTAAAATAGCCTCAATTGCCTGCCTCCTTAGTCTTTTGTTGTATCAACAGCTTGAACTAAAATTAACCTCTAGATGTAATCAGCAGGTAAGTATCCTTGATAAAAACACATGCTTCTACAAGGTTCAGTTTAAAGACTAAACATAGAACATCCAGCAAAACACCCAGGGACTTTAACGTGTATGGAAAAGTCAAGGCAGGGGCTGCTGCCTTTAGCAAGGTTTCCCTAGAGGTCCCCGGCCTTTCAAAGAATCCTCCTTACAAACTTTCCAACCAAGTCCTGTGCTTCCCCACTGTCCTGTAGCCAATTCCAAAGGCAACAGGAGGCAAGTTTCGGGAGTCAAAGTGATGGCAGAGCTCAGTGGTTCTATTTCTGTTTGAAACACCACTGATGGCCTAACAGTGGAGAGCTGCCTGGCAGATCCCCATGCTCTGTCAGACATCTGCTGACTCAGACACTGTTTATACACTGTTTTCTCCCTCATCACTCACTCTGCTAGGCTGTATCTACCTTCTCTAGCAACTCCCTGTTCCTCCTAGCCAAAGGAAATGGCTGATACTGCCAACTTTCTTCCCTCTCCCAGCTGGGCAAGTCACAAGCTCCTGGCTGTAGGGCTGCATTTGCAGGTCATCTGCACTTTCCTCCCTTCTAGTCTCCCAATTTATTTGCAGTTTCTGACCTTTTGATGTTTCATTGTGTGGGTTTCTGGCATGCCTCTGTGTTGAGCAGAAATGTTTTTATTAAATTATAGTTGGTTAACTTGTTGATATTTTACAGGGAGGGGACAAAGTACATTATCAAATAGCCATTCTTCTGAGGTCACTCTGAATGTTGAATTTAAAGAGTTATGTGTGATTACTAGTAGATATAAAGAAATTATATTATGATTATAATATTCTAATAATATAATTTCCTGTTTGATGATTTTTTTCTTTATTGATTAAGGTGTTACACATATGTCCTTACTCCATTGTCCACCCAAAACCCCACTTATGCCCCCCTTGGTAACCTCAGTGTTTTCCACTTTTTTTCTGGAATATCATTAGTCTACACTGTAATTTTTCTGTCTTCCAAATAGCCTATCTAGACACTTATCATATTAGGCTTTTATTATGCAGGATCACTACTGATAAGAATGATTTTATATTTTCATTTCATTTATCAGACTCATATGAAAAAAATTATTAGGTAGTTATAGGTACAAGAAGTTTCAAATTCCTCCTTATTCTTATCCTGTCTTGACTATGGCCTTCCCATGTATTCCTCCCCCAACAAAATCTTTGTCATGCATTTTTATTTTTTTTAAACATATTTTATTGATTTTTCACAGAGAGGAAAGGAAAGGGATAGAAAGTTAGAAACATCCATGAAAGAGAGACATTGATCAGCCACCTCCTGCATGCCCCCTACTGGGGATGTGCCCACAACCAATGTATGTGCCCTTGACCAGAATCGAACCTGGGATCTTTCAGTCCACAGGCTGACGCTCTATCCACTGAGCCAAACCGGTTTCTGCTGTCATGCATTTTTAATATACTAGAGTCCCATTGTTGTGGTGGTAAAATATAGGGCTATGTCATGGGTGTCTAACACTCACAAGTGTTTCTCTGGTGGCATAATATTGTTTCCTCCACTATCATCCCTGGCTTCAGAGCTTCCAATCAATTTCCTCAAAACCGTGACCCCTGTTGATAAATTATTTCCCTCTTAGATAAGGTAGGAGAGTTGCAATGTGCTGGACACATAGGAATTGCTTTTCCAAGAAAAGGTAACCTCTGGTAATAACTGACCATGGAAAATATATGTTTAATAAATAAGGCTCTGAATGTAACAAAAAGTATCCTTCACTTTGTGAGAACCAGAAAGGTGGAACTCCTGAAGATATTCTGATGCTATTCTATATCCAGTGTTTCATTAAAATTATCATGTAAGTGTTCCTTTCAGTTAATGACTCCAGTGACTTCTTGGGTAACCAAACCTCAGTGCCTGAATCTCTCTTGATGGGTCTGTCACTCCAGATTTTAAAATAGTTGTTTGCCTGGTAACATCAGTTTCTTGATGGGTCCAGAGAAGTCTTTTTGTTTTTTTCAATTTTCTTGTTGTAAGACCAGGAGTGACGACTTCTAAGCTATTTACTTGTTGACTCAACTAGTCAGAGCTGCAGGTAAAAAGCTGGAGTTTTCCCTTTAACTTTTCTAAATTTCTATCTCTTGTTTACAGAGAACAAATAATTGGAATTATAACACATGTAAATTACTTATAAATATGTTGATGACCTTTTAAAAAGAAATGAAAAGCAAACCTCTACCAAGAGCCCAATGGAGGGATATGAAAAGCAAACCTCTACCAAGAGCCCAATGGTTCTGGAAAATTATCCTAAAAGAACTGCAAAACAAGTAATTACTATAAATGTTAAATTTGAAAAGGGAAAAATACAAATAATAGGTTAATATTAATTGTTCTTAAGAGAGGCGTGTATGTATGTGTGTGCGATTTATTATTTATATGTGTGTGCTGTGCACTAAACTTTTTCTTCCCAAAATGAATACATTGGAGCCCTAATTCTCAATATGACAATATCTGGAGATAGGATCTTTAAGAGGTAATTAAGGTTACATGAGATCTTAAAGGTATGACCCTCTTCTAATAAAACTTTGGGTTGACAAGGAAATCTCTCTCTTCTCTCCATCTCCACCATCCCACCATGTGAGGACACAGTAAAAAGACCAGGAACAAAGCTCCCAGAACCTTTCGGACTTACTAGTCTCCAGAACTATGAGAAAACAAATCCTCTGTTTAAGCTACTTAGTCTACGATATTTTGTATGGCAGCTTGAGACAGCTAAGACAAATATACAATGAGTGGCCAGAGTATTATGATCTCTGAACATATAATAATTTGTCCACTCTGTGTGTGTGTGTGTGTGTGTGTGTGTGTATTTAATTAGAGACTCAGTGCATGAATTTGTGCATGGGTGGGATCTAGCCAGCTTGGCCAGAGAGAGGACATGGGTGATTGGCTGGCCTTCTTGCTGGTCGAACTCCCGGTCCAAGGGAAAATTTGCATATTAGCTATTTATTGAGTGGCCAGATTATTATGTGTTCAGAGATCATAATAATCTGGCCACTCAGTGTATATTTGTATGAAAATAACATTTTACATTTGTCTTGGGTATATACTTAGGAGTGGCTTGTTGGGTCATAGGTACATATTTAACTTTATAAGAAGTGTTGATAATTTCTGATTTGGGGTAAAATAACATAAGTATACTCTATTCTCTCTTCTTTCTACAGTATTCAGGTAAAAACAAGGGGACAGGAGACAAGAGGTAGCACTTAATGATTTTTAAAAGTAGCTAGTATTAGGCTGATTGGGGAAAATCATAATTGCAATAATCCCTGTTTTCTGCCAGTAAAAATCATTGTCGGGGCAGAGAGAACCCTTTGAGTTGGAAACGGATTGCTTGGCAGTGCTCAGTGGCAGTAAAAGCAACGTAGAGTACTTCAACTATGAGCAAGGTGTCTTCCTCTCTGATTAAACAATTTGTGCAGCCAACCCCTCTTGGGCTTTTTCATCTTTTCTGACTTTTGAATCTTAGCCCTGATGCAGGTACAAATGCAGGAGTGCATGGAAGAGAAGGGTAAATAAAGTTCCTTATTTCTCTCTGGCAGAAAATAAAAAGAGTCCCAGGGAACCAGAAAATACCAGAGATACATTGGAGAGGGAAAAACTCCTGACAGTGATGCATGAAATATTTTTAATAGACTTCTGGGCTTAGCCCTAAGATGTGCATGAATGGATTTGATATTATATAGCACACAATATACTGTGAACACTGAACTAGTGTTAGACCATTACTTTGATTACAAACTGGCCACAGGGCAAGCAAATTCTCAAGAGATCAGAATAATATTGCAAAGACTTTAAAAATAGAATGACTATTGAAATTATTGAAATTTAAACCTTGAAAATCTAAGAGAAACTTGAGGGCTAATTGCTACCAGGCCAATTGTCTGTTAAACCAAAAAATACCATTGTTTTCCATAGTACTTAAACATGATCAGAATCTTATAACATAAAATCACAATACAAAAAAAATGTTAAAAACTATATACAACACAAGTAATAAAATGCATTTTTCTGTGTATTCACCAAAATAGAACATATTATGCATAATAATCCAAACTAAAAACAAATTTAAAATTCAAAACATATAAAGTTATTCTCTGGTGATATGAAGTTTACAATACTTTGAAATAAAACACATACTTCTAAAAATTCATGTCACTTTGAATAATTTGAAAATATTTTCACTGAAGAAAAACATAACTATATTTTATAAAATTATGTGGTATAGTTAAAGCAATGCTTAAAGCAATGCTTAAAGGAAACTATATATCATTAAGTATTAAGTACTTATATTAAAAAATAAGAAAGTTCTCAAATCAATAATCTAAACTTCTCCCTCACAAAACAAGTAAGGAAGAACAAAAAATTCAAGCATGAATGAAATAATGAAGATGAGAGTGAAGAAAAGAAAACAATCAAAGAAACTTAAAGTTGGTTAACTGGAAAAAAAATCAATGAAATTAATGAACCTTCATCAAAATGGAAAAAAAATTGAAAAGAAATTAAACATATGAGAAGTAAAAGAGATAATATTTCTACAGACTCTAAAAGTCTGCAGACATTAAAAGTCTGACGTACACTAATTCTTAAAAAGAAAGAAGGAAACACACAACAATACCCACAATTCACTCAAAATTAAAGGCATAGCCAGGATAACCCTAGATTTAATAATTAAGTTGAATTTGTCACTTAAAATCTTCCCCCAAAACCCTTGCTGATTGACTATAAACACTTAGTCTCACAGATTATGGGCTTAGTGTATAATGATGCTTTTCTTGTTTTTAGTGTGTTCATTTGTTTTTCTTTTGTTTTTCCAGTTTCTTCATGGCTCTGCCATGAGTTTTCATCAGTGCCCTCATTACCCTTTTCCTACACACTACTCATTACCCTTTTCCTACACACTAAGGTTTCTCTTATGTAGTGGAGTGTTTGTCTCCTCCTCAATGGCTGCTGCTCTCCTCGCCAATGCACCAGAGTGGCCATTGTTGGGCTCTTTCCAAGTTTTTCTATATCCATAGATGGTACATGGAGGAAAAGTCTTCAAGAGGTTATGGGTTCCCCTAGTTTCTACCACAGCCAGGATTATATTCTGTTCTGGCAGCACTCAGACTTTACCAGTGTGTCAGCTTTTTTAGCTAAACCCTGGTTTAGTCTATCTCTGCAGGTACCATCACAATTTAGAATGTGGGCCAGTTGGTTACTTTGCAAACTCAGGTCTCCAAAAGCTTGTGAAAAGTTGTGAATTCAAAGTTAGTCTAGCTCCTTCTTGTCAAAGTGGGATAGACCTTTCTTCTTGCAATCTATATTCTGGGGCAAATGCTTGAAAATGAACTTCTTTCTTTCCTTAGTATCCTAACTAATAAAAGATTAATATGCAAATTGACCATATTTCCACTACACCCATCAGCCATACCCACCAGCCAATCAGAGCAAGTATGAAAATTAACTCAACCAAGATGGCTACAGCCACAGAGAGATCAGGAGGGAGGCTTGGGTTGCCCCTGGCGATGGAGAAAGCTAAGCTTTCTGCAAACCCTGGCCAGCCCAGGCCTCCACTTAAAGCAACAAAGTTTCAATGGCTGTGCAAGCAGAAGGCTTGGCTCTGCTTCAGGCTACAAAGTTTCAATTGTAGAAGATAAATAAATCCTAGATACCAGGGCCTTTGCTTGGGTCACCGGGGGGCAAACTACCACAGGACCCTTGCCCAAGCTACCCTTTGCCCCAAGGAAACACCCTCCCTGATCCAGGACAGCCTTAAGGGCAAATTAGTTGTCCCCCACCCATGCACCAGTTGTCTATCCTATCTAATAAAAGAGTAATATGCAGATTGACCATCACTCCAACACACAAGATGGCTGCCCCCATGTGGTCAAAAGATCCTGCCCCCATGTGGACACAAGATGGCCACAACAAGATGGCCAGCAGGAGAGGGTAATTGGCAGGACCAGGCCTGAAAGGGAGGGCCATTGTGAGCGATCAGGCCAGCAGGGGATGGCAGTTGGGAAGGACCAGGCCTGCAGAGAAGGGCAGTTAGAGGTGACCAGGCCTGCAGGGGAGGAAAGTTAGGGGTGACCAAGGCCTGCAGGAGAGGACAGTTAGAGGTGACCAGGCACACAGGGTAAGGAAGTTAGGGACAAACATGCTAGCAGGGGAGCAGTTAGACATCAATCAGGCTGGCAGGGGAGTGGTTAGGGGGTGATCAGGCTGGCAGACAGAAGCGGTTAGGGACAATCAGGAAGGCAGGCAAGTGAGCAGGTGGGAGCCATCAGTCCTGGATTGTGAGAGAGATGTCCAACTTCCCAAATGGTCCCAGATTGAAGAGGGAGCAGGCTGGGCTGAATGACACCCCCTCCTGTGTATGAATTTCATGCACTGGGCCTCTAGTATTTTATAAATCTTTATCTGTAAATGTAACTGTTCTTCAGTTTTACAGTGTTTTACAATGTTTTCTTAATATAGAGTTATAACATTATGTAGGCAATTCCTAACTAATGGTCACAAATTATTCTGCTTTTCAATCAAGCATTGCTCTATAGAAGCCTTTGGAAATGTATCCCTGTGGTTATTTCAATAGCATAAATACATAGAACTTGAGGTGTCAATACAATCTGAACTGTCATTCTAAAATTCAAGTCTCATTACTAGTATGTTTCTCCTACATTACAGTTTTTCATTTTCCCCTTGCAGTTAAATCAAAATACATTTACATCTTCATTATTTACCTCTAATCTATATTTCTAGCACTTTCTTATCTCCATACAATTTAACCCTTTCAGGAACATGGAAATATTCAATAGTTCTTTCTCACGACTCTTCAAACCTATGCTATATTATTTCGTTCCACAGAGATTTCCTTATAAAATTTGATTCTTCATTATGCTTATTGTTTTTATTGTGTAAGAAACAACTAGAGGACAATTAGTCTAACATCTTGCAACACTGCTGTGAAAGACCTGTCCAGTAAGTTGTTCAAAGAACCATTAACATATGAATTTCTCTTTATATTTAGGATCAGGAAAAGTTTATTTTCCTTCTCCTTATAAATGTATTTACATGTTTTTTATTAGATAAGAAAACATTATAGCTGCCTGCTCTCATTTCTATTTTGATTTACAGGATGTCTTAGTTAAATATAATGTTCTGAGATACAATGCCAGCTTCTATTTTATATGTATCTCTTTCTAAAAGATTATTGGCCAATTATATTATACAAGGCACTATGTTAATTATAGCATAAAGACAAAAAAACAAGACAAAACTAAACAAAACACAAATCTTTCTGTTCTTGTGCTGCTTACTTACATCAGGTTTGGGAATAAAAATGCTTTAAAATTCCAAAAAATTGATTACAATATAAAATGTAAGATTTCAGGAAAGTAGATAAATATGACCTGGAAAAGTTTTTAAAATGTCAGAAGTTTTTATTCTTAGATTGAGGTTAGGATTAGGAATAAGAAACATAAGAGTATGAATATGATTGCAAGGCATGTTCAAAAGACAGTAAGAAAGTTATTTATAAACAGAAAAATTAAAATTAAATTTTTATTTGGCTTTGGATAAAATAAATAGAAAGTATTGGTCATAATAAGACTTCAAGATTGAAATCTCATAAAATCAAATGCTGTGAATTATTAAAACATTAGACTAAAATTATCTGTAAGATAATGTAAAGTGAGTTGCAGAACATTTATATTCTAATGATTATGAAATCAGGGGCAAAAGACTAAAAATGGATAAAGCATCTTACCTTAAATGTATAAAATTCTGATTTTTACTTATGGCCTTCAATAAAAAAAAGTAAGAATCTTTCAACTTTCTAAATTGTGCAATGCAAATTATTATTTGGAATAATTTTTAAATTATAAAACACAATGTTCTCAGAATCTGAGCCAATCTATAAATGTGTACACTATATGTTTTCTCTTTTGTTTATAGTAAAAATGTGTTTGATATGGGAAAGATACTTTGTGAGTCAGGTAGGGAATGTGTTAAATCAGACCCTTGCATAATCAAGTATGTGGGATCTTAATTAAGAAACTCAGGTACTGTAAGTTCCCTTATAGATCCTATTTAAGCGAGTGCTCTGTAAATTCAAACTTAAAGACAATACAATGCTGTGATTGATTTATTGCTCCAAATCATAAGGTTTAACAAAATGTATAAATGTGTATTAGGTGACTGCTGTTTGACCTGAGATTCCCCAAGATAAGACACATTGGATTTCTCTCTCATAGATAGTAAAAATGTAGACAATGTTCATCCAAAGTATGACATTGGAAAATAAAGCTATTTACAGCATTCATATTTTTGCATGAACAATTAAGGACTTTGTCTAAATTTGAGAAGTTGCATAAGAAAAAATAAGTAGCGGCAGAGTTACCATAAATATGTGATAAATAAGATCAAAATCAGTTAGTGTAAGATCAATGCCTTTTATAGAATCCTTCTCTCCCAACTATTTTTTAAGAGAGAGAGAGAGAGAGAGAGAGAGGCGGGGGGGGGGGTGGCTCTAAGTGAAAGGCTTCTTTTAGCAATTTTTTGAGCTACAGTTTCTTTCTTTATGTGGAAATTCATTAAATAATTCTGCTAGCAGATTTGGCAGAGCCAACATTAAGTTTTAATTTAACAGGGTAAGTTTTGTGAAGAATTTCTCTGTTCTTTGGCTAACAACTGACATTATGTATGATTATAAGTTAATGTGCTTTAACTTGGAATGAGAACTACTGAACATATTGTGTGGAAACCATTTTATGCCATAAAATGTTTTGAATGAAAAAAGTTTGTGGTGTCATGCTTCTTTCACTTAACACTGTGCCCAGTGGTCAGCAAACTCATTAGTCAACAGAGTGTCAAACTCCGGCTTGCGAGCCATAGTTTGCTGACACTGACTTAAAGTAATGTTTTAATTTTAATTTTACTTGCTCCAGCTCCTTTCCTCAAGCCCTCTCTCTCTCTCTCTCTCTCTCTCTCTCTCTCTCTCTCTCTCTCTCTCTGTTTCTCTCTCTAAATTGTGAAATTATTTAAATTCTATTACCCCTCAATTTTACTTTTGTCTTTCAAATAGCTAACTAGAAGTTATTGAATGAAAAACTGTTAGTAGTTTCACAGTATATTAGGTCTGTGGAGTTTAAAATACTGTTGGATACATAACTTTCTGTCTTATAATCCTCACTGGTAAATGTTATTCATTGAAGCAAATGCATCCATTATAAGAATGAGAAATGTATACAGTATATCTAAATAGTTAAAGGACTAAGTGAGGTTAATCTAAGGATAGAAATAGGATAAAAGTTTAGACAAAAGCAACTTTAGATAATAAGTTTTATTTGTCTATTTTAAAGCATTTGTTGAATTTTTAGTATATGTGAGGCAGAGAATCAGAATTTAGCAAAACAAAATATGCATAACACATGCATTCAAACCATACCATCTAAAGAAAGGGATAATACATAAAATATTTTAGGCATATGGCCACTTGCTGGTTTTCTAATGGAAGTATAAAAGTCTGTGTCCTTCTGCAGTGATAGAGAAGAAAAAGTACAATTTCAGGAACCAAGGCCAGCAAGGAGATGTGTTAAAGGTTAAGCATTTTGACACATAATATGATTGTCACAGGGGACATTTGTCACAGGTTAAGCATTTTGACACATAATATGATTGTCACAGGGGAGGGCAGCTAGGGGCGACTACATGGGCAGGGGAGGGCAGTTAGGGATGACCAAGCTGGCAGGTGAGAGCAGTTAGAGGTGACTAGGCAGGCAGCAAGCAGACAGGCAGGTGAGCAGTTAGAAGCCAGGGGTCCTGGATTGTAAGAGGGATGTCTGACTGCAGTTTAGGCCCGATCCCACAGGGGTCCCTGAATGGAGAGGTTGCAGGTCCAGCTGAGGAATTTCTACACATATGCACATGCACACGCACATGCACACACACACACACACACACACATTCCATTTATCCATTTATAACATTTGCTGAATTTTCAGTATGTGTAAAGGATGATATCAGAGTGTAGCAAAATAAGAGGCACAATTCAAAGAAAGAGAATCAATACAAAATTTTTATAGGCATTTGGCCATTTCCTGGTTTTATAATGTAAGTATGGACTTCATTTATCAAATTTAAAAATATAAAATATATATATATATATATATATATATTTGTAATATAATCTAGGGAGGGAAAATCCATTGTAAATTTTACCTAACATAAGGTATATTCTGATTTTCACAAAAATATTAAGTCAGGTAAACTTCAAAATAAAAATTAGGATATTTTTCTCTGTCCCTATAATGCACCCTAGTTTTTGTTAGGAAATGACCTGAGTATTTTTCCTTGTCATAAAATTAAATACACTATTTTAAAAAAGAAGTATAGAAAAACCCCTAATTGGCACATACATGTACATCCATTTTCCTAGTGTCTCTGCTAGCAAATGAAATTTTCTCTATGTATTGAGGTGACCCTTTAGCACAAACAAAACAAACCAGAGTTACAGAAATTAGTAACAATGAATTGTATTGCATATCAATATTTGTAACAAAATTACATGAAAGGATTTCATAATATCCTCTAGTCTAGTCAGCTTCCTTTAGGCATGTGACATATTATGTTTATGCCTTATTCATTTCTGCATCCCTAGTACACTACATCCTTCTGGTCATATAAGTATGGATTGTCAACTGAGGTCTGTGAATATTAAATAACTTGTGTAAAGTCATGAGACTGATCAGAACAAGAAGAGAAAATTAAAAAAAAAGTCCTGAAAAGATGGCAGCTGGCCGGATGGAGGTGAGGGAGAGGAAGTGAGTGAGGGGACTAAAGGAGAGTATATGGGTGTGTGTGGTGGGTGTTTGATTGAGTGAGGGACAGTTGAATCTCACGGGAGCAGTGGGGGCTGGCAGTCCAGGCTCTCTTGGACAAGGAGAGACTGCCATCACGGCTTTTACTCCCCGGACTGTGAAACTCAGGAGTGGAGCCCATGCCATCTTGAAGGGAAAAACATCTTTCTTTGGGAACTCACCAACACCGCCAGCCAGACAGGCCTTGGAGCTGCCCTGCAACCCAACAGCCACTCCAGCCAGAGACCTGCAGACCCTGGGACCTCCACTTCCAAAGCAGTGAGTGCAGCCTCCCCCTCCCCAGCAACATAGGCCCAGCTGCGGCTGTGGCCTGCCACACACTGGTCTGGGCTTCCAAACTTCTGGGTCACCACGTGTGTACTATGCATGCACCACGCCATGTGTGTGCACTGCGGTTTCAGCTGCATAACTCCCCAGTCAATGCATTTCGTCGCACCACGGTTCCCCAGTCTGAAGAGTGCATTCGCGACAGTTTGGGAAACACCCTATGTTGGTGTGTCAGGGTCGCCCCGTCTATAGCTCCCTAGTCCCTGGGTTTGCCTGTTCTGGTCTCCCTGTCTGTGGTGTGCCCTCCTATCTGGTCAGTGGAGCTCCCTGGTCCTCACATTTGTGGTGCGCCCTCGAGGCTGCCACCCAAGATGGGTTTTCAGCAGCACATTTCTGAAGGTCCACCTCCTAAGCAGTGCTTGGGAGCCACTGGGAGCCCCTGCGGGTGTGATTTTTTAACTCTGGGCACCACAGTCATGCCTCTCCAGGGTGTAGACCTCCTGAAACACATCACCCCGACAGACAAGTCCTTGGTGCCACTGTGTATCCCTGCTGGGCACACGTGATCTTAATTAAAGGTGCAAAACAGCAGAAATAGGGACACTCCTCTTGTCTACCAACTTCTAGAACCAAAGTTGTGCTACCCAAGCCCACAGATCTACATCAAGAGAACCCAAATAGCTCAAGTAGGAAACTACAGAATATTAACAAACAGGGGAAAACTGAGAGAATACACCAGTAGCACCATCCCCCACGCAAAAACAAACAAACAAACAAACAAACAAACAAACAACAACAACAAAAAAACAACGAACTTGGATAGTAAAGGAATTGGATCTACAATTAAAACATTACAGGAAAACATAATGCAATGGGGGAAGATGTAAAAGCAATTCCCAAAGGAAAGAAAAAGAGGAATCACCAGAAAGGGAGTTAGATGAAATTGAAGTGAGCAGCCTTTCAGAGAAAGATTTCAGAGTAATGGTTTTAAGGATGTTTAAATGGATGGAAGACAAATACACACAACTCAACAACAATATCACACAACTCAATGAGAACTATAAGGAGCTGAATGAGAATGTCACCAACATGAAAAGAAACCAAGAGGAAATGAAGAACAACATAGCTGCAATAAGGAACACAATGGAAGGCCTAAACAGAAGACTAGAAGAAGCTGAGGACCGCATCAGCGAATTAGAAGACGAGGTAGGAAAAAACACACAAACACAACAACAATTGGAAAAAAGACTTAAAAAACAGAAAGAGAGCTTGAGGGAGCTTTGAGACAACACAAAATGAAACAACATAAGCTTAACTGGGATACCAGAAGGAGTGGAAGGAAATCAAGGAGTAGAAAACCTTAATGACGGGAAATTTCCCTGATATTGGCAAGGAAAAAAATATGCAATTCCAAGAAGTACACAGAGTTCCAAACAAGCTAAACCTTAAAAAACTGACACCAAGACACATAATAATTAAATTGGTGAACACTAACGACAAAGTAAGAATCTTAAAGGCTGCCAGAGAGAGACAGAAAGTTATCTACAAGGGATCTCCTATTAGAATAACAACTGATTTCTCAACAGAAACACACAAGGCCAGAAGGGAATGGAATGAAATATATAAAGTGATGCAAAAAAAGGGTCTGAACCCAAGAATATTATACCCAGCAAGGCTATCATTCAAAATTGAAGGTGGAATCAAGAGCTTTACAGACAAGAAAGGACAAGAGAGTTTATCACTACCAAGACAATAATGTAAGACATGCTAAAGGCACTGCTATAAAAAGAAGAAAGAGAAAGGCAAAATAATCCAAAACAAAAAAACACTAAAGAAAAATATGACAACGTATATGAACTTGTCAATAATATCATTAAACATAAATGGGTTAAATGTACCAATCAAAAGACATAGGGTAGCAGAATGGTTAAAAATACATGACTCATACATTTGCTGTCTACAAGAGACCCACCTCAGAGGAAAGGATTCACACAGACTGAGAATGAAGGCATGGAAAAACATCTTTCAGGAAAACAGAATTGAGAAAAAAGCTGGGTTAGCGATACTTATATCTGATAAAATAGACTTCAAAGTAAAGGCTATAACAAGAGATAAGGAAGGCCACTACATAATACTAATAGGAGCAATTCATCAAGAAGATATAACTCTGGTAAACATATACACACCTAATACAGAAGCCCCTAAATACATAAAAAACAAAAACAAAAAAACTCCTGGAGGATATCAAGGAAGAGATCGACAACAATACAATCATAGTAGGGGATTTTAATACACCACTGACATCTCTGGACAAATCCTCTAGACAAAAAATCAGCAAAGAAACATCAATTCTAAATAACACACTAGATCAGATGGACCTAATTGACATCTTCACAGCATTTCATCCCAAAGCTACAGAATATACATTCTTCTCAAGTGTACATGGGACATTCTCAAAAATAGACCACATATTGGGTCACAAGCAAATTTAAAAAGATTGGAACCATATCAAGCATTTCTCAGACCACAATGGCATAAGATTAGAAATAAACTACAATAAAAACATTCCAAAAAATTCAATCACTTGGAAGTTGAATAGCATATTACTAAACAATGATTGGGTTATAAGTGAGATCAAAGAAAAAAATAAAAATATTCTGGAGACTAATGACAATAAAAACACAACGACGCAAATGCTATAGGAGCAGTGCTTAGAGGGAAGTTTATAGCTCTACAGGCCTACCTCAAAAAACAGGAAAAAATGGTAAGGAATCACTTAACTCAACAACTCAAAGAACTAGAAAGAAAGCAACAAGACAAGCCCACTGTGAGCAGAAAGAAGAAAATAATAAAGATCAGAGCAGAAATGAATGCATAGAGACCAAAAAAACGACACAAAAAAATCAACAAAACCAAGAGCTGGTTCTTTGAAAGAATAGACAAGATTGATGAACCTCTAGCCAGGCTCACCAACAAGCAAAGAGAGAGGACCCAAATAAACAAAATCAGAAATGAGAAAGGGGAGAAATAACAACAGACCCTGCCGAAATACAAAGGATTGTTAAAAGGTATTATGAACAACTCTATTCTAACAAATTTCACAACCTAGAAGAAATGAACAGATTCCTAGAAAAACACAACCTTTCAAACTCACACAGGAAGATTCTAAAAATTTCACCACACTGATAACTATGGAAGAAATTGAAGCAGTCACTAAAAAGCTTCCAGCAAACAAAAACCCAGGGCCAGATGGCTTCACAGGGGAATTTTACCAAACATTCATAGAAGTACTAAAACCCATCCTTCTCAGACTATTCCAGAAAATTTAGAGGAAGGAACACTTCCAAACTCCTTCTAAGAAGCAAACATCACCCTAACACCAAAACCCGATAAAGATAACACAATGAAAGAGAATTACAGATCAATATCCCTCATGAACATAGATTTCAAAATCCTCAACAAAATTCTAGCAAATAGAATCCAGCTGTACGTCAGAAAGATCATACACCATGACAAAGTAGGATTTATCCCAGGGATGCAAGGATGGTACAATGTCCGCAAATCAATAAACATGCGTGATACATCACATAAACAAATTGAGGGATAAAAATCACATAGTCATATCAATTGATGCAGAAAAAGCATTTGACAAAATCCAACACCCTTTCTTGATAAAAACTCTCCTCAAGGTGGGAATATAAGGATCATACCTCAACATAGTAAAAACCATATATGACAAACGCACAGCCAACAGCATACTCAATGGGCAAAAACTAAAACCATTTCCCCTAAAAACAGGAACAAGACAGGGATGCCCACTCTCACCACTCCTATTTAACATAGTGCTGGAAGTATTAACATTGCTATCAGATAAGAAAAAAAATAAATAAAAGGCATCCAAATAGCAAAAGAAGAAGTAACTGTCCTTATTTGCAAATGAGATACTATACATAGAAAACCCTAAAGACTCCATCAAAAAATTATTAGACATAATAAATGAATTCAGCAATGTAGCAGGATACAAAATTAACACCAAGAAATCTATGGCATTTCTGTATACCAATAATGAACTTATAGAAAGAGAAACTAAAACAGCAATCCCATTTCCATCGCACCAAAAAAATTAAGATACCTAAGAATAAACTTAACTAAGGAGGTAAAAGACCTATAGGCAGAAAACTACAAAACACTAAAAAAAAGAGATAGAGGAAGACATAAATAGATGGAAGAACATACCATGTTTATGGATTGGGAGAATCAATATCATCAAAATGTTCATTATACCCAAAGCAGTTTATAAATTCCATGCAACCCCATGAAAATACCAAAGGCATACTTCACAGACCTAGAAGAAACTTTTCAAAAATTCATCTGGAATAAAAAAAAGACCATGAATAGCTGCAGCAATCCTTAGAAAGAAGAACAAAGTAGGTGGGCTCTCAATGCTAGACTTCAAGCTGTATTACAAAGCCACTGTTCTCAAAACTGCCTGGTACTGACGCAAGCACAGACACATAGATCAATGGAATAGGAAAGAGAATCCAGAAATTGACCCAAACCACTATACTCAAATAATATTGACAAAGGAGGCACGAACATACAATGGAGTCAAGACAGTCTCTTAAACAAATGGTGTTGGGAAAATTGGACAGAAACATGCAATAAAATGAAACTAGACCAACAACTTACACTATACACAAAAATAAAACTCAAAATAGATAAATGACTTAAACATAAGACAGGAAACCATAAAAATACTAGAGGAATCCACAGCAGCAAAATCTCCAACATATGCAGAAGGAACTTCTTCACTGACACAGCTCCTCGGGCAATAGAAATTAAAGAAAAAAATAAACAAATGGGACTACTTCAAAATAAAAAGCTTTTGCACAGCAAAGGAAACCATCAACAAAACAACAAGAAAGCCCACTGCATGGGAGAACATATTTGCCAATGATATCAATGATAAAATTTAATCTCCAACATTTACAGGGAACTCATATAATTTCACAAAAAGAAGATAAACTACCCAATCAAATAATGGGCAACTGATCTAAATAGGCACTTCTTGAAAGAAGACATAAGGAAGGCCAAGAGACATATAAAAACCTGCTCAAAGTCAGAGAAAGAGAAATATTACATGATCTCACTCATCTTTGGAATATAATGAATGACAGACTGATGATCAAGATCAGATCCAGAGAATGAGAAACATCGATCAAAACATCAAACCTTGAGGAAGGTGGGGTTGATGGGAATAAGGGGAGGGCGAAGATCAACAGAGGGACCTTTTACATGCGTATGAGCATAATCATTGGGCACAGACAACGGGGAAGGTGGGGCATGAGAGGGAATCCATACAGTGGTCACCATAACCTTAAGAGAAATTGCTTCATGAGACAAAGATTTTTAAATGAAACTCTGTAACATGAAAATCATTTTGGAAGGAAATAAAGAGAAGTTTCCTTTAAATGTCATAAGGATTGTAATTGAAAATCAATATATTTGGCCTCTTGAGCTAAGGTAAGTAATCTGTGTTTTTGCCTCCCTGAAAAAGTTTATATAAATTTACAAAAAGAAATTCACAGCCCGTTTGAAATTGAATTGCCATGCCTAGAGCAAAGAATATCCTTACATGATATTATTCTACAATATCATTTAATTTCTGATATTTCACAACAGTATATTATACAATTATCCCAAACAAACTTACAAACTAATTCTTTGAATATTTAGCAGCCATTTAAGAAGAGGACATGAAAGGATTCATTACCTTTCAGAAGGAATTAAGGCACTGGGAAGGCACTTGAGCATTCTAGATTGGTCACTCATTCCTCTTTTGCCAAGAGGGACCCTCTTCTCACAACCCAAGGACTCTCAGCTGTAGCCTGAGCTGTCTATTCATGCTGAGGTTGAAGCCTCGAGGTGGCGGGTATAATGGATCTGTCTCTCACCAAATGGTATGAGCTGGGCCCTCGTGGAGAAGGACCCTGAATTCCCCAAGATAAGTGACCAGTGCTGGGGCCCCCGCCAGCAGACAAAGGGATTTCCAAAGCAGGTGCTGGGCGTGGAGGCCATGGGGGCATAACTGAACCTCACAGCACCCTTCTTGGCCCCGGAGGATGACTGCTCAGCCAGAGACAGGTAAGATTCCTCAGGGAAGGAGCAACCTAACAAAGGCACAGTTGCAGAGTGGCCATCAGGAGAGAACTTGGGGGTCAATAGAGGTAAGGCACAGACCCCCACCCCGCAAACCTTTCAGGGGTCTGAACCTTCACTCCTCCTGGGGAAGGTCTCCTGCCCCCATGGACACCTCGCTTCCCACGCTCAGCACAGATCAGGACCCAGGTAACAGACAGAGACTTCTTGGACAGCAGCTGCCCTATATCTAAATACAGCCCAGCACTAGGAATGCTCAGTGCCTACTCAATGCAAATAAACCTTTCCACTAATATTTACAGGGTGATCTAAGATTGTTGGTAGAGTATTAAATTTGACGTAAAAGAGTTATCAAGCTTTCAAATTAATTTACATTGGCAAACTGAAATAAACGAACACCAAAGAAAATTTAAGTGTACTAGACAAAAAGCTGTTTCTAAAGTATTAATTAAAATTTCTATTGATAACACATCTCATGGTAAAATTGCTTAATATGTAATGAACATAAAACAGGCATATTTGTGTGCAAAAAATTAAAATTTAAAGTTATCACGATTGCATTAAAAAATTTTACCAAATTCTCCATTAATAAAAAAAAGGGGGGGGGAGTAGAATAATATCATGTAAGGAAAAATATCTGGTAAGTAAATTACATCTAGAAAATTTTCACTTTAGAAAATTAATTTCCATTTGTAATACTAACAGCAAGACACCCATGAAAAACACACATGGTGTCAAATAAGCCAAAGGAAAAGCGGGTAGGCAAAAATAAAAAGGACCCCAAGTCAATTTTATAGAAAAGATTCTTATATTAACTCTTGGTCAAGAATATGTTATACTTTCAGAAAACAACTCCAAGACCATCTGGACTCTTGCAACAGAGAGGAACTGACAGGTCTGCGCCAAACACGAAGGCAAGAGGAGAAATAGTCCAGAGATGGAAGACATGAATGACACCTTCCCATGCGAACAGTCAGTAGCAGTGCATCGCTACAGGATGCCTAGGGCCAAACCAGAGATGGTCGGACCGGCATTGCCACCATCTGTCCAGTATCCAGATACCATTGATGACATGTACACATAAGGAATTGTTTGACATTGAAATTGGGACTCAAACATTTTTCTTTTGCTCTTGTGGGTTTATTTCTAGTCTACAGGGGCAAAATGTTTTTAAAGACAAGATTCAGGGGATGGGGGAGAAGCAGATGCAGAGGCAAAGAAGCAATGAACAGACTGTCATGCTACAGTGGGAAGATAGGGGAGGTTCAGGGTGGGGGGGCGCTGTAGGAGATCAACCGAAGGACTTGTATGCATGTGTGTGTAGGCATAGCCAGTGGATACAAGGCAATGGGGGGGGGACTGGGGGAGACGGATGAGGGCATGTACTGGGGGGTGGGGAGGGCAATCGGGAAAAAATAATTAATTAATTAATTAAAAGAAAAAGGAAAACATCCTTTCTGTCTGCTTTCTCATGTTGTAATAGTCTTTCTGCTGAGTTTGTCTGCTCTCTTTAAACAACTTGTCCTTCCCCACTCATTAAATCAACACGGACTGCTATGAGCAGATCCCAGGGACCTCTGGTTTTTCGAAAACTATTTCTTGGAATGACAGCCTGATCCTGCTCTGCTTTATTTCAAAATAGTTATTCATCTCCTTAGGTCTGCATTTTGCCTCTTTTAATTGCTGCCTTGTTTATGCCCTATTTGAATGTGAAGATTAATTGATATTTTACAATTACCAAGTCTTGACTGTTTGATACTTATCTATCTCCTTTTTCAGTAGATGTTTGCAGCCTGCTCTTCAGATGAACTTATAGTCAGGTTTAGCCCAGCTTATCATCAGTTTATCCTGCTACTAGCTATTGTGCCCAATTGCCCTCCTTCTTCCATTACACTTTGCCCTCTGACTCTGAAAGAGAAAATATATTATTGTACAAAATAATTTCAGAGAAGTGACAATTAGATTTAGAACTCCACCCACATAAGAAAATAAAGAAAAATATTTTTATAGAAACCTAAAAAATATATTTGGGTTAGAATCTATGTAGCATGTTTCATCAAATTTATAAAAAGTACAATATGTGATAATTGTCAACCTTTCAATAAAAAACTCACTTCATTTTTTGTAAAATGCCCTCCTCTTCTCTAGGAACATTTTCACAAACCCAGCACTTATTTTTAGATCTGTTTTTCTTTTGATTTACTAATTAATACATTTTGCAATATTAACTAATAATTCAGATAGAAATTAATGATGTCTCAGAGTAAAACTCATAAAAATATTAAAATTTTCAAAGGAAATATTAGATATTAATGGGTGAAGTCAATGTGCTGAATTTGTAGAAGAATAGGCTGTGATTCTGAGGCAGGGGGAAATTTTCTCAATAGATTTTATTTGCACAGTTTAGGCTTAAACTAGAAGCTAAATGTGGTTATTGGAGATGGAGTAGTGCAATGTTAGATTTCCTTAAGAATATTCTTATAGATTATACAGAAAATTTTTCAGAAAGTGTCTAAAGTGGGTATCTAGAGAGAGAAATTTGCTATGTTGCTAATAGTTGTTGTGTGATAATCTATGAGAGTTTACACCAGGACAAAATGAATTCATAAATCAGAACTTGAGATCTGGTGATTGTGGGGCGACCTAAACAAGGTAAAATCTCCCTCATGTTCTTTTTTTTTATAAATATATTATATTGATTTTTTACAGAGAGGAAGGGAGAGATAGAAAATCAGAAACATCGATGAGAGAGAGACATCCATCAGCCGCCTCCTGCACATCCCACTGTGGAGATGTGCCCGCAAGCAAGGTACATGCCTCCAACCGGAATCAAACCCGGTACCTTTCAGTCCACAAGCCGACACTCTATCCACTGAGCCAAACGTGTCTCGGCTCCCTCATGTTCTTGAAACCACTCCTGCACAATACAAGCACCATGGCATGGCACATTGTCTTGTTGGAAGAAGCCATCTCCATTGGGATACACCATCAACATGATAGGATGAACTTGATCAGCAACAATACTTAGGTATGTTGTACTATTCAGACATTGTTCTAGATTAATTAAAGGGCTCAAATCATGCCAGAAAAACATGCCCCAAACCATAACACTGCCCCCACCAGCTTGAAGGGTTGCAGTCATGCATGTGGAGCGCATGCTTTCATATTGTTTCTGCCAAATTCTCACTCTGCCATCTTCATGATACAACTGGAAATGTGATTCATCGGACCACATAACTTTTTTTCAATGCTTTACTGTCCAATCCTTGTGTTCCTGTGCGAATTGGAAACGTTTTATCGTGTTAACTGCAGACAGCAAAGGTATTTAAACAGGCCTTTGGCTTCCATACCCCATACGATAAGAGTGTATGGTTAATTTGCTTACAAACATCAGGTGGTCATAATAATCTGGCCACTCAGTGTATATGTGCATAGAAATAATCTAAATATAAACATATATTCTTTTTCGTTTTTTTCAGGATTAGAACTATAAAACCTCTGTGATAACTTGCTTGAGCAATTAATTAACATCATGGTTAAACATCTTTTTTTCTTCCTTATGTCTAATTAAGAGTATTACAGCAATTTATGATTTTATCTTTTTTGTGATCTTTAGAAATTTAGAAAGATATGGTCATGATTCTTATAATCAAGCTAGTAACTTGAAAATAAGTGTCAATAACCTTCTATTTTCTAATAAATATACATCTATTACTTAAAAATATGTGTAAATTATTCCCGTAACCTTCTATTTTTTAATATAAATATATATTTATTACTGTTCTACACTTTTTTCCTCTTCTAAATATTTTGATAACTTTCCTAGACATTTTAAAGTGAAGAAAGCTTCACTGAGATAAATGTAGAATATAATAAAAACTTTAGTGTTTTCTAACATATCAGAAAACTTATTTAAAGAATACTTTATATTTCATTTATTTATATAATGATATATTTTTTGAAAATGTTTAGAAGCAAACAAACAAAAATCTGATAAATATCTACTATGCTGAGAATACCATCCTGAGTCTTGGGACTGCAATTAAGTTTTAGATACTTCCTTGTTTTCAAAGTATTGTATACTTTGCTTATAGTAACATAGAAAAAAATAAAAATATAATAAAAATTACAAAAATAGAAAGGAATGAAAGGAAAGAGAAAGGGAGGGAAGGTGGAAGGGCAAAATAAGTGAACAAAGCAGTGTAGAGTTCTTTCCAAGTAGGTAACCTTGACAATTGAGATAAAATAGCTCTGAATAAAAATTGTTCATATTGAAAGGGTATCAAAATATATTTTTTAAATATTTTGTTTTGCTTTAGATTTATTTATTTTTAAGACTTCATTTATGGAGGGGCAGTTTTAGGTTTACAACAAAATTAGGAGAGAGATTCAGAGATTTCCCATATACCTCTTGCCCCAACACACACAGAGCCTCTCCCACTATTAACATCCCCCAACAAAATGATATATTTGTTATAATTTATGAACCTACATTGACACCTCATAATCACCCAAACTCCATAGTTTACATTAAAGTCTACTCTTGGTGTACAGTCAAATTGTTACTGGGAAGATGCTGAGACCTCAGCTCTTGTCTTCTCAAAGGAAAGGTTTCAATCAAGAGTCAAAGGATACCTATTCTTACTCCAGTTGCCTACTTCTCAATGCCTGTATTTCCTTTTGCCCAGTTCTCCATATAATCTTTGTTCTTATACCCAATATTGGCAGCTGCCTTATGGGATGGTTGGTACAGAGCAGATTCTCATCAAAGATCTGCTGCTCTCCCATACTTACAGCATTATTTGAGTAAATACTCATATATGATTCAAAAAGAGAGAGTGTGTGTGTTTTTAGCAAAGTAAATAAGAATCTATTTGCCACAGCAAAAATATACTTAGGACAGTAAAACAAAAAATAACATAGAAGAAATGACATGAAAGACTAAACTGGGCTGCTTTGGGGTCACTGAGAAGTCAGAGAAAAGGGGGCCATGAAGACAGATCTAGGGGGTTAGCCCAGGATTAACTGCTGCTGCCCATTGCTTCCCTGGTTGCAAGTCTCATGGGGTCCCTTATAGGGATGAAGAGGGAAGGAAATGGTGCAGGCATGCTTCCCTGGGGTAGAGCACTTACTAGATCCTTCATACTGAGTGCATTTATCTCTCTCTTCCTGGTGGAAACCTTAGAGGAGAACACACACTTTCCAGGAGTGTTCTTTCAGGGTCATGGTATCCCTTATTATGGTCAGTATCCCTGATTATGGCCAAGGCAGGAGATAATTAATCAATGTAGCTGCTCCTGAGGCAGCCATAACATCACTTGGCTAGTTTTGTTGTTTTTCTTGGTCTGGAGCTGAAATACAACTAAGATTTAGATGTTATCTTTAGGGAAGGAAAGGTTAGGAGGTCTAATCTGAGCCAGCATTATGAAAAACCAGGGGTTGAAATCCCATGACCAGCAATACGCTAGTGGAGGAAAGGTTATCCTGGAGGCCAGGTCTTATTTTCCCAGTTTTTCCCCTTGCTAGGCATCCAGGGCTTTCTGCCTTGGTGAGTTTCTGTCCATAATTCTTGCTCTGCTTATGTCTGTCTAATGATCTAACATTCTCCCCTCAAGGACTTTCACTCTGAATTCTTTCAGAGACAATGGGCAATACAGTATCTTCTGTAGTTGTTTCCTGCTGAAAGGAGACATTTTTTGCTGTCTTTCAGAGGGATGATAAGGCCTCAGAACAAAAGGAGGTTTTGATGATGTCTAGTGGTGGTATTTTCTAATACAAACAGAATTTGTAACCTGGTGGAGACAAACTGTGCTTCAAATTTCAATATTATTGGGACAAAAGCTAGAATGGCAAAAATTATGACAAATGATCTGTTCAAAGGAATAAGTTCCAGCTCTTAATGATTCCAAGTCAAAGGAGGACAGAAAGAAATGAAACATTAGTTTGAAGGCTTGTAGTCAAATACTTAAGAATATTACACAATTTAGGATCTAGTTTGCTTCATGGGTAAAAAATAAGACTTTGAAGATGAAAAACTGAACTAGAATTTAACATTTATCATTATATATATGGAGTCTATTTTAACACATTTCCCCCTAAAGAAAGGTTCCCTCATTTTTATTAGTCAAATTAAAATGTAATTTATTTGTTTTATTAAGTTTAGTTTTAATTTGATCATTTGCATGAAAAATAGTAAATTATTATATATAGGCCTTTTCAAATATGTGTGCTAGAATTTTTTACTCACAAGGAATCTTCAGACTGAGATTTAGCCAGCATGCCAGGACCCAGAAGTCAAGCCACACAATTGCCATCTGAGTTTGCCTGTAATACTTATTAGTTTGTGTGGATTCCTCAAATTCTTGAGTTTCCCAAAATGTCTTCATGTTTTTCCTTGCTATCTCTCAGGAAAGCAATCTTTGTTCCTTACCTGGAAAGACTGCCGTGACCCTCTGACCAAGCAAGGCACCCGGCCATTTTTTGCAAGTGGCTTCTGATTGGTTTTGGTCAGTTTTAAGAAGGCTTTCTGGTGACATCCAGAGTCAAGGCATGACTCTCTTAGACATGACATTCCAGTCAAAGACTTGGTTAATAAAACTACAATTGAAAACTTTTCTGATGGAATTCATGCACAGAAATGTATTGCCATAAAAATAATAGTCACTTACTAAGAGTTGCCAATTCCTGGAGGGATTAGGTAGAGAGAAAAAATGTAAATGCTTCAATATTGCTTATGAAGGTATAGTTTACCAAATTGCTTTAGGTCCGCAGGTTGAGAACTGCTAATAAGGTCGCCTAAGATCATCGGAAAACACAGATATTTACATTATGATTCATAACAGTAGCAAAATTATAGTTATGAAGTAGCAACAAAAATAATTTTAGAGTTGGGGGTCACCACAAAATGAGGAACTGTATTAAATAGTCGCAGCATTAGAAAGGTTGAGAACCACTGCTTTATGGAAAAAATAATCTTATATTTGGAAAAAATATTTTAAAATTATAAATATTTTGATGATTTGTTTAGAAACCTATAATTTAGAGTAAGTCAGAGTCCTTTTTCATGAACTTTTCCAAAGACATAAGTAACATATTTGCAATTGCATAGAGTAAAACAATGACTGCTAATGACACACTTAAAATGACATGGTTAGAGATCTGATTATCACACTATTGGTAAAGAACTTTGCTTTTTTTTAAAAAGACCAAAAGTAGCTGAACTTAAGACTTATCTATCAATTAATGTTCACCAGCTGAAATAAGATAATTTGATTTGCTTTGATAGCTAAGGTTGTTGTTATTTTGATTTTTTCTTTTTCCTCCTTTTTACTTTATAGAAACTTGTATTTTTTGTCTGTGCAAGGCAGGGGGACATTAGACAACGTATCTTGTCTGGAGGAAACCACACCATCATTTGTCTGTTTTTTCTGCTTTTCTGGGCCTGGAGCTGACATGTAACTGAGGCTTAGATGTTATCTTTAAGTTAGGGGATCTAAACCACATGACCAGCAATATGTTAGTAGAGGAAAGGTTAGTCTGAGGTGAGATTCTTATTTTCCCAGTTTTGTCCCTTGATAGGCATCTAGGGCTTTCTGCCCTGCTGCATTTCTATACCTGACCCATCATCCTTGCTCTACTCATATCTAACTGCCTATATGACAAAGCTAGAGGCCTAGTGCACGGATTTGTTCATTGGTGGGGTCCCTCAGTCTGGCCTGCAGGGATCGGGCTGAACCTGCTCTCCAGCATCCCCCTAATGGTCCCGGAGTGCAAGAGGGCATTCTACAAAGTTGCTGTCACTTGGCAGCTTCAGCATTGAGTGTCTGTCCCTTGGTGGTCAGTGTGCCTCATAGCTAATAGAATCATATTGTATGTATGATTTTCAAATTGGATTTTGGTCCCTCTTTTATTGTTTTTATTTTTTAATTCAATCACTATGTTGTTCTAGCTGTTCAAGATCCAACTGTTTGGTGAAGGTTGTTTTTTGTTTGTTTTTTTTCTTAATCCTCACCAGAGGATTTTTGTTCGTTTGTTTGTTTGTTTGTTTATTGGTTGGTTGGTTTTATTATTTGAGGGGGGAAGAGAGAGAGAGGGTGATCAATTAGTTGCCTCCTATATGATGGACCCCAATCAGAGGTCAATCCATAACCCAGGTATTTGCTATACCAGGAATCAAGCCCACGACCGTTTGGCATATAGGACAAAACTCTAACCAACTGAGCCAGCCTGCCAGTGTGGTGAAGCTTTCATCAACTAATTTCTGACCTTATTTTAGTGCTCCCACTGCGTGCTGCCTGCATTAGCCTTTTTCTAAACCTATCCTGCCTTAACTCTGTATATGCTCTCACGAATGCCTAGAATCCATCTTTTTTAGATCCTTATATATTTATTCCCTCTTGTCATTTAAATTGCTCAGATTTTACCACCTCCAAACCTTTTCCTGACGAGTCTTTTCTAATTTTTTCCGTTCTTATTTCTACTACTGTTATTATTTTTAAATGGACAAAATAAAAGCCACAATAGCTTTTTTTATATTTTATTTTTAATTAAAATACAATCAGTTTACAATGACATTAAATGGATTTCATACATTTGGATATGAGTACTCACAATTAAATTAGAATACCATACTTTCCAAAATCTTCCAGTCTTACTGTTCATTGACTCCAATCCATGAGTGTTCACAGAACTCTTCTTCAAGTTTTGATCTCTACAAGTTTTATATAAATGGAATCAAACAGTATATAACATTTTGAGTCTTGTATCTTTCATTAAGCATAATGCCCCTGAGATTCTTTTAAATTCTTATTTGTATCAAATATTCCACTTTTTTATGAATATTATTCCATTACATGGATATACTACTGTTTGCATGTTTATCTTTTGAAAAATATTGAAGTTAGGTAGAGATTTTTTTTGCCAAGTTGAATAGAGAAACTATAAACATTTTCTTACATGTGTTTTTGTGAAAACAAAAATTGTAATGACTCTAGGCCCTGGCTGGTTTGGCTCAGTGGATAGAATATCAGCCCATGGACAGAGGGTCCTGGGTTTGATTCCGGTCAAGGGCATGTACCTCAGTTGTAGGATCTATCCCTGACCCTGGTGGGACACATGCAGGAGGCAACCAATCAGTGTGTCTCTCTCAAATCAAAGATTCTTTCTCACTGTTTCTGTCATTCCCTTCCAATCCCTTAAAAAAATAATAGAAGAATATCCTTACATAAGGATTAATAAAAGAGCAAAAAAGTTTTCCTTATTCCAGCATAAATATTCAAATATGGGGTAGTTGGATGATGTAATAACCATATACAGTATTTAAGTTTATAATAAACTAAATAGTTGTTAAGTGTACCTGTATCATTTTCATTCCCACCAGTAATATATGAGAATTTAAGTTGCTCCACATTCTTACTTTTTTTGTATCATTTTAAATAAAATAAACAGTATACTTTTATTTAGCTACTCTGTTACATGTCTAGCAGTATCTCATTGAGGTTACAATTTGCATTTTCTTAAACACTGATAATATTGAACACCTCCCAGGTGCTTATTTACCATTGTATATTTTCTTTAAAAAAGTCTATTCACATGTTTTATATATACAGTATATCTCTATATATTTTTAATTAGGATCTTGTTTTATATCCTGAGAAAAATCCTTATGTATTCTAAGTTGATCCTTTGTTGAGCATATGATATGAAAATAATTGCTTTTAGTGTGTAGCCTGTACTTTATGTCTTAAAACATTGTCTCTTATAAAAAAAACTGCCTATCTTTTTTGCATAATACATAACAGTTTGTGACCTTTTCTTCTTCATTTACTTAAAGACAGCCTATACAGTTCACAAAAGATACACACTTCATTCTTGAAGATAACTCCTTTATCTCTATAGTGATGGAGTACTGCTGGAAGTATTAGCATATAGTACTTAACAAATACAAGGAAAATGAATTTAGGGGTATACCATCTATTTGTTTAACGTGGCTGCTATAATAAACAGCTACATACTTGACAGCTTAAAACAACACATATTCTCTTCAAGTTTTTGAGGTCAGAAGTCCAAAATCAGTTTACTGGGTCAAAGTCAAGGTGTTGGCAGGGCTGCACTATCTCTGGAGCTTCTTATGGAGAATTTGTTTTCGTGTGTGTGTGTGTGTGTGTGTGTGTGTGTGTGTGTGTACTCCCCAACCCCTGCTTCTATGTATGTGGTCAAACCTCTCTCTACCTTTCTTTTAAAAGCACACTTATGATTTCATTTAGAGCCAATCCAGAATAATCTGCTCATTCTAAGGTCCTTAATTTAGTTGTATCTACAAAGTTGCTTTTACTATCCTATATAATAAAGAGGTAATATGCAAATTGAGTCTCACACCCTCACAAGATGGCCATCCATTTCATCATGAAAAGGCTGCCCCCATGTTATTACAAGATTGCTTCCACAAGATTGCCACCCCCTGTATCATCACTAGATGGCTTCCATCTTTTTACATTGTCACAAGATGGCCATCCCCATGTTGTCTAAGATGGCAGGAAAGGGCAGTTGTGGGGAGAGGCAGGCCTGCAAGGGAGGGCAGTTGGGGGAAATCGAGCCAGCAGGGGAGAAGTTAGATGTCAATCAGGCCAGCAGGAGAGCAGTTAGGAGGTGAGCAGGCTGGCAGACAGAAGTGAGTTAGGGGCAATCAGGCAGGCAGGCAAGTGGTTAGGAACCAGCAGTCCCAGATTGTGAGAGGGATGTCCAACTGCCAGTGTAAAACCAGCAGTGAGAGATAGGGTCTAAACAAAAGTTGGACATCTCCCAAGGGGTCCCTGATTGGAGAGGGTGCAGGCTGGGCTGAGGGACAGTGCCCCCCACCCCCGCTCCAATGCATGAATTTTGTGGACTGGGCCTCTAGTATAAGAAAATACTCAAAGGTTCCAGGATTTAAGATATGGATATCTTTGGGAGCCATTACTGAGCCTATTACACATCCCAGACTATGGTGATCCTGCTAGTATCTAAGTTTTATAACCACTTTGGTCCGAACTGAAGAAAATTGTATGTGATTATATACTTTGATTAGTTATGGTATAGAGATTATATAAGTTTTACTAGTTTTTCTTTGTCTGCAACCAGACTGTATATCTCTGAAGACTCAGGATTGCAACTTCTACTTTACTACTATGAACAAGTAAGTTCTTGTTGAATTCATATATTTCCAGTCAGATAATGGATTAACAACCTGTGATCGTGAAAGATTTGAATCATTAATAATGTCAACCTTCATCTAGGTCTGGGAAATTAACCAAGCTCCAAACAACTGGATTGAATCGATATTTTCAATGAATTTGTTTTAATGCCAGCACTAGCCTCACCTAGTTTCTTCTTCCTATTACTTGTCTCTCTGTTTCTCTATCATCCTTTCTTCCATCTCTGTTACATTTTCCATACCTTCTCTTTTGATCCAAGGTATGGGTTCTATATAAGACAGATTTTGGCTACTATAGTATATATTTGTTGGTTAGAATTGATTTATTTAATTCATCTGCCAAAAAGTGCAGCAAATTGTTTAAGGAGACTGTGATTTTGTGTGTTTTTGTTGTTATTGTTTGTGTTATTAAGTTGAATTTCAACCTCATACTAAAGTGTGGGGGAAAATATATTTAGTTTATATCTTTCATTTTTTAAACTACTTTTTCAAGTTCCACAACTCTCAGACTATTCTGCTGAAGACCTTAATATCACCAAAAGACATAAGGATAAACCGTATCAGCAGCATTCAAGATCAGAGATGAAAAGGCTGACATGTTCTGTGACATATATAAAAGAAAGAATAAACCTATAAGAGCAAAACAATGTTTGAGTCCCAATTTCAATGTCCAATAGTTTTGAGTCCCAGTTTCAATGTCAAACAGTTCCTTATGTGTACACGCCATCCATGGTATCTGGATAGTGGACAAATGGTGGCAATGCAGGTCCGATCCTCTCTAGTTTGGTCCTAGGCATCCTGTAGCGATGCACAGATACTGACTGCTAGCATGGCAATGCGTTGTCAGCGTCTTCCATCTCTGGACTGTTTCTACTCTTGTCTTCATGGTTGGAGCAGACCTGTCAGTTCCTCTCTGTTGCAGGAGTCCACTTGGTCTTGGAGTTGTTTTCTGAAAGTATATAAACATATTCTTGACCAAAAGTTAATAAAGGAATCTTTTCTATAAAATTGACTTGGATTCCTTTTTATTTTTGCCTACCCGTTTTTCCTTTGGCTTATTTTGACACCATGTGTGTTTTCCATGGGTGTCTAAATTTTAATTATTCCTTGTTCTGTAGGATATGATTCATTTGTCATAATGTCAATAAAATTGTTTTTAGCCCCCATTCTATTTTCAAAATTAAAATAATAATGACAAGGTTAGAAAGCAGTTTGAATACGGACCAAACTAATGATTTTTTGGATTATTATTAAGGGCATAGACCTGGACATTGCTTGTTTATTTTATTCTGATGAGATAAAGTTAAATTAAAATAACCACATAATGTAGAACATATTTGAAGGAAGTTTCTTTTTTTTTTCTTTTGGTAGAAGTACTGGATAACAGAAAATTATTTCAGTTTTAAGTAAAGAGTTGGTTGCAAAAAAAGTTCATAAGATTTCTTTAATATCCACAGTTAAAACCATTTTATATTTTTAATATTTACCTCAAAATATAACACTAAGTTTGTGAAATCTAATGATATGATTTGAGAAAGATTTAATTATCTGGTTACAGAGGTATTTTATTTCTCCTTACTTTTATCAAGTCAGTATATAATCTTACTTAAAAGTACACTTTTTTTTTAATCCATAGAATTAAGTAAGTTTAGTAGAAAACAAAGTTATAGGTTTCTAAGGATCCCAAAAGAATAAAAGCCTTCTTTTCAGAGGGTTTAATACTTCTAATACTTCAGCTCTGTTTTCTACACTATTTAAAATTATTCTTCTATTATCTATATACTAAAGGCTTGGTGCACAGATTCATGCACTAGCGGAGTCCCTCTACCTGGCCTGTGGGGATCAGGCCAAAACCAACTCTCTGAAATCTCCCGAGGTGTCCTGGATTGTGAGAGGGTGGCTTTTGGGTGATGCATGCCGGAATTGGGCTCCCTTCTTTCTGCTTCCAGGTGCATCACCCGAGAACTGCAGTTGGCAAGTCACCACAGCTCAGCAGCTCCTGCATTAAGCATCTGCCCCCTGATGGTCAGAACACGTCATAACTGCTGGTCAGAGTGTCTCCCACTGGTGAAGAGTGTGTATAATAGTTATCAGTCAGATGGATAGACACTTAGCCTTTTATATCTACACTAGAGGCCTACACACAAAATTTGTGCACGGGGCTGTGTGTCCCTAAGCCCAGCCTGCACCCTCTCCAATCTGGGACCCCTCAAGGTATGTCCAACTGCCAGTTTAGGTCCGATCCCTCTTACAATCTAGGACCGCTGGCTCCCAACTGCTTGCCTGTGTCCTTCCTGATTGCGCCTAACTGCTCTGCTTGTAAGCCTGATTGATACTTAACTGCTCCCCTGCCAGCCTGATTGTCCCTAACTGCCTTCTCCTGCAAGCCTGGTCACCCCTAACTGTCCTTCCCTGCTGGTCATCTTGTGGCAGCCATAATGGAGGCAGCCATCTTGTGTGTTGGAGTGATGGTCAATTTGTATATTACTCTTTTATTAGATAGGATATATATAAAGCCTAAGCAAATGTCCGACCATTCTACCTTCTGACTGGTAGCTATGATGCACATTGACCACCAGAGGGCAGATGCTAAATACAGGAGCTGCCATATGTGCACTGACCATTTAAAAATAAATGGCACCACAGACCTTGTGCCAACAAAGCAACACTCGGCTTTCCCCAAGTGGGATACAGGCCCCATCACCATCCCAGAGCAACACCTTACCAATTTTCAGCCGATGCTGCCAAGACCCCATGGTGCAAAATGTGGCGCAGAGCATAGCCCACCCCAGAAACGATCACTGTGAGTGCTGGGTAATGATGTCATGTAGTAACACCAGGCTTCCTATCTTTAGTGACTAGCCTCCTTGGAGTTTCTTCATCCCAGGAACATGACTTGCTTTATAGTCAGGTGCAAATATTTTACACTTTAACAAATGTCTGTGAAGCATTTTCACGTGCCTCATCTCATTTGATCCTTACAGAAGTCCAACCTGCTTCAGGTCGCTATTTACTGCTATGTTGCTGATAATTACTTGGAAGATAAGATGGGGTGCTTCACTGAGCTGGAAAAAGTTTAGCTAAATCAGAAAGCAGATCTAATTAAGCAAGTTTGTATATATATATATATATATATATATATATATATGACTAAGTTGACTCATACATGCATGATACATATAAAGTTCTCACTGGTTTCAATCACATGGGTGTGTTCCCATCTGTCATTGTTTATCATGAATTCGGTGAGGACTACTATTATAAAGAAAGGGAAGATAGTGATATTAAAATATTTCTTCCAATTAATTTCCTTTGATGTACACAAATCCATGCACTGAGTTACTAGTTAATACTAGTATATAAATATCTAATAGCAATACAAAAACACTAGACATGTTATTAAAACCAAATTCAATTTCTAGCACCTATGTTTTTATTTGTGTAAATGCAGAAAATGCCAAGTGTTCAGCAGAAGAATAAAAGCATTCATATTTTGAATCAAATTATGATGGGGTTAAGTAAAATTAAAATGCATATCCTTGATAAAAGTATTAATTAAAATCCAGCCATGTAATTGGAATGCTAAGTTATTAGATAAAGATTAAATAAGTTTTTCTTGGGTGAATGAATATTCACTGTATATCCTAAGACACATTCCAATTCCATCAACATTCTAAATGTGCTCCTCTGTTATCACTTTGCTTTCCTGATTTATAGTATTTTCTTTACTCACACTTCCCATGTTTTAACAAACTATATATATATATATATATATATGTATATATATACATATATATACATATATACATATATATATATATATCCTTTAGAATATTGAAAGTGATGAATTAAGCTCAACCTTTTTTTCTAGTCAATTTTAGCCTCTATAACACCTCTTGCTTCAATAACCATTAGGGGAGTTGTTAGCCAAATGTTTTAAATATGTAAATATGTTGGAATGCAATTAAAATCACTATACAGTCACTTCCTTTTGAATGATTCAGAAGATTTCTAACAAACTGTTTATAACATTTAAACAGAATACAAAATTATTTAAATTAAAATCCACTAAACAATGCTCTTAAATAGTGAAGTGAAACCTGCATAGATAGCAAATTTACAGGCATGCAATTAACATTTGCTTAACATTAAACAACTCACATGGTTTACTGACTTTAGTTTGAGTAATACTGTCTATATATTTCAATCTATGAATACCAAGTACCTTAGGCAACTTAGACAATAATATGTTAGAAGAAAAGTGGACTATCTAATGGAGAGCAACATTACATATTTTCTTTCAAATCAACAAGGTATATCAATCCATTACTTTTAAATTCTCTCCTGAAGATATATTGTTACTGGTTTTAGAAAAAGAGGAAGAAAGAAAAAAAGGGAGAGAACCATCAATGTGAGAGTGAAACATTGATCTGTTGCATCCCATAAGTGCCCCAACTTGGGATCAAACCCACAGCCTTATATGTGGTCTGAACATGAATCAAACACACAACCTCTTTGATATATGAGAAGATGCTCCAATCAACTAGGCTATCCAACCAGGACTCAATCTATTTTGAATTGTTTACTTTCCTCTGGACAGGATCCAGACTGTGCTCTATAATAGTGATTATTTTGATGCAATAAATATCAATAGATTAGAATAGATTTTATCAAAGAATAGAATAAATAGAATAGAATAGAATAGAATAGAATAGAATAGAATAGAAAAGAAATTGTCAGGACTGTGGCAAGATGGTGGCATAGGTAAAAACCTACACTGCCGCCTTGCACAACAATCTCAAAACTACAACTAAAAGACAGAATGGACATCATCCAGAACCACAGGAAAGCTGGCTGAGTGGAAGTTTTACAACTAGAAGGAAAGAGAGGGGCTCACGGAGACCCAGAGGAGCTGCAAAAAGCTGAGGTACGGAGACACACTCACTGAGAGAGCGGGTGCCGGAGTATCTGGCTGGCTTTCTCTGGCAGGAGGAAAACAGAGACTCCCAATGGCATTGAACCCCTTATCTTACAACACTAAACCCCAGATCCAGCCGAAACTCATACGGGGTGAGTTTGGACTGTGAAAAGGGAGAGGTGCACGGAAATTTAGGGGAGTCGCAAAAGATCAGAGGCCTTGTTGCACACGGCACTATGCGGAGGACAGACTGCTGATTGTGCCACTGGCTTTCATGAGTGGGTGAGAGACAGACCCTCCCAACTGTGCCACTTCTGAGTCCACTGAGCCCCTGTTTCGGGCAAAACCCTGGAGACCTAGACTCGTGTGGTCCTGGTGCACGGGGGAGCTGGAAAGGCAGCCATTACAGGCACTGCTGGCGCACGCAAAAGGACCACTCCAGCGATTACCTAGTCACATGAGACTCAGGGGCCATGGAGGGTGGGGCCAATTGGAAGGCAAGGAGGTCCCTTAAGCCCTGAGACTCCACCCATCCCAAGCTCAACATTGGCTTCTGCGGTTTTGCAAGTCTGGTATCATAACGCTGAATTCAACACAGAAGTGCTCCTGTCATAGTGAAAATGCCGAGACAAGGGAAGGGATCTCAAACAAAAGAAAGGGAGGAAAAACAACGACTGGATATAGAGTTCAAAACCACACTTATAAGGTTTTTCAAGAATATGCTAGAAAAGTTGGATAAACTTAGCGAGAGCCAAGAGGAGATGAAAAAGGACCAACTAGAGATGCTAAAGAGCCAACTAGAGATGAAAAAGGTCCAACTAAAGATGAAAAAGGACCAACTAGAAATTAAACATACACTGACTGAAATAAATAATATTATACAGAGTCCTAACAGCAGACTAGAGAAAGGTAAGAATCAAGTCAACAATTTGAAATATAAAGAAGCAGAAAACACTCAACTGGAAAAGCAAGAAGAGAAAAGAATCCAAAAATGTGAAGATAATGTAAGGAGACTCTGGGACAGCTTCAAGCGTACCAGCATCAGAATTGTGGGAGTGCCAGAAGAGAGAGAGCAAGATACTGAAAACCTATTTAAAGAAATAATGACTGAAAACTTCCCACATCTGGTGAAAGAAATAGACTTACAAGTCCAGGAAGCGCACAGAACCCCATATAAAAGGAATCCAAAGAGGACCACACCAAGACACATCATAATTAAAATACCAAGAGCAAAAGACAAAGAGAGAATATTAAAAGCAGCAAGAGAAAAACAGTTCATTACCTACAAGGGAGCACCCATATGACTGTCAGCTGATTTCTCAACAGAAACGATGCAGGCCAGACGAGAGTGGCAAGAAATACTCAACGTGATGAACAGCAAGAACCTACAACCAAGAATAATCTATCCAGCAAAGCTATCATTCAGAATTGAAGGGCAGATAAAGAGCTTCACAGAGAAGAAAAAGCTAAAGGAGTTCATCAACTCCAAACCAGTATTATATGAAATGCTGAAAGGTACTCTTTTAGAAGAGGAAGAAGAAAAAGGCAAAAGCCAAAAAATTATGAACAACAAATACATAGCTATCAACAAGTGAATCTAAAAATTAAGTGAATTAAAAATTTGATCAACAGAATAAACTGGTGAATATAATAGAATCAGGAGCACAGAAAGGGAGTGGACTGATAATTTTCAGGGGGAAAGGGGTGAGGGGTGTACAGGGAGAGACTGGACAAAAATCATACACCTATAGATGAGATCAATGGGAGGGAGGGAAGGGTGGAAGGTGGGTGGAGGGGTGCTATGAAGGGGAAAAAAGAGAAACAAATGTAATAATCTGAATAATAAAGATTTAATTTAAAAAAAGAAATTGTCAGAATACATAAGAATGACAAGACACTACAGTGCTCAGACTATGGGTAAGGATGCCTAGATTTAAATGCACATGCTCAGGCTCAGTAATGTAAAAACTCTGGTTACAATAATTTTTGTGCCTGAATTTACTCACAAGAATAATATAGATGCTTCTTCTTCAGAGAGCTCTTGTAGAAGATAAACTAATCATAGTTAATAAAGCACTTATAACAGTGTCTCATACATTGGTACTCTTTAAATGGAAGCTACTACTCTACATTTTATGATTTTTCAAATCATCCACTTTGCTTAAATGTGTATTGCCAGCAAAAAGAAAATATTTCACATTGTCTTCATTGTGGAAAAGAATATATGTTGAGAATATATTAAAGATAAAAAATAATTTTAATGTCAGAAAATAAATTAGTGATATCTTCAGGAGTCTTAATTTAAAACACATTTAATTTAAGTATGTGAGTTCAAATACTTGTTATGCCAGTGTTACATAAGTGTCAAATCAATTAAAATACAAATTTTTAAAATGTAAACATTTTTATGTATACCTAAAAACAAATTAAGAAATGTGTTTACCCTAGCTGCAATATATTGAATATTTTTGTGGATTGTGTTTTCTCAGTAAGTTTAAACTTTTATTAATACAAATCGAGCTAAATATCATGTGCCTAAAAAATGAATGATTTTGAGGGAAGAGCGCAATTTCTCATCTGATCACTGGTTCCATTCCTGGTAAGGGCACATGCTGGGGTTGTGGGCTCATTCACCAGTAGGCAGCATGCATGAGGCCGGTGATCAATGCCTCTGTCATTGACGTTCCTGTCTCTCCCTCTCCCTTCCTCCTTCTCTCTAAAAAAAAAATCAATTTAAAACATTAAAAAATGTAAATAGGTATGTCCTTCAAGAGAGAAATTTAGCAAAATGTATGCTTTGGGTAAGTTGTTAAGAGAAAATAAGGAGAGTCAAAGGTTTATTTTGGCAGAGCACAAATGCAGAAAAATATGCTGAAACCTTAGCATAAGAAGATTTCACTTTTCAATCTCACCATATGCATTTCTATTACCATGATTTAATTGTTTAGTTAAATACCACCAGTTCACGAAGAAGAGTGTATAAACTCTGTTGCTAGTTATTCAGTCAAAAAGTCATTATGTAAAAACAAATGTGCATCATAATAGATACATTACAAAGTCCATACTTTGAGAGATGTGATGTATCAATTATTCAGTTTATGCATTGACATTAAGCATATTGTTGTCGCACTTTCTTTTCTCTCAGTAATAAACACATGTGGTATTATATAAAAATGAATAATCATGAGAGGAAGTTAGACACACACAAAAAAACCCAAAAATACCAAAAAGGTAATAAGTTCTGGTAGCAAGATTTAAATCAAATGTAAATGGAGATATGAGGGAAATAGTTAACCATTGAAATGTCTACACTGCAGTCATTTAAAGTACTCTAAACATGGACACAGAGAAAGTTGGAGAAGGCAAATTTATAGAACCAAATGAGGAAAGCACTTATGATGGAAAGGATAAAGGTATCTCAGAAGAAGTGGCACTAGAAAAAAATTCTCATTAAAGGCAATCTTGAGATACACTGCAACATTAAAATTAAAAAAAAATCAAATGTTGAAAGTGAATCCAAATTTAGAGAATATGCTAATTAGCCAAGGCATGAAAAATTTCTCACTTTTTAAAAAAATATATTTTATTGATTTTTTACAGAGAGGAAGGGAGAAGGATAGAGAGCTAGAAACATCGATGAGAGAGAGACATTGATTAGCCACCTCCTGCACGCACCCTACTGGGGATGTGCCCGCAACCAAGATACATGCCCTTGACCGGAATCAAACCTGGGCCGCTGCTCTATCCACTGAACCAAACTGGTTTTGGCAAATTTCTCACTCTTTATTCAGAGCATAAAAAACTAGTAAAGACAAATACTTTTTAAACTACTTTAGATAAGAATTTTGTAAATAAGCAAAACTACTTCTCAATGTATATAATATTTTAAATAGCAATGTATTAAATAAATATTAGCGTTATTTTTTCATATCTACAATAATAAAAGTGTAATATGCATATCGACTGAACAGTTGAACAGCAGAACGACCATCACATGACCTTCAGGACAAAGTAGGAACTGCGGGAGTTGAACCAGACAGGTCTGTGAAGGCCTAGGCTTGCACGAATTTCATGCATTAAGATAGTTTTAATACTCTGCTTAAAATTTTTAAAGGTCATGAAATAATCATAATTTTTCTCATTAAGATCACCTTGCATGATTTCAGCCAGCATGGAAAGTGAGGACTGCTTGTTTTACTGATGAGTAAAGAAATGAGCTGTGACTTTCACTTATTACATGAATATGCATTACTTTTAGTAAATGTATGCATATTAATAAAGTAATAACAGTATATATATATATTTATGTACATACATAAATAGAGTTGATTGTTTTAAAAATATAAAGTTTGATATAAACTGTCCTCTAGTTTTTTATAGTACTGAAGATAAAATGGTATTAAACTATATGGACTATTATCATTAATACTAAGCAAATAAATGAGATTACCAAACCAATGATATCATTTCAAAGCTAAATGCATAACCAAAAATATGGTGCAATCTATATCAGAGATTTTCATGTAAGTCATATCCAAATACATGACAGAGGTGACATAACATCTATAATAATAAAAAGGTAATATGCTAATTAGTCCAGACGTCTTCCCAGACTTCATTCCAGACGTCCTTCTGGATGAAGCCAGGGCCTGAGGGAAGGCCCTGTCCCAGTGTCTGTGGGCGGCCAGAGGGAAGCAAGCTTGGGTCCCGGGTGCCAGAGGGAAAGCGATGCCAGCAGCCAGGTGAATTTATTGCATGAATTTCATGCATCGGAACTCTAGTGTATTTATTAAATCAGGAGAAACATATATTTGAATTTATATAATAATATTTATATGATATAATTTCTAGTAAATTAATAAGGTGTGAAAATTGATAGATAAATATTAAAAATCTGAATATCATTAAAGGGATAATATCCAGGGAAATAAATTCTTGTGAAAATCTAAGAAATTTATAAGAGTAAACATCAATGCCATACTAATAGATTATTTTTTTAAATGTATATTTTATTGATTTTTTACAGAGAGAAAGGGAAAGGGATAGAGAGTCAGAAACATCAATGAGAGAGAAACATCGATCAGCTGCCTCTTGCACACCCCCTACTGGGGATGTGCCCACAACCAAGGTACATGCCTTTGACCAGAATTGAACCTGGGACTCTTCAGTTGCAGGCAAACGCTCAATACACTGAGCCAAACCAGTAGGGCCTAACGAACTATTAAAAAGTATTTTTAAAAGTCTCCATAATAACAATATTTCTATGATGTATAAGATCTAGAAAAATGGCTAAAAACAAGGAAAAGGACCTGAAACTACAAGTTATTAAAAATATAAATGCATACTGAGTAATCTTCCTTATTATGAACTAGGACAAAGTCCATAGCTACACATATTGTAAACATCTTCCAGATTTGTTTCCTTAATTACGCAATGTCAATAAGTAGATACCATGCAGAACATATCTCATATTTATAATGGGGTATAAATAAAATTCTATGTAATAATTTATATTCCTCAAAGTGTAGTGCAAAATTAAATTACTATAACTGACATGTTATCTTAGTTTAGTTAAGTAAAATATGCTCTACTGTCTTTATTGCTAATCAAGACTAAATTATTCTGTATAGACTCACCCTTTTCAGAGAACTGTCTCAAATATACAGTTTGAGGAAATAAAGACATAAGCAATTTTTATAATTTCATCTTGCTTTGTATTTTCAACATTAATTTAAAACTTAATGAATCAAAGAATATGTTGACTCAACAAGAGATGATTCTGATATGGGTCAAATAGAATAACCCTGTTCTTCATGTTATTGAGATGTAGTGGAATGAATATTGTCTATTCAGGAGGAGGACAATAAAAAAGAGTTTTAATAGTCACTTTACCACACACTAAGATGATCTGACTACAACTTATTTCTGATGAAAAATTCATGACTATGTATATGCCACAAAAGAATTTCAAAGCTCATGTTGTTCTAAAAGCATACTTGTTTTATAATTTACTAGAGACCTGCATGAAATTCGTGCACAGGGGTGGGGGATGTCCTTCAGCCAAGCCTGCACCCTCTCCAATCTGGGACCCCTCGAAGGATGTCAACTGCCCGTTTAGGCTCAATCCCACTGCTCGCCTGCCTGCCTTCCTAATTGACCCTAGCCCATTCTGCCTGCCAGCATAAACATTCCCTATCCACTGCCCTGCCAGGCTGATTGATGCCTAACTGCTCCCCTGCCTGTCTGTTTGCACCTAACTGCCCTCCCCTGTAGGTCTGGTCACCACTAACTGCCCTCCCTTGCAGGCCTGGTCACCCCTAACTGCTCTCCTCTGCAGGCCTGGTCTTTACCAACTGCTCTCCCCTAGGTCCCCAACAACTGTCTTTCCCTGCAGGCCCAGTCCACCCCAACTTTCCTCCTCTGCAGGTTTGATCACCCTCAACTGCCCTCCCTTGCAGGCTTGATCCCTGCCAACTGTCCTCCTCAGCTGACCATCTTGTGGTGGCTATCTTGTGTCCAAATGGGGGTAGGATCTTTGACCACATGAGGGCAACCATCTTGTGTGTTGGAGTGATGGTCAATCTGCATATTACTCTTTTATTAGATAGGATAGAGGCCTGGTGCATGGGTGGAGGCCAGCTAGTTTGCCCTGAAGGGTGTCCCAGATTAGGGTGGATATTCCCTTGGGGTGTGGGGAGGCCTGGACTAGGGGCCTATGGTGGTTTGCAGGCCAGCTATGCACCCCCAGAGATCCAAGTGGAGGGCCTGGTATCTGGGATTCATTTTTCTTCTACAACTGAAACTTTGTAGCCTGGATTGAAGCCAAGCCTTCTACTCACTCCCTGGTAGCAGCCATTTCTGTTGGAATTTATTTTTCTTCTGTAATTGAAATTTTGTAGTCTTAACAGAGGTCTGAGCTGGCCAGAGTGTGTAGAAAGCTTGGCTTCCTCCATCGCCAGGGCAACCCAAGCCTCCTTCCTGGTCTCTCTGTGGCTATAGCCATCTTGCTTGAGTTAATTTGCATACTCACCCCTGATTGGCTTGTGGGTGTGGCAGGTGTGGGTGTGGTTTGTTATTGTAGTGGAGTTATGGTCTATGTACATATTACTCTTTTATTAGATAGGATGAATGAAACATTATATCTTATCGTTTTCTGACAAGAAGGAACCAAATTCTCTGAACCCATTCTTTTGTTAGAATATATAAAATTTCCTAGAAGATATTTTGACCTGTTAATTGCTTCAAAATCTGTATTTATATTTATTATCACATTTTCTAAACTTAAGTACATGCTAAGATATTTTCTCTTTCTAATGTCTTTCATTTTACTAAGTGATATATAAGGTACTCTCAAGATAAAGTTTAGACAATATATTATTCAATAGAATACTTCTATATTTATTATTCATTGCATTATTTTAGGAGATACTGGTAAAATACTTAAAGGGAAGAATGCAGATTTTAAATACAAAATTTAAATATAAATGGCATAAAATATTAAACTGAGAACATGGAGTCATAGCTCTTAGATTTGAGATTAAACATTCCCAGGATAATGCATGGATTAAGCACACTGGATTTCTAACAATGATTGAATTATCCATTATCTGTTTTCTAATCTATAACACAGTGATGAAAATGGTACCTAATCTTAGTTAGGAAAGTGAAATATTCCTATAAGATCATAATACATAAAGTAAATGCTATATAAAATTTTGAAATTATTATCATAGCCCACAAAGTAGCATGGAAAAGAGTAACTAGAAAATCATGGTAAAGTATGATGGAAACAGGCTGTCTTACCAGCATCCTATAAAATAAAAGGCTAATATGAAAATTGTTCCCTTGACAAGGAGTTCAACCAGGAATTCAACAAGGTTTTGGAACTGGCCCATCAACTGCCCACAACCCCTCCCCATGGCTGGCCTAGCTCAATTGGCCCCAATTGGGCGGACCAGCCAGACCTCACCCATGCATGAATTTGTGCACCACGCCTTTCGAGTGGGAATAAGAACAGATGTTGTTATTAGAACAATTACAGTCTTAATCCATTCTGGCTGCTGTAACAAAATACCACAGACTGGGTAGCTATTTGTACACAATAAAATGTATTTTTAGCCAAAACCAGTTTGGCTCAATGGATAGAGCGTTAGCCTGCGGACTGAAAGGACCTAGGTTCGAATCCAGTCCAGGGCTTGTATCTTGGTTGCAGGCACGTTCCCAGTAGGGAGTGTTCAGGAGGCAGCTGATCAATGTCTCTCTCTCATCGATGTTTCTAACTCTCTCTTCCTCTCTGTAAAAAATCAATAAAATATATTAAAACAATTATTTTTATCAGTTATGTGCAGTTCAACATTAAAGTGCCAGCAGATTCAGTGTTTGGTGAAAGCTCACTTTCTGGTTTAAAGAGTTCTGTCTTCTTGCTGTGTCTTCAAATGGCAGAAGAGGTGAGGGGAGATCTATCTGAATCTCTTTTATAAATATGGTAATATTATCCACACTGATGACCTAATCACCTACCATCATCTCAGGATTTACAAATATAAATTTTGGGGGAACACAAACATTCAGACCATAGCAAGGGGCTATCCAGATTTGAAAAATGCTAATATTATACATTTTGGGTTCTTCTTTTTTTTTTTTTAAAAAAAAAAGAATATTAATATGAGAAATAAATTACCTCAAATTACATTGCAAGAATGTAACAAAATTCATAATTACCATAAAGTCTATAAAAATGAAAAACTATTTTATTGACCCCACTCCTGACACTTCTATTATAAGACTAACTTTTGGTTTCTGATAATCTAAATGTTGATTCTCCTCTACTATTTATGTTTCTGATGCCAGTTGCAGCTGAACACTTTGCTATGGCTATTGACTCTTGGCCTGAAACATCTCCTTACAACACTGGGTAAGTGGATCTATTGGCCTGTAATAATTGTTATGTATGTCAAAAAATTACTGTAATAACAAGGAAAACCTAACAATTCATGGCCTTGGTTTTGAAACTTCTTAATAAATTCACTAAATGCACACACTTGGATCATCTTACTTGCCAATCCAAAAATAAAGCCTAGTCAGTCAAATACCATCTCACAAGAGAAGAAGTATTTTTTCTGACTTATCTTGCTAAGCTTACTCTCTCCATGAATGAATGATGGATAAATCAGTATTAGAGAGAATATGCATGTAAAATATTTTTAATCCTTCTTATCTCTACAAAGGTCATAGCTGTGGTGGATTTCAAAGGTATGAAAAAACTTAATATGTACTTGTGGATGTGACAATGACAGTACACCAACCACTGATTATTAAGAATCTTGAGAGATGCCAAAACCAGTTTTGCTCTGTGGATATAGCGTTGGCCTGCAGACTGAAAGGTCCTAGGTTCGATTCCAGTCAAGGGCATGTATCTTGGTTGCAGGCGCATCCCCAGTAAGGGGCATGCAGGAGGCGGCTGATTGATGTCTCTCTCTCATTGATGTTTCTAACTGTCTCTCCCTCTCCCTTCCTCTCTGTAAAAAATCAATAAAATATATTTAAAAAAAAAAGAATGTTGAAAGGTGATATATCCCCAAAATACACACATAAGTTAAGAATATGAAAAACAAAGAAAAATAGATGCAGTTTGTGGAAAATAATAAAACTTAGTGAGACTGACAGGCTACAGTGTGGCTTTTGATTTCAAATATTATAAATATTTTGACTTTGGTAATTTTAGAATTTATCCTATCTAATAAAGAGGGAACATGATAATTGACCATCACACCATCACAAAGATGGCTGCGCCCAGAGCTGAGGCCAAGTTCCTCAGGGAGCCTTAACGAGCAATCAGCAGGGACCTGAGGCTATGCCTCCCTGCCCCTATGGGGCTTGACAGGGTACATCAGACCTCAAGCTTCACCCCCTGCCCCAGTGCCAGGCAAGAGGACCTGAAGCCACCCCTGCCACACACAACCAGTAAGTCTTTAGGGGGAACTCAAGGTGAGCTTCCCATTCTGGTGTTTGGCTAGGGGACCTCAGGCTGTTCTCCCTGGCAGGTGAGGCTTGACAGGGGACTTCATGTTGTGCTACCTACTCTGGCTCCAGTCTGGGGGACCTCAGGCCACACCCCCTGCCCCAGCACTGGGCCAGGGGCCCTGAGGCTGCACCCCTCTGTCTCATGGGGCTTGACAAGGGACCTCAAGGTACACCCCCAGTGCTGGGTTAGGGGATCTCAGGCCATGGCCCCAACCTGGCTGGGCTTGATGGGAGACCTCAAAGCATACCCCATGCCCAATCTGGGGGACCTCAGGCCATGTCCCAATCCAGGTGCCATATCAGGGGACCTGAGGCTATGCCCCCTGCCCATCTGGGCTTGACAAGGGTGGAACTGGCCAGATCTGGATCTAGCCCAATGTGGGAGGGCATTGGGTCTGGGTCTCACACAATTTTGAGGAACATGTGGGAGGCCAGGGACTTGACTCTAGTTCCTCATTTTGTGTGTGTGTGTGTGTGTATGTGTGTGTATCCCCCTTTTGATGTACACAGATTTCATGCACCAGGCTACTAGTTTTATCTAATAAAAGAATAATATGCAAAGTGACCAGACCTTACTACACCCACCAGCCACTCCCACCAGCCACACCCACCAGCCAATCAGAGCAAGTATGCAAATTAACCCAACCAAGATGACTACAGCCACAGAGAAAACAGGAGGGAGGCTTGGGTTGCCCCTGACAATGAAGGAAGCCAAGTTTTCTGTAAAGCCTGGCCAGCTGAGGCCTCCACTTAAGGCAACAAAGTTTCAATGGCTGCCACCAGGGACTGAGACTTGGGTTGCCCCAGCAATGAAAGAGGCCAAGCTTTCCTCACATCCTGGCAGGCCCAGGCCTCCACTTAAGGCAAAAAAGTTTCAATGGCTGTAAGAACAGAAGGCTTGGCTCCACTCCAGACTACAAAGTTTCAGTTGTAGAAGATAAATAAATCCCAGATACCAGGGCCTCCGCTTTGATTGCTGGGGGGCATGGCTGGCCTGCAAACCACCACAGGCCCCTCACCCAGGCCACCACATGCTCCAAGAAAACATCCACCCTGATACAGGACACTCTTCAGGCCAAACAAGCTCGATCCACCCATGTAGCAGGCCTCTAACCTATCTAATAAAATAGTAATACGCAGATTAACCATCACTCCAACACACAAGATGACTGCCCCCATGTGTACAGAAGATGGTCAGTCAACACAAGATGGCCAGCAGGAGGGGGCAGTAGGTAGGAAACAGGCTTGCAGTTCCAAGGCCTATCTTGTTGGTGGTATTGATGAGTTCCCAAAGAAAGGCTGTTTTCCCCTTCAAGATGGCATGGGCTCCATGCCTGAGTCCCACAGCCTGGGGAGTGCCCACCGCGGTGGGAGTCTCTCCTTGTCCAAGAGAGCCTGAACTGCTAGCTCCTACTGCTCCTGTGAGATTTAACTAACCCTTACTCACTCACACACCACACACATCCACACACTCTCCTTTCATCATCTCACTCACTTCCTCTCCTCTCCTCTCCTCCCTCCTGCCAGCCCACATCTTTTTTTTTTTTCACAGACCAAAGAAACAATACAAAAGATCCACAAAACCAAGAACTGGTTCCTTGAAAGAATAAACAAAATTGATGAACCTCTAGCCAGGCTCAGCAAGAAGCAAAGAGAGAAGACCCAAGTAAACAAAATCAGAAATGAGAGAGGTGAAATAACAACATACCCCACAGAAATACAAAGGATTGTTAAAAAATATTATGAACAACTTTATTCTAACAATTTACACAACCTAGAGGGAATGGACACATTCCTAGAAAAACACAACCTTCCAAAACTCACTTAGGAAGATTCTAAAAATCTCAATATTCTGATAACTATGGAAGAAATTGAAGCAGTCATCAAAAAGTTTCCAGCAAAATAAAGCCCAGGACCAGACAGCTTCACAGGATAATTTTACCAAACATTCAATGAAGAATTAAACCTCTCTTCCTCAGGCCATTTCAGAAAATTCAAGAGGAAGGAACACTTTCAAACACCTTCTCTGAAGCCAGCATCACCCTTGTACCAAAACCAAAAAAGACAACACAATGAAAGAGAATAATAGGACAATATCCCTCATGAACATAGATGCCAAAATCCTCAACAAAATTCTAACAAATCAGACCCAGCAGTACATCAGAAAGATCATACACCATGAGCAAGCAGGATTTATCCCAAAGATGCAAGGATGGTACAATATCCACAAATCAATAAACATGATACATCACTTAAACAAATTGAGAGATAAAAAACACATGGCCATATCAACTGATGCAGAAAAAGCATTTGACAAAATGCAACACCCTTTCTTGATAAAAATTCTCAGCAAGAATGGAATAGAAGGATCATACCTCAACATTATAGAAGCCATATATGATAAACCCACAGCTAATATCATACTCAATGGGCAAAAATTAAAACCATTTCCCCTAAAAACAGGAATAAGACACAAATGCCCACTCTCACCACTTCTATTCTAGTGCTGGAAGTACTACCCACTGTGATCAGACAAGAAAAAGAAATAAAAAGCATCCAAATTGTAAACAAAGAAGTAAAACTGCCCTTATTTGCAGGTGACATGATACTTTACATAGAAAACCCTAAAGACTCCATCAAAAAATTATTAGATTTGATAAATGAATTCAACAATGTAGCAGGATACAAAATTAATGCCATTACAAAATCTATGGCATTTCTATTTACCAATAATGAACTTACAGAGAGACTAAAAATCGATCCCATTTACCATCGCACCAAAAAAATTAAGATACCTAGAAATAAACTTAACTAAGGAGGTAAAAGACCTATATGCAGAAAACTACATATCACTGAATAAAGAGATAGAGGAAGACATAAAGAAATGGAAGAACATACCACGTTCATGGATTGATAGAACAACATCATCAAAAGGTCCATACTACCCAAAACAATCAATAGACTCAATGAATCCCTATTAAAATACCAATGGCATACTTCACAGACCTAGAACAAACTTTTCAAAAATTCATTTAAAATAAAAAAGACCCCAAATAGCTGCAGCAATCCTGAAAAAAAAGAACAAAGTAGGTGGGATCTCAATACCAGATTTCAAGCTGTGTTACAAATCCACTGTTCTCAGAACAGCCAGGTACTGTCACAAGAACAGATATTTAAATCAATGGAATAGAAGAGAGCCCAGAAATCGATCCAAAACAATATTCCCAATTAATATTTGACAAAGGAGGCATGAACATACAATGGAGTCAAGACAGTCTCTTCAACAAATGGTGTTGGGAAAATTGGACAGATACATGCAAAAAAATGAAACTAGACCACCAACTTACACCATACACAAAAATAAACTCAAAATGGATAAAGGACTTACACATAAGACGGGAAACCATAAAAATACTAGAGAAATCCACAGGCAGCAAAATCTTCAACATGTGCTTAAGGAACTTCTTCTCTGATACTGCTCCTAGGGAAATGGAAACTAAAGAAAAGTAAACAAATGGGACTACATGAAAATTAAAAGCTTTTGCACAGCAAAGGAAACCATCAACAAAACAACAAGAAAACCTATTGCATAGAAGAACATATTTGCTAAGAGATCAACGATAAGGGTTTAATCTCCAACATTTACAGAGAACTCATACAACTGCACAAAATGAAGATAAATAACCCAATAAAAAAACAGGAAACAGATCAAAATAGGCACTTCTCAAAAGAAGACAGAAGGAAGAAAGAGACAAATGAAAACCTACTCAAAGTCATTAATCATCAGAGAGATGCAAATCAAAACAGCAATCGAACTCACACCTGTCAGAATGGCTATCATCAACAAATCAACAAATGACAAGTGTTGGCCAGGATGTGTAGAAAAAAGATCTCTTTTGCACTGTTGGTCGGAATGCAGACTGGTGCAACCACTTTGGAGAATGTTATGGAGTTTCTTCAAAAAACTAAAAATGGAACTCCCATTTGACCCAGTGATCCCACTTCTAGGAATATATACCAAGAAACTAATAACATTAATCAGCAAGGAAATATGCACACCTATGTTCATAGCACCACAATTCACCATAGCTAAGATTTGGAAACAGCCTAAGTGCCCATCAGCAGATGAATAGATTAAAAACCTGTGGTACATCTACTCAATGGAATACTACGTAGTGGTAAAAAAGGAGCTCCTCCCATTTGCAACAACATGGATGGAAATGGAAAGCATTATGCTTAGTGAAATAAGCCAGACAGAGAAAGATAAATATTACATGATCTCACTCATTTGTAGAATATAATGAATGATGTAGATGAACAAGAACAGATCCAGAGATTGTGAAATGTCGATCAGAACATCAAACCTCAGGAAAGGTGGGGCTCAGTGGGAGTAAGGGGAAGAGATTAACAGAGGGACTTGTGTACATGCACAAGAGCCTAATCAATGGACACAGACAACAGCGGGGTGGAGTATGAGTAGAGGACGGGGGATAATGTGAGAATAAGGACACAGGTAAAAAATAAAAATAAAAATAAATTATAAGGAAAAATAAAATATTAAATATAATCTATACTATTGGTCACCATAATCTTAAGAGAAATTTTTTCATGCGACAAAGATTTTTAAATGAAACTCTCTGTAGCCTGGAAATTATTTTGAAAGGAAATAAAGAGAAGTTTCCTGCAAATGTCATAAGGATTATAATTGAAAGTCAATATATTTGGCTTCTTGAGCTACAATAAGTAATTTGTATTTTTGCCTCCCTGGCAAAGTTTACATAAAGATACAAAGAGAAATTGACAGCCAGTTTGAAATTGAATTGCCTTGGCCTAGAGCAAAGAATATCCTGGCAAAATGTTATTCTACAATGTCAGTATAATTCTTGATATTTCACAACAAGCATATTGTACAATTATCCCAAACAAAATCACAAACTAATTCTTTGATTGTTTGGCAACAATTTAAAAAAATGACAAGAAAGGATTTAACCCCTTTCAGAAGGAATTAAGGCACTGGGAAGGCACTTGAGCATTCTAAACTGCCCCCTCTTACCTTTTTTGCCAAGAGGGACCCTCTTCTCACAATCCAAATGCCCTCAGCTGTTTTCTGAGCTCTCTATTCACGCTGAGGTTGAAGCCTCTAGGTGGTTGGTATAATGGATCTGTCCTTGCCCAGTGGTGTGAGCTGGCCCCTCCCTGGAGAAGAAATCTGAGTTCCCCAAGATACATGATCAGTGCTGGGGTGCCGCCAGCAGGTGAGAGGATTCCAAGGCAGGCGCTGGGCGTGGAGGCCACGGGGGCATAGGCTACAAAGAAGACAGAACTGAACCTCACATCACCCTGCTTGGCCCCCCTGCTTGGCCCCTGAGGATGACTGGTTAGCCAGAGACAGATAAGATTCCTCAGGGAAGGAACAACCTAAGACAGGCACAGTCCCAGAGGGGCCATCAGGAGAGAACTTGGGTGTCAACAGAGGTAGGGTACAGACCTTCACACACACCCCCCAACCTTGCAGGGGCCTGAACCCTCAAACTTTATGATGGATGTCTCCTGCCCCCATGGCTGCTTTGTTTCCCATGCTCAGCACTGATTGGGATCCAGGTAACAGACAGAAACTTGGCTGACAGCAGCTGCCCTATACAGTGGTACCTGGAGATACGAGTTTAATTTGTTCTGCAACCTTGCTCATATATCAAGTTGCTCATATCTCAAAGCAAATTTCCCCATTGAAATAAATTGAAATGCCGTTAATCCATCCCAGCCCCCAAAATGCCACCCCAGTTGTTCTTGTTACGTGTTTTTGGATGAGAAAAATGTATTTATAAATGACAAATATTATATAAAAACATAATAAAAGAGAATGTAAAGGAATAAACTGGTTTTATAAAGTGTATTTACCTACTCGTTACACTCTTAATGCTACACTTTATCCCTAAAATGAATGTAACTTAACTAATCTTCACTGAACTTAATTGCTACTGGTCTTTGCATTTTTGGCCGATTTCAAAAAAAGCATGTCCAATGAGGTTTGCCTCTTCCTCTCTTTCAGAATGTTTCTGAAATGGGTGAGGCAAGTTTCATTGAAGAGCTCCAATGCAAGACCAGTAGCAACTTTTTCAGGGTGTTTCTTTTCCATGATGTGTGACACCCTCTCCCACATTCCTAAGATCTCCTTTATCTCACTTGTAGAGATCTCCTCCACCTCTTGCTCATCCTTGAAACCAATTTCTTGGAGAGCCTCTGCATGTTGCTGAGACTGAAACTCTTATAACTCCTCCATGGTGAGTTCCAGAGAGTGCTCCTCGACGAGCTCATTCACGTCTCTCTCATCCATCTCCAGGCCCATAGATTTTCCCAGAGACACTATCTCCTCCTCCACTGGCACCTCGGGTTCAAATCCTTCCAAGGTCCTTTCGGCTACGGCCTCAGGCCACAGCTTCTTCCATGCAGAGATCAAAGTCCTCGTTGTAACACCCAGCCAGGCCTGACCAATAATTCTGAGGCATATCACGATGTTAAAGTGGTTCTTCCAGAACTCTCAAAGGGTGAAGTTTGTGTTCTCCATCACCTCAAAGCAGCGCTGGAACAGTTGCTTGATGTACAGCTTTTTAAAATTAGAAATCACCTCCGGATCCATGGGCTGCAGGATAAGAGTGGTGTTGGGAGGTAGGTAGACAACCTTTATAAACTTGAACTCTTCAAGGAGTTCATGTTTGAGGTTCGGTGGGTGAGCAGGAACATTGTCCAGGACGAGGAGGGCTTGCATGGTTAGGTTGTTTTCCTGTAGATATTTCTTAACAGAAGGGCCAGGTTTACCCACTTCACAAAGAACTGCCTGGTGACCCATGCCTTCAGGTTTGCCCTCCACATAACTTGCAGTTTATCTTTTAAAATCTTATGTGACTTAAAGACTCTGGGGTTTTCCGAATGGTGTATGAGCAGAGGCTTGATCTTGCAGTCGCCACTTGCATTGGCGCACAGTGCGAGAGTTAGCCTATCCTTCATGGGTTTGTGGCCTGGCATCGCCTTCTCCTCTGCCATTATATAAATCCTATTCGGCATTTTCTTCCAGAAAAGCCCTGTCTCGTCACAGTTGAAGACTTGCCGGGGTATATATCCTTTAGCTTCTATCAGTTGGGAAAAAGTTTTGAGGCAATCCTCAGCTGCCTTCTCATCCGAACTTGCTGCCTCACCATGCCTGACAATGGAGTGAATGCCGGACCTTTTCCTGAAGTTATCAAACCAGCCTCTACTGGCTTCGATGCTTCATCCATGGAAGTGCGTGGGGTCTGCTCCAGCAAATCACCGTAAATCACTCGCGCCTTCTCGCATATGATGCCCTGTGTTAATGTATCTCCTTTAAGCTGCTTCTCCATCACCCACACCATCAGTAGGTTCTCCGTCTTTTCATGGAGAGAGCTACGGAGCTTAGAAATTATTGTAACGCCCTTAGCTGGCGTTATACTCTTTATCGACTCCTTCTGTTTAAGCACTGTGCATAACTTTGAAGTACTATGCCCGTACTGCCTCACCAAGTCAGCCACTCGCACACCTTGCTCATATTTTTCTATGATTTCATGCTTTATTTCAATAGACATCATCCTCTTCTGAGCACTGACCTTTCCACTTGCTTTCTTCGGACCCATGGTTTTAAAAAGAAATGTGATAAAGTATGTAAATGCACAAAAGATGCTTTGACAATGAGGTAAACAAGCACACTGACTGAGGCGTGGGAAACTATGAGATGCTCAAGCTGTGGTAAACTGGTGGGTCTTGTGCAGCCAGCCGATCCGCACGATTACTCGATTACTCGTATCTCAAATGTTGCTCGTATTTCAAAGCAAAAAATTGCTTGCTCGAGGGCTCGTATCTCAAAAATCTCATATGTTAGGGCACTCGTATCTCGAGGTACCACTGTATCTAAATTCTGCCTAGCACCAGAAATGCTCAGGGCCTCCTCATGAATGCAAATAATCCTTTCCCCTAATATTTACAGGGTAATCTAAGATTGTTGGTAGAGTATTAAATTTGTCAGTAAAAGAGTAATCAAGCTTTCAGATTAATTGAAATAAGGGAATATCCAAAAAAAATTTAATTTTATTGGACAAAAAGCTGTTCCTAAAGTATTAACTAAAATTTCTATTGGTAGTTCATCTCATAGTGAAATTGCTTAACATGTAATGAACATAAAGCAGGCATAGTTGTGTGCAAAAATTAAAATTCAAGGTTATCAAGATTGCATTAAAAATTTACAAAAGTCTCCATTAATCAAAAAAGGGGGGAGAGTATGAGAGTATGATAATATCATGTAAGGAAAAATATCTGGTAATAAATTACATCTGGAAAATTTTTACTTCAGAAAATTAATTTTCATTTTCAATGCTAACAGCAAGACACCCATGAAAATCCACACATGGTGTCAAAATAAGCCAAAGGAAAATTGTTTGGGTAAATATAAAATGGACCCCAAGTCAATTTTATAGAAAAAAATCCTTTATTAGCTTTGGTCGACAATATGTTTATTTACTTTCAGAAAACAACTCTAAGACAAAGTGGACTCCTGGGACAGAGAGGATTTGACATATCTGCTCCAACCACAAAGACAAGAGGAGAAACAGTCCAGAGATGGAAGACGCTGAAGACGGTTTGTCATGCTAGCAGTCAGCAGCTGTGCATTGCTACAGGATGCCTAGGACCTGCATTGCCACCATTTGTGCACCATCCAGATATCATTGCTGACCTGTACACATAAGGATCTGTTTGACATTGAATCTGCGACTCAAGAACTATTGAAATTGGAACTCAAACATTTTTTGTTCTTAAAAATTTATTTCTAGCCTGCAGAGGCAAGATGTTTTTAAAAAAAAGAATCAAGGGGAAAAAAAATACCAGTAGATACAGAGGTAAAGAAGCAATGAAATGACTGTCATACTAGAACAGGAAGGCAGAAGAGATTGGGGGAGAACCTGTAAGAGATCAACTGAAGGACTTGTATGCATGTATATAAGCATAACCAATAGATACAAGACACTACGGGTTTGGGAAGACAGGTAAGGGCATGTACTGGGGGGTAGGAAAGGCGAGGGGAAGGTTAATAGGGGGGAAAAGGAGACATGTACTACTGTTTGTAATATTTTAAACAATAAAAAATAAATTGAAAAAGACTCTTCAGCATGCCCGGATTCTCAGAATATTATTTCCTCTGATATATTTGCTCTAAAATCTGGAGATCATTTTCTTTTTAAAATGTGGGCATAAAGATTTAGGTTTTGATAATTTTGTGTATCTGAGTTACTCATTACAATCTTTTAAAGTGAGACTCATAGGGTTTGGTATTGATATTATACAGTTTCTGAGATCCTGAGAAATGATTGCTATTCTGTTGAAAGATCACTCTATATTCAACTGCATAACCCTACCCTACCTATGCATCAAGAATTTCTCCAGCTCAGATTCAAAAGTATAAGTCAATAGGTGAGGATGAGTTTTAAAATGTGATTAATTTGGAAAGCAAGTGACAGTCATATACTTTTATTTTGGATTATAATTCTTTAGAAAATCAACATCATTGGATTATAATTTGCAATGACATCTTTCCTATAAAAAGTGTAATAAAAGGGAGGGTTTGTAATAAGTAAAAAATGGTTGAATTTTCAGTCCTGTGTGCAAAGAGCCCTTTAATTGTAGTTCAGCTAATGCATTGTTTAACTTTATGGAGGTAGAAACAAATTGTCTTCATAGATAGTTGGCATCACCCTATTTCTATATGGTAATAAAATAAAATTTCCAAAAAACAAAACAAAAACTAAGTAATATGAGATGGATCTCTTCTTTTTACTCCTGTTATTTTTTCAAATGAACATAGATAACATATTTTGAGGTTACTGTCCTTGTTCTGCTCTTTTCTTTCCAAAGTATTTTGAGTGAAATCCTCTGTTAAATATGATAAATTGAACATGATTTACTCATTTTTTTTTCTACTGGGAGTGACTATTTGGAACAGAGTTTCTCTTCTATTATTTCAGACCACGAGTCTTTCTTTCTTTCTTCTTTCTTTCTTTCTTTCTTTCTTTCTTTCTTTCTTTCTTTCTTTCTTTCTGTCTTTCTTTCTGTCTTTCTTTCCTCTTAAATTTTATTAATATATTACATGTATACATATCTTCCCATTGTCCCCCCCTTCCCAGGCATAACCTAACCCCCCGGTGTCTTGCATTCATTGGTTATGCTTATATGCATGCATACAAGTCCTTTGGTTGATCTCTTATCTACCATACCTCTCCCTAACCTTCCTGCTGCAATTTGACAGTCTGTTTGAGGCTTTACTGCCTCTGTACCTATCTTTTTGTTCTTCAGTTTATACTGTTCTTTATTATCCATAAATGAGTGAGATCATGTGGTGTTTCTCCTTCATTGACTGACTTATTTCACTTAGCATAATGCTCTCCAGTTCCATCGAAGTTGCTGCAAATGGTAAGAATTCCTTCTTTTTTTATTGCAACATAGTATTCCATTGTGTAGATGCACCATAGTTTTCTGATTCACTCATCTGCTGACGGGCAGCTAGGGTGTTTCCAAATTGTAGTTATTGTAAATTGTGCTGCTATGAACATAAGGGTGCATAAATCCTTTCTGATTGGTGTTTCTAGTTTCTTAGGATGTATTCCTAAGAGTGGGATTGCTAGGTCAAATGCTAGTTCCATTTTTAGGTTTTTGAGGAAAGTCCATACTGTTCTCCACAGTGGCTGCACCAGCCTGCATTCCCACCAGCAGTGCATGAGGGTTCATTTTTCTCCATATCCTCGCCAACACTTGTCCTTTGTTGAGTTGCTGATGATAGCCATTCTGACAGGTGTGAGATAGTTATTGCATTGTCATTTTGATTTGCATCTCTCAGATAATTAGCGACTTTGAGCATGTTTCCATGTGTCTCTTGGCTTTCCTTCTGTTATATTTCGAAAAGGTTCTATTTAAGTCAGTTGCCCATGTTTTTATTGGATCATTTATCTTACTTTTATTAATTTGTATAAGTTGATTTAGATATTGGAGATTAAACCTTTATCAGTGATAACATTTGCAAATATGTTCTCCCATACAGTGGGCTTTCTTGTTGTTTGGTTGATTATTTATTTTGCTGTGCAAAAGCTTTTTATTTTGATGTAGTCCCATTTGTTTATTTTCTCTTTAGCTTCCATTGCCCTTGGAGCAGTATCAGTGAAGAAGATGCTTGGTATGATTTTATCTTCTTGAATTTGAAGAGACTTTGCCTATGACCTCATATATAGTCTATCTTTGAAAATGACCCATATGCACTTGAGAAGAATGTATATTCTGTGGCTTTGGGATGAAATGTTCTGAAGATGTCAATTAATTCCATCTGGTCTAGTGAGTCCTTTAGGATTCATGTTTCTTTGCTGACTTTTTTTGTTTAGAGGTATGTCCAGTGGTGATAGTGGGGTATTAAAGTCTCCTACTATGATTGTACTGCTGTCAATCTCTCCCTTGATATCCTCCATGAGGTTTTTTGTTGTTGTTTTTTTTGTGTGTGTGTGTGTGTGTATTTAGGTGCTCCTGTATTGAGAGTGTATATGTTTACAAGAGTTATTTCTTCTTGTTGGAATGTTCCCTTTGGTATTATGAAGTGGCCTTACTTATCTATTGTTATGTCCTTCACTTTGAGATCTAATTTGTCATATATTAGAATTGCAACCCCAGCTTTTTATTTCATTTCCATTTTCCTGAAAAACCATCTTTTATCCCTTTATCCTCAGTCTGTGTGCATCTCTTTTTCTGAGGTGCATTTCTTATAGAGAGCAGGTATATGGGTCATGTTTTTTTATCCAATCTGTTACCCTATGTCTTTTGATTGGAGCATTTAATACATCTACATTGAAATTTATTATTGATAGGTACTTATCTGTCACCATTTTTCTTCATTACCCTTGTGTTCCTTCTTTGCTTCCTATTTTTTTTTTACAGCAGACCCTTTAACATTTCTTGCATTGCTGATTTGGTGGTAAAAATTTCCCTTAGTCCTTTTTTGTGTGAAGCTCCTGATTTCACCTTCAATTTTGATTGAAAGCCTTGCAGAGTACAGAATTCTTGGATTCAGACCCTTCCTTTCCATGACTTTGTATATTTCATTCCATTCCCTTTTGGCCTGATGAGTTTATGTTGAGAAATCAGTAGCTAGTCCTATGGGGGTTCCTTTGTAGATAACTTTCTGTCTCTCTATGGCCGCTTTTAAGATTCTTACTTTGTCATTGGTGTTTGCCAATTTAATTGTAATGTGCCTTGGTTTCAGTCTTTTGGGGTTCATTTTGCTTGGGACTCTGTGAACTTCTTGAATTTGTGTGGGTTTTTTCCCTTCCTATATCAGAGAATTTTTCTATCATTATTTCTTCAAACAAGTTTTCTATTCTTTGCTAGTTTCCACTCTTTCTGGAACCTCAATTATGCAGATATTTTTTTGTTTGTGTTATCCCAAAGTTCCCCTCGGCTCTCCTCTTGCTTTTTAATTTATTTTTCTAGAAGTTGCTGTACTTGGATATTTTTTCCTACCTTATCTTCTAGCTCACTGGTGTGGTCCTCTGTTTCTTCTAGTCTACTTTTGATGCTTTCTATTGAGTTCTTTACAGCAGTGATGTCATTTTTCATTTCTTCTTAATTATTCTTCATTTCCTCTTGGTTCTTCATTTCCTCTTGATTCATACTCATATTGTCAAATTTGTCTTCCATTCTTTTTAGCCATCGTATGACCATTTCTTTCTCTGGCAGGTTGTTTGCTGCTATCTTGTTTACTTCCTTTGCTGGTGATACCTGCTTTTTTTTAATAGGCGGGCTGTTTCTTTGTCTGCCCATGGTCTTTCTTCTCTGGTTGTCTGGTTATGTAGTTTTCTCTCCTGCATTGACTTAATGGCACAAAATACAACAAGACCAGATACAACACACAAAGCACTGAACAGAAATATAATAATGGTGTTAATAACCACAAATAAGGTGACCACCAGTGAAAGACAAATTGGGGTTAAGTAGAGAAAGAATAAGAGAGAAAGGAGGGAAAAAGGAAAGAAAGAAATGTCAAAATGTTATTGTGAAAAGGGAGAAAAAAAGAGGAACAAGAAAAGAAAAAGAAGACAAAGAAGTAGAAGAAGAAAAAGAAACAGAATATAATAATAATAATAATAATAATAATAATGGAGAAAGAAAAAAAAGTAAGAGAGAAAATCAAGAGAATAAGAAAGAAAATGGGAACAAATTATATATATGAGGAGAAAACTCCAATAGAACAGCCACTAATCCCTACAAATGCCTGCAACAAGTACCGGGAGATTAATACAAATTATAAATAACAAGTGATATCAAGGGAGTTGAGGGAAAACAGAGGTAAGAAAACAAACAAAACAAAGAAAACAAAAATGAAACTATAACAAATGGAATAAGCAAAAACAATCTCACAAAAAAGTATAAAAAATTGATATAATCAACATTCAAGCAAACAATAACAAACAGACATAGAGAAAAACAATTTTTTTTGGATAGTGAAGAACAGAACAGAAGAGAGAGGTGTGTATGGACTTGGATTGGGGATTAGAA